>CM031240.1:707790069-708138516 GCA_018340775.1 Taxus wallichiana var. yunnanensis
GAAATGCATCGCGTTAAAGGTCATAAAATAGACAAATGTTTGCGACTTACGCCACTCATATTCAAGACCTCCACGACAACGGGAGATCGAGGTGATAACCCTAGCCACGTCACAAACACTAACGCAAAATAGGGATTTATAAGAACCAGGTCCCCCAAGCATGATAAGTCGGAAAAGGAAAAACCGGATCGAGGAGAGTCATCCCAAACCTATAAAGCCACAAATTACTTGATATACAGAGAGATAACAATCATTACGATTCACTTATCGGATGTATTCACTCCCCTACCGACCAGTGTAATACCATCTGGATCAAGGGAAAGGCTGTGACTGTGAACAAGGCGTGCCGCCTCGTGATTCTAGAACCCTCTCTGTTGACCCAAACCGGTAAATATAACCTTTTAGAATAACTTGAGAAGACACTGTAAGATCTCGATCTTAGATCTTCTCAAGATATCCAATGTGCATAAGGAAATTTTGTATCAAACTCTTCTGAGGGTCGGGAGTGCCTTTAGAAGTTGATCCCGCATACCTTCAAGGCCGCGGTGGCAAATATCGGTGCACCTAGTGAGCATCTCACTTTCAACAATAGGGAGGTCGCTATCGAGAATCCTACACATAATCTTCCCTTATACATTGAGGTAGTTGTCACCGTAGGAAAATCAACGGGTGCTTTGTGTGGACAATGGATAAGGATTGAATATCGCATGCTTAAGTTGGTCAAACAATTGGGACATACTGAGGCATATCTTGAGTCCCATATCATCACTACTACCGCGATACGACAACGTGGAAGAGAGTCGAAGGCACCATTACGCTGCCCAATGGAGGTGGGCCCCACTTGCCATCGACAAAGTTTCACGTCTTAGACTTGGAACTTCCATAATATGCTTTAGGCCGACCATGGATCCATGCCATGCAAGCGGTGCCATCAACATTTCATCAATGCATCAAGCTGAAGCATGAGGGACATACAAGAAACAATACCAGGAGACTCGAGCCCTTTGCTCATCAGGAGAGATCTTAATAGCTTTGCATGAAAGGGCACATATGCATGTCCCTCCATAGATATATTGTCCCTCTTCATTATGAGGCCATGGGAATCTCGAGTAGATTCAAATTTCTTCATTCTTGTACTCATGGGGCATTTACTTCAACATCTCCATTTAATTCATGGGAGATAAAAATTCTAGAATATGGCCGTGGGGAGTATAATGTACAACAAGCGCTCTTGGTTTGTAGACCTCTCCTTGTCGCCAAGACCAGAGGAGTCGACCCAACCACCGTTGGGAGACTAAAGAGGAACATACTATTGGGTCGCCTCTACCGGAGGCTTAGGCCCGTTAGAGCTGAAAAATTACTTGATCCACCTACTTACTTGGGTCCTGAGGACACTCGGCCATCTTGTTATCAAACCCTGAATATGAAAAATCTAGTAATGATGTACTCCATGGGCTACAAAGGCCTAGGATGTGGGAGGAATGAAAAGGACAAAGAGAACCAGTCCCTCTTCCACATTTCAAAATGAAAGATATGGCATTGGGATTCGCCTTATGGAGCACCCCAATGATCAAGATGTGACTTGTTCTGAGCATGAGGATAGCTCCGATTATCTAGACAGCGATACAGATTCCTGTTGTAGCCAATATGAGGATCTAGCCTCCACGAACCTTTTCATGAATAATGCTGTCCTAACCATCACCCCCAATGAACCAACCCTTGACTCAGATACCCCTCCCTTGTTGAATGGGACCAACAACGTCACGTGCCACTAGATTTATTCGAGAATGACGAGGCTATTGCAGAGTTCATGGGCATAAGGGATACAATTCCCATTGGAGATCACAAGAAGGGTTTCTTTATCGACTTCGCAGACACTGCTACTTACTTTGGCTAGGAGGTGAACTTTGTGGTGTGCAAAATTTAAAGAAAAGCGAGGGCAAGAGTTCTAAAGAAAAGCCTTGGCAAAAATCAAAGTCCAAGTCACACAGTGAAAACCTCTTTGAGGCATTGGCTGACAAACAAATAAGAAAATCAAAGGACAAACAAAGTGACCACGCCATGAGGATGAAAATCTCAGTAGAGACATCCTTGGATGAAGATCTCAACCTACCTCCCGATCCACGCGTAGCAGAGGATTTATCAAAATTGTTAGTTGAAGAAACCATTGATGTTAATATGCAGTGCTGAAGAAGATCCCAAGATAGTAAAATTGGGAGCATCACTCTGTTGAAGAGAACAAAAGACGTTCACTATGCTACTGCGAGAGTTTATTGATGTGTTCGCATGGTCTTACAAAGACATGCCCGGCTTAGATCCAACTTTGGTCGTGCATAACTTGGTTGTGCACGCAGACGCTAAGCCTATCAAACAGAAGCTTCGAAAGATGCACCCAAGAGTGGCCTTGTTAGTTAAAGAAGAGTTGGAAAGGTTGCTTGCAGCAGGATTCATCAGGCCAATTGATTATTCTGAATGGATATCAAACATTGTTCCTGTCCAGAAGAAACCTATTGGTATCCGAATTTGCACAGATTTTAGGGACATCAATAAATCTTGCCCTAAAGATGACTTTTCGTTGCCCAACATTGACATGATTGTTGACTCAACCGCAGGGTATGAAATGCTATCACTTATGGATGGCTTTTCAGGTTATAATCAAATTAAGATGTTTGAGGAAGACCAACACAAAATAGCTTTCACAACTCCTTGGGGCACCTTACATTATCGGTGATGCCATTTGGCGTTAAGAATGCGGGAGCTTGACTTATCGATGGGCCATGCGCAGGTAATATTTCATGATATGATTCATGACATCATGGAAGACTATGTAGAGGCGACATCTAGGAAAGTCCAAAACAAGAGAGAACATCCTATCATTTTCATGTGTATCTTTGAACGCCTACGTGGATACAAAGTTAGGATAAATCCAAAGAAGTGTGTCTTTGGTGTCTTTATCTGGGAAACTATTAGGATTCATCGTGTCAAGATGAGGTATTGAGGTAGACCTCACCTAAAGTATCTGCCATCACAGAAATGCCTCCACCTGAGAATATCAAGCAACTGCGTAGCTTGCAAGGGAAAATTCAAGCCATTCGCCACTTTATCTCCCAGCTTGCAGATAAATGTCACTCATTCACTCATTTGCTTAAGAAGGACATCACTTTCATTTGGGGACCTGAGCAACAACAAGCCTTTGCTTTGCTTAAACAGTACCTGGCTAATCCACCTGTCCTCATGCCTCCCACTCCGGGAGAACCACTTTTGCTCTATATTTCCGCTCACGCAATATGCTTTATTGGTGCTTTGCGCCCAATATGACCTTAGCCATAAAGAGAAAGCAAGTGTACTATCTGAGTCGCACCCTCATCGCCTATGAATGTAATTATCCTCAGATTGAGAAGGCTTGCTTGGCTGTTGTTTTTACCTTTCAGAAACTTCACCATTACCTGCTAAATACTAAGACCAAGCTCATATCCAAGGTCGACCCACTCAAGTATTTGTTGTCCAAACACCTGCCCTCACGGTGTAGAATGGCTAATTGGATCATTCTACTCAAGTGAGTTTGATATAAATTTGTCCATCAAAAATCAATTAAAGGACAAGTACTTTGTGACCGGCCTACAGCTGGAAGCACCTTTCTGCAAAGCATAGAACCTTTGAGTCTGGATCTGCGGATGCATCTTTGCTCTACATTGAAGAATCTATCGTATAGCGAGATACATTTTGATGGATCTTTTACGTTTCATGGTTCAGGTGCAGGAGTGGTCCTTATTACTCCTTCAGGTGATCCTATACCACGAGCTTTCACTTTGGCCTTCCCTTGCACAAACAACATTGTGGAATATGAAGCACTCATTGCAGGGATGAAGCTAGCCATCAAGTGGAATATTCAACATGTGAAGGTTGTAGGTGATTCACAGCTAATCATCAAACAGGTTAATGATGAGTATAAAGTTAAGGATGACAAGCTCATACCTTATAAGAAGTTGGTGGAAACTCTGAAGGAGTATTTTGTGCGCATTACCTTTGAGAAAATCCCAAGAGCGCAGAATAGATCGGCAGATGCTATGGCAACGGTGGGATCTATGCTTCGTATTCCGCTAGGGAACAATGATATGCCATTCTTCGTAGAAAATCTACGCCAGCCCGTGTATGACATGCCAGAATCTTGCTTGGCTTGTGAGGTTGTTGGTCCCCATTCACCATGGTATGAACCCATTTTCACCTATCTTAAGGACAGTACATTCCCTCCCGAAATCTCCCGCTCTGAAAAGCAGAGCCTAATTCACCAAATAGCCCGTTACACCCTGTTAGGAGGTACACTTTATCGTCGTGGCTATGATGGGAATCTGTTACGTTGTCTGGATGTGTCGGAGTCAATCCAGGCAATTAAAGAAGTACACGAAGGAGTATGCGGAGCACATACAAACGGAATGGTCTTGGCTAAGAAACTGTTAAGAGTAGGTTACTATTGGCCCACCATGGAAACTGATTGTTGTAATTATGTTAGAAAATGTGTGCTATGCCAAAAGTATGGAAATTTCATCCATGCTCCATCGCAACCATTGCAACCAATCACTACCCCGTGGCCATTCTCCAAGTGGGGACTTGATCTAATAGGGAAGCTTACTCTACCTCATCGATGGTCATACACATATCATCACAACTCTGAGAATACTTCACAAAATGGGTGGAGAAATTTGTCCCTTTAACCTATGTCACGAGGAACAGCATGATTTCTAAATTCATCATGAATCACATTATTCGTCGATATGGTATCTGTGACCATTGTCACGAGATAATGGGAAGTCATTTAAGAACAAAGCGTGAAAGGTCTTTGCCAACGGTTCCAAATCAGATTGAAATGGTCACGCCATATTACCCTCGGGGTAATGGACAGTGAGGCAACAAACAAGACTTTGGTAAGGATAATGGAGAAGATGGTTAGCAAAATCGGTGGCGGCACCTACAAATCCACCCGGCCCTCTGGGCCTACCGAACATCAATTCGCACTCCTACGGGTGTGACGCCATATTCCCTCGTGTTCGGGATAGAATCTATCATCCCTTTAGAGATTGAACTCCCATCCCTGTGAATTTCTCTTTGGGACTATTTGGATAAGGATGAAGATTACCGAGTGGCAAGATTGGCTGAGTTAGAGCTCCTGGATGAGAGGCGCATTCGCGCTCTTAATCACCTGAAAGTATATCAACTGCAGAATCTCCCAACTACAACAAGAGAATCATCCTCGCTTTGTTTTGAGATGGGTGATTTAGTTATGAAGGAGAACTAGTTCAACACCAGAGCAGAGTGAGAAAAGAAAGGGAAGTTCGAACCACACTGGTTAGGACCCTATGTCATAGTTGCCAAGTATGGCACAGGGGCATACAAGTTGGCTCACCCCAATGGTGATGAGCTCTGGGAGCCCATGAATTCCATGCATCTTAAGAGGTTTTATGCCTAAACATGGCACAAGAAAGTCATAAAAATCATAAAAAAATATAAAAACATCAAAAATAAAATAAAAATATATAAAAACATCAAAAAAAAAAAAAAAAAAAAAGGAGAAAACAGGTCGTCCACTAGTGAAAACCACTTGCAACATTGTGCACTTTGGACAAGTCCTTGAGTGAAAACCGGTTTACAGCGCCTCGGGACGATTCATTGTTCACAAGCATTACGTATTAGAAGGGTAGTTGTCTTTGTCCTCGACCTGGTTCTACCTTGAGTTTCCTTGTGCACACCATCTAGTCCAGACCTTGATCCGGCTTTGCCTTCTTCTATTCATCTATAAGGGACGTGGTATTTCGTTATTTCCATCTTCTGTTGGGGAAACTCAACGAATTCACCTTCTTGTTCATAAGCGCACACGGCTTACGCCCATGTATATTCTCCACCTAACTTGCACTGCTGAGGGCATCCATGCTTTCTTGGTTACTGCACATAGCTTTGGAAAACTATTAAAAACACAAAACAATAGAACATTGTTTCGAGAAAACAACAAAACAATATATATATATATCTATATATATATATATATATATATATCAAAAAATCTAAAAACAAGGCAAAATTTTTCAAAAAATTCCTACAAAAGTAAAACACCCTACAAAATGGTAACTTGCTTCTTATGGCTAAAACTTGTGTCTTGCGATGGTATTTTCTCCATATCCTGTTGGTTTATCTCACATATTCCCGATTAATACGACTCGTGGATCATGGATTCACAACCATTCATAAAAGCTAATTGCTTTGCTTAAATGCGTACTACGGGGCACTTTTGGTTGCACAGTGTCTTGTTTCGTTGCACACAAATGCTTTTCATGGACCCGTGTCCATTTTCATTTCCCCTTGCATGTATCCTTGCTTGGGGCATCATTTTTAACCCTTTTCGTCAATCACGAACTTGTGGATCTCTTTAGCACTGATAACAAAAAATTTGTACAAGCTATGCAGACCGCATTTGTTGGGTTAGATATGTGCGTTCGTACTTGTTTTCCCTGTTATATGAGCTTGTTTCCTTCTTGTATTGCATTGCATTATTGTATGTTGCATGGAGTTGGTACTTTCAGCAATGGACAATTGTTCGTAGTATGGCTTTTCATGTCATTCTACCTTTGTTGTATGCTTATATTTTTCATAAGGGTGATGATGTAGTTCTACTGTGGCAATATGATGACATCAAATTTGTTCCAAACAAATAAGTGACTAGAGGTTAAGATCTTCTCTCCCCTCATCCATATTTCTTCTGCACCACTTCCCTTTCACCCCTAATTCTCCTCTCCTCGGGGCATCTGCCTCGTCCCCATTCTTACGCCTACTTCTCACCTTTTCGATCGTCGATCGAGTTCTTCTATCACCCCATCGACACTCGAGGCATCTCTCCCTCCTACTAATTTTTCTTCCATCTCTTCAAAATCTCTTTTTGTCTACTATCTTTGAAGTGGCATCACTTATGCCACCCCAAAGAGGGGCAAATGTAGACACCTATAATTACGCCCAGCAATTTAAATACTTAAATTGTGCTAATTATCCCTTTCGCTTAAATCAACGACGTATCGTCAAAGGCACTCATTTTCCCTCATATCATCATTAATTAATTACACTAAGCTAATTAATTAAGTTGCCTATCAACAAATACCTAATTAATGACCTTCCATTAATAAATCACCCCTTCTACCTAGACTAATTAATTATTATTAATTAATTAGCTTTCCTTCCATTTAACCAATAAATCAATATTTAATTGATTTAATCCCCTTATAATAGCCTAAATCACACTAATATTCCTCTAATTGGCTTCTATAAACACACCTACCTATTAATTAATCACCTTTGATTAATTAAAATACCCCAACTCCCATGACTTGCTAAACATGTATTAAACCCTTCTAAAGTAAGGTTACCTTTAATAAAGCAACCTTATCCATTCCTAATCATGTTTTACCTTTATCCCACATTCATGAGAATGTGTTGAATCTTTATCCTTTGGGCTATATAAAAGAGCACTCCACCTACCTTTTACTTACACTAAACTTTCTAAGAGAGTAAATGGAAAGCATATAGCAAAGAGACTAAGAGCTTGCACCTTGCCCTTTTGAGAGTTCATCATCTTGAAGAGTTAAGCCTCTTTCTTAAAGTGCTTGGGTCATATGGGAGGTGTCAAAAGGGTCTTGTAGCCTAACTTTGATTAGCCCCCATTCTAGGTTCTTGGAGCATTAAGGACAACTATTTTGATAGCCATGGAGCTTACTTAGGTGCATTCATTTATTTGTTATTAGAGAATAGAGGATTTTATATATTTAGCATTATTAGTTTCAAAGTTTGTATTGATGAATGCTAGCATCTAACCCTTGTTTAATTCTTATCATGATGGTGTTTATGCTTTGTTTTAGCTAAATTGTAGAACTATTTTAGGTGGTAGTTCTTGCTTCATTTGATTTAGCATTAAGCAAATTATACATGCACACAGTGCGACTGTTTGTCTCCTATGCGGGCCGCGGCCATGGATCCCGAGCAAGAACACTCCTCGCAGCACCCTTTGGAAGTGGAGGTAATACGCCTACCCCGCTAGCTGTAGCTTCATCTTTAACCACCACAACTTAATCCACGCGGCCAGGGCAGGGTATAATGGCGAGCCGACCCACAGGAAGCTTAAGATTTGCAAATCTAAGTGAATAAATGAAAGATGCGACCCAGCTGGAGCTGTTCGGCACGCAAGGGGAGGGAAACTTATTGTTTATGGTAGGTGGCCATTAAAGCCACCCACCCCAACCATGATTTCAAACTTAAGTTTGAATGCTTTCCCACCTTAAAAAAACTCTTGTCCCTTTTGTTCAAATTTCAAAATTTATGTTTAAGTGTATAGATTTACTTAATGTATTTTTGATAATATATATATATCATTTTAAATTTTGAAATTCAAATTCATTGCCTTTTTACTAAATTAAAAAGAATAGATAAAGATGAGTACCTAATCACCCCCTTAATGTTCGTTTGTAGAATTACGATCATGACACGAGGATAATTATCCACCGACTCATGCTCTTAAGGTATTTTTAGAGACAAGATTAAACAACTCCTTGGATAATAACTGGCTCATGACGTCGAGATTTGACGGCATTGCCATTCTAATGTGTGAGCGTGTGCATGCGGCGTGTAAAGCAGTCCGCGTGGCTGTTATCCGTAGCTAGCGAATCTTTCTTTGGTCAGGTAGCTATAGCGCGTAATGTTGGGGTCCTATTGTCACTTGTGTAACGTGTTCCTTTTCAGTCGCTGAATTAACAAATATTCAATTTATTTAATGATCAGTTTGGTCTTAGTCACGCCTTTCAATTAAAAGTTGTTCATTCTAATGGGTGAATTATATTAATTACTTTTTACCGAGAGCTAAAATGGATCCTTTTGTTTTGTTGTTAATCACAAAAAAATATGAGAAAAAAAATAATATCCAAGTAGCCGATACATTTTGGATATGGTTACAGGTGTAGAATATCTTGAATCTCATAAAAATAAAAAATTTAGTCGTATTGTTTTGGGTTAAATGTTCGTGGAAGCAAGTTCTTGGCTCATCGTCAGTGCATCGTTTTAGCGAGCGTCACAAATCCTTAGCTGATGATAACTGACTTAACATATATCTTAGAGAAAATTTTGGGTCCCTTAATCTACTCAAATAAATCATCAATACGTGGAAGGAGGTAATGATTATTGGCCGTTACTTTTAATGCGGTGGTAATCAATACACAACCAAAAAGATCAATCCTTATTCTTCTAAAAATAAGCTGGTGCATCCCAGGGGATACACTAGGATGGATTATTCCTCTCTATAGAAAAACATCTATCTCAGAATTTGAGCTCGCGAGACCTCTAGGGTGGTCATTGAATAAGGTGCTTATGAGAAAGGCTCTGCTCAAGAATAAGATCTATGTGAAAATCTATCTCACATGGGGGTGGTAACCCTGGTAGCTCCCCTTAAATACATCTAAAAACTCTCTCAAAATGGCATGGTCATCAAGTGATGGTTCACTAGACTCATCCTCTACGATTGGTCACTAACCATCGCCGCATACATATTGCAACCTCATCGCACACACCGCTTAAGATGAATAACGAAGATGGTGCAAATGTAAGAAGGTCTCAGACCCGTGAAATCACCGACTCGACTCGTAGATCTTATGTAAAGATATAGTCTTATGGTAACAATCCATCTTGGCTCTTTGTGCAAACAACCATTCCATGCCCAAGATGACTCCATAAGAACCCAACGGAAGCATATGAAGATTTGAGGTAGTGGTGAAAGGTCCCAAATCCTCTACACACTACTTAACTAAGGATTCTATAGAGATCATGGCTCCGGAAGCCATATCTATGTCCCAACTAAGACCCTTCAAAACTAACACTAGCTGCATCGCTCTACTATAGAGGTGCGATAAAAGAATCATAAGAATGAGGATCAAACATAATGGAGGTGGGAATATAAAAAATTATACTGTTGTCTCAATCATAGTACTCTAATGCTTATCACGGTAATTTCGACCACTTGCATAGATCGATGATTGCGCCCATATCACCAATAGTAGGATATGAGATTTGTTTCTTACCCTTGTTACTAGGGTTACGTGGGAAGTCTCTCCAAACATTTCCAACAACACCAAAACCAAAACAACTACCCAGTCCTCTCCCATGAGTAACAACTCCATCCGTACTATTGAGGTCTATGATGTGGATCACGATGATCGGATGTGGACTCTTGAGTTCTCTTCTAGAGAGATATTCTTGGCGACCGAGCTCTCGGTGCACCTGTTTCCTAATGGGACCCCTAGGATGAGGCCCCATACTCCAAACCCTCTGTACATCAAATCTTTGTGAAGGTCTTTAAGGTGGGCGGGTCTGCTGCTCTTCTTGTGGTCTAAAATATGACTCGTGCTCAACTCTATCCACCATGAGGAGTTGACCCCCTCTATCTACTATCCCGCATCTGCTAGATGTAACTCTAAATTTAGTCTACGGCCTACGTGTCTTCCCCGAGTCTCCTCTATTATATAGGCCCTCTCAACGCGACCTCAACTAATGTGCGTGTCAAATGGATATGTACCGCACCTCCAATGTCTAGAATTAGGCCTCGGATGAACCCTGTGAATCCATACATGATCATCCTAAACGTAGTATACATACTGAAGTAAATCAAGAAATCAACTCTCATACTCAATGCTACCATCAAATATTACTATCGAGAGGTCATGAAACTCATCTATCCTCTATTAAACGAACCTTCGTGATAAGTAACTACTCCCGAACCACTCCTTAAAGAGCTCTAAGGTAATCAGATCAAAATCAACATGGAGCTTCTGCTCCTCAGTCCTCCACCAGACACCTTCTCCATCCCTCATAAGATGGATAAAAAAATCAGCTTTTGTGTTTCTAGAAAAAGGAAAATCTTAAAGCACCCACTCAAGTTCACTAATAAGGACTCTACCTAAAATCCACTCGTGTCGCTAGAATAATTAGATGGTTGAAGTTTCAAGATGTCCTTGATAAGGTCTATAGCTATAGTCGGAAACCCCTAGACCTCTCTGCATGCTCATCTCTAAGCCTGGGGCTATGAGACCTATCTCTATGTCCACGGAATCGGTCTCCTTGTCCCCTCTATGGTGACTCTATTGTGGCTGACTCTACGTGGGATTTCTATGCTCTATACTCCTCTCTATGTCGAGGAGATGCATGGGCATCAACAGATGGCTTCTTATCATGACTGGCTGGTCATCCTCCTATGGACCTTCCGCGTAAAGTGACATTAATGTCCTAGAGCATCTTTAAAATCTATACTCCAATGGCTATAACAACATGATCTAGAGGTGACAAGTCTAATTTTATGTTAAAATACCCTTCACCTAGTCCATGCCCCTTACAGTACCAAGGAAAGAGTTAGTTCATTATTCTAGGTTTTATTCGGATTTTCCATGTTTCTTTAACATATGCAATTTTCAAACAAAGTTGTTTTCTAAATTTAAAGCGTCTTGTTAGGTTTCATATTGTACTAGGTTTAAAGTTCATGTTTCAAGATTTCTAGTTTTCCAAACATCAATATTTGAACCCATGGCTCGATACCAAGTGTAACACCCGCTAAAACTCCCACTCGAGACCCAAGAACAACCTAGGTTTAGTTAGAAAATTTATGGATTATTTTTTTTTTGAAAGGCATACTGCATACAGGATTTGAACTACCATTGTCACAACAAGTTTCAAGGACAAATATATTTAATGAATAAAGTTTTCCCATTATAATAAATATATAAAATCACATTACAACTTAATAAGTGTAATACATCCAAACATAGTTCAAATTTTCCTTAGGTGTTAATTTAATAAATAATACAGTTAAATATTGCTTAAATAAAAGTTAGAGGGTTAAAGGGGGACAAAATAATTAAATACCAAAGGTATTTAATTCCACAAGGCCTAAACAATTCACAAGGTCTAATTACATAGGGTTAGAATAAACATTTAAATTAAAAGGGCAATTTCTCACTTACCCACTCTCATACTCGACTTATATTATGCAACCTGATTTTTCTCATATTTCATAGACTTTAAAATATCTAAAACTATTTCCATTAGATAGAAAATTTCTTCCCCTTTCCAATGATATAAATAAGTCCTCCTAACTCCTCATATTTCTCAAGTTATGGGCCAGTGGGCCTTGGGATGAAATTTTTCCCAAAAGCGGGCTGTGTGGACTGGGGAAGAAATTTTTCCCAAGCACGAGTCCCTACGGGCTGCAGGTTTGGGGTTAAATTTTTCTCAAGCGTGGGCTAGTGGAGCAAGAAATAAACTTAGCACTTTTTCCTTTTTGGAAAAAAATGCAATTTACCCCGCACGCCCGCGTGGGTGGTGGGCTTCGTGTGAAAGGAAGAAAAAGATGCTAAAGGTCCACAAGGGACACGTGTCCAAACTTTTGAGTTAACATGGGAAGGAGGGTCGCCTGGTGGAACTTAGGATTTTTAGCTTTTTTTTTTTAATTGAAAAACAAAATATTTTAAAAAGAAGGCGCGCATCGTCGTGTGCGATGCCTAGACGAGCCACGTGTCGAAGCTTAAAATTACAAGCGGGAAAGCGGACCGAAGGGTAAACATAGAAGATTTAGACTTTTGAAGAAGCCACATGTCAAACCCACGTGACTTGCGAAAAGGTGTTCGTTGGGGGACATAGATTTTTTTACTTTTGAAGGAAGAGATTTAAGGGTTAAAAACAAACTGCGCCTCCATTGATGCCTAAGAATGCTACATGTCGGACCAATAGTGGCATGTGTGAAAGCAAGCCATCGGGGAGAATTAGAAATTTTTCCATGTTTTAAAAAGAGAATTTTTAAGGATGTGGGCCTGTGCACCCGTGGAAGTGTTTTTCAAAAGCGAAGGCGGGGATGCATAACCACGGAGAAAATTTTTCCAGATTAACTTTTCGAACTTAGATTATTTTTCTGCCGAAGAGAAGGTTCAGATTAGTGAAGTAGCGGGAGACTTCATAAATTTTGCATTTTTTGGGCAAAAGCGTAAAATGTAAATTTTAACCCATGGATCCACTTGCGAATATTTTATGATATTAATTTTGATTAGTTATTTTTAAAAAAAAAACCAAAACATAGTAAAAATTGGATGGCCATAACTTTTGATTGGGATCTCGGATTTGGGAAAATGAGAACTTTTGTAAAGGTCACAATAGACTCTTTGTAAAACAAGCTTAACATTTTATTTTTGACCAACTTTGATATGTGAATTTTAAGGAAACGTTTTTTCTTCCATTAATAGGAAATGAACTTTTTAACTACCATAATTGAGTCAATTCGCTATTATTCCCTCTTCAAACACCCTAAGGAATGGAGAAATGGTCTTGATATAATTTAGGGAGAATTTCAAGGATAAATTGATTGATTAAGTTTTTAATTGAATTACCCCTTTTTGGCTCCAAAAGAATTGTGCGTTTGTCTATGCCCGATTAAATTAGTTCTGTCTGAATTTTTTGAGCAATAGAAATTGTTTTATGACGTGTTTTATTCTTCCTTAATTCATTTTAATATTTATTTTGTCTTTCATTGGTGTAGGGGTTGTTCTATACATTTTTCTGATAATTATTTACATGTTTACAATAATCAAAAAGGAATTCTACTTACTCAGAACTAGAAATGATTTATTCCATTGACCTTACTTTAATATTTAAGTTCATTACAATCTAGTTTACAATGTTATAAATTTCCTTCAATCAATGCATGAGAAAACTAAATATAGTTCTATTTTAAAAATATGCATTTTGATTAACACTGAGAAATATATATTTCTTAATACATTCTTTTCCATTCCTCGAACAAAGAGTTTAAACCAGCATTTCAATAGACAAATTTCAAACAATAATAAAACCATTTTAAATAAGGTTAAAAACTTCTATTGAATCAAAATATTTTCTTTAACAACTTCCTTTCCCATACACTAAAAATAGATTATAAAAGATGTCTTTCTTATACAAATATAATTCTCATTTCCCAAAATAGAACAAATATTCACCACAAATAATATTACAAAGTCATCCACTTAAATTGGGAAATTTTTACAATAAGGAACCCAGAGAAGGAGTACTAAATTTGTCTTCAAATACGGTTCAAAGATAGCAACAGAGAGAGATCCACCAAGTTTCCAATTTGATCACAACAAAAAAGGAAAGAGGCAATGCTCTCCACCTAACCAAGAATTCCATCTGAAGAGGATAAGCCATCCTCCTCATTGGCCCCAAAGCCCCAATCACATTACAATGAAAGATGGATTCAACTCATGGCAAAAGAAAGACTTTCACAATCAAGAAACTAGATTTCACAATCAAAATACAGTCCAAAATAATTAAGTTTCAGTCCCAAGAAGGACAACAATCAAATATACAAGGCCTCATCACACAAAGGCCAAAAAGAGAAATATCTTTGGAGGAATCTTCTTATACCTCGCAATGGGAATGGGTTTCCTCCTTATAAACCCAACAATGTATCCATCTCAAAACAACTACAAAATCTTATGCCTCCCCAAAGTACCTCTTATACCTCCCATTCTCTTATGCCTCTCCAAAAATCATATGGCACCCCATAACGAGTAAGAAATGCAAGATATTTATTTTCCAAGGTGGAACCCAATCCCAAAATTCCTCCACATTTTTTTTTATGTCTCCCCAAAACTCTTATTCCTCTCCAAAAAATATCTCCATAGTTTTCTCCTATACCACACTTAGGAAATCTACCCAACCAACCAACAAACATACCAAAACATTCAATAACATTCATGTATATGCACAATATAGAGAAGAAATATTTTTACAAGATTCAATATCCTACCTCTCCATGATAGAGCTTGGTCAAAAGTTCAACAACAAGCTTTCAAAAAATCTCTAACTTGTCTCCAATTTCAAGAGCATAAAATCAAAATGAAGTAACCCCAAACAAGACAAAGAATTCAAATAAATAGAAGAGGAGAGAGGAGGATGATGTGGCTCCATGTAGGATGCCACATCACACATCCTCAACTCCACATCACAATTCAACTTCAAACTCCAAAGCATAATTAATAAGTGGGTGATTAAAATGACATTTTTACTTACACACACAATGCAAGCCCACACACCTTAAGGACAAAAATTAAATACATGTAATAAGGTGCAATAAAAACTTACAACTTGACTTCCAAAAATACATCATGAAGCCTAATTTTAACTCCCCAACCCATAGGTAAGGTTGGTGTAACAATTTAAGAGGTGTGGGACAAGCTTAACTTGTCCCACAAGCCTCCAAAATCAGCCCCTAAGGACAAATCCGAATTTCAAAAAGAAGGTGGAATGTTTAACACTAAAATTTTAATTACACATAACTTACAACACTTAATCCAAGAGCCATCAAGTCAAATAAATACATTCTTATGACCCATTTTAATCAATTTAAAAACATGATTGCTCACAAATCTACACACAATTTAATAAAATAAAAATGGAAAATACATTACTAAATAAACACATACTAACATTTAACCAAAGGAACCAAATAAAAGAAATACACATAACCCCTTGGTCACATTTGAAGCCCCCCCCATGGGAACCCCTAACAACAATAAAACATATAGAAATACAAAATATAATTTGCGATGGTGACCCTTGTTGAATTCATGTAGGATTTCAATGTGGTTGGTCTCGATTCCCCAATGTTTGTTGTGACATGTTTACCTATAAAACAAAAAAACCTCCTTTGGCCTCATGGCCACATCAAAATATCAAAATAAATATAAAATATAACTTCCAAAATCATCTATATATGTAAATCACAACATCATCTAGGCAAGAAATAATATAATTTACAATTTCATCGATATCCATATGATCACAATATTAGTTCAATTATCTAGGTCTACTTAATACGATAAGATATCACATGTTTGAAAAACATCTATAAATATAAGTATGTCAACAACATATAAAAATCAATATAAAATGTGTCTAATAATCCACATGCATCATACATGTATAAAGTCAACAACAATCCATGATCTCTAGTGTCTAACATCATGCCAAATCAAAACAAAAATAATATCTACGAGTCTAGTCAATAGTGTCATAATCAATAAAAAAAAGTTGTCGAAGGAAGTGAGCACTACATACCCCTCCCCTTAGACTTGACTTCCTCATGGAATTCGAGTGGAACAGTGTGGAAACTAAAATCATAAGAAAGTAGCATCCTCGTATCTAGCGCCAGATCTTATCGTATCCTGTCACACCGCACTCAAACCTGGTCAATCTCTCTACCTAGAAGGCCCAGAGTCCTATGCTCTATCTGCAAATGGGATCCACCATCACTGCCGTTGATCTTGCACCTACAATGTGGTCCAATATAGCACATGAGAAGGATATGTAATATATATCCTAAGTACTAAAACATCAATCACATCATCAATGCGAGACAAGATAGATGATAATGCTAGACTGATGAGGCCAAAGGGCTGATACACTCCAAGATATCAAAAGGACTCGGGAATCTAGGAGATAACTTAGAACCTTTTCCATAATGGATAAGGGTATTATGTGGCACGACACGAAGGAACACCTTCATGCCCACATAAAAATACGGTCGTTCCTATGTTGATCTGCATACTTCTTCTACCCGTCCCGTGCCTCATGCGATCTCTTCTAATCATAACAACCTACTACTCCATGTCAGAATGTAACAAAGTTGGTACATGATAAAACTTTTTCTAACCTATCCCAACTAATAGGTGTTCTGCACTCTCTTCCATACAATTCCACGAAAAGGAGCCATGCCTATCAAACTCGAAAACTATTATTGTAGGAAAACTCCACCAATTACAAGTACTTTTCCCATCTCGACTAATGATCCATAGCATACATCCTAAGCATTTCCTTTAATATTTGATTCACCTACTCGGTCTTTCCATCTGTCTAGAAATGATATGTTGTGCTGAAATTGATATTCAGCCCAAGGGCATGTTGCATGGTAGTCCAAAAGTGGGAAGTATATAGAGGATCGTGCTCACAAATGATATTATGTGGAATCTCATGTAATCTTACAATCTCATCTAGATACGCCCATGCCACTGTAATAGCTATATAGGTTGTCTTCACCTAAGAAAAATAAGCCACTTTTATCAATTTATCCAGCATGACCATGATGGTGTCGTGGTGGTATCGTGACATCGTTAGCCCAATAATGAAGTCCATGGAAATTGTGTCCCACTTCCCGATTCCAAGGTAAAGCATGAGGAAAGAGAATGCCAAGCTGGATGTTGATGCTTGAGCTTCACTTCCGGAACTCTAAATAGTGTGAAACAAACTAAGAAACATCTCTAGAAGTTCCCCCAATTATACAACTATCTCAAAGTGGCGTGCATCTTCTTCACCCCGGGATGGGCTAAATATGGTGCATGATGTGCCTTTTTGTCGAATATCCTACCTCAAGCCTCCATCTCTAGGAACATAAATCCAGCCTTTTTGCCTCAGAGGTCCATCTAACTCTAATGAAAAACCATCAAAACTCCTCAAGGGTCTCGAGACTTGGTCTCTACTCTCAGCTGCAATGTAGAAATTATCGTGAGGAAGTTGTTGTAGAATCCTGCTACACAAATTTGTGCCCACCAAAGTGGCCATAACCACATGTCTCCACCTTCTCGAGAGCATCCGCTACAACATTACCATTCCCTTTCACATGCTCTATCTCCATATCATACTCAAAAATCAACTCCATCCAACAACATTGACGAGCGTTGAGATTGGGCTGCATGAAGAGGGGGCGAAGACTCAAGTGATCGAGTCCCTGAGTGTGAATCTCACCAAGAAGAAATTATCTTCATCGAACCAAGGTGTCAATAAGCTGCCGTAAGCTTGATATAATTAGTCGGATAAATGAGCTCATAATATTTTAGTTTTGAGACTCAAAAGCAACTACTCGTCCCTCCTACATCAACACACCCCCAACTCCTACCAAAGAAGCATCTCTGTGTAGATGAAAAACTCACCTTGAGGATCTGACACTACAAGAATAGGAATTATTTTGAGGAATTCCTTCTATGTCCTGAAGGCCTTCTCACATCTATATCACCAAAAAAGGCTTCCTTTCCACTTTGAATGGAAGTGATGGATTACACAACCCGAGAAAAATCCACGAACAAATCTCCTGTAATATCTGCTAAGCCCATGAAGCAGCCGCACCTTTTCATAGTAGTGGGTGCTAGAAAATCCATAATAGCTCAAATCTTTGAAAGATAGACTATGATACCTTCCCCAAAAATGATGTGGCCCAAGTGCTGCACCTCTGTCGAAAGAACACACACTTCTCTGGTTCCCGTAAAGCCGCTTCTCACGAAGACACTTTGAAGAACCTGGAAAAGGTACCCCTCATTCTCCTCACACGTATGTGACTATATCAAAATTTCATTAAGGAATATGAGCATGAAGTGATCCAAGAAATTCCCAAGCACCCCATTCATCAAACTCATAAACAATGAAGGGGCATTCGTTAAACCAAATGACACCACTCACGAACTTGTAGTGTCCATATCTCATACGAAAGGTGGTTTTATGAATATCCACCTCCATAATCTTAACCGATGATGACCTGACTTAAGATCTATCTAAGAGAAAATAGTGGCTCCCTCATCTGATCAAATAAATCATCAATACATGGAAGGGGGTAACGATTCTTGATTGTTACTTTGTTCAGTTGGTGGTAATCAATACACAACCATGAAGATTTGTCCTCTTCAAAAAATCACTTGGAGTGCACTCCAGGGGATACACTAGGATGGATTATGCCTTTCACCGAAGGCCCTCTTGCTATAACTTGAGCTTGTAAAGCTCCGAGATGGTCATCTAATAAGGTGCTCGTGAGATAGGCTTTTTCCCGAGAAAAAGATCTATGTGAAAATATATCTCACGTGGGGTTAGTAACCCTAACAGGACTCCCCTGGAAAGACATCAAAAACTCTCTCAAAAAGGGATGGTCATCCAACAATGGTCCTCTAGACTAATCCTCCGATCATCACTAATAGTAGCCACATACATCTAGAAACCCCGTCACACATAGAAGATGGTGTGAATGGAAATGGAGTCTCCTCACCCCTTAAATCACTTTGACTCCACTCCTAGATCATCTATACAAGATATATTCTAATGGTAACAACCCGTCATGGCTCTATGTGCATACAACTAGTTCATGCCCAAGATGACTCCATAAGAACCGAACGGAAGGATACAAAGATCCTAGGTAGTGGTGAAAGTTCCCAAATCCACTACACACTCCTTAACTAAAGATTCTATAGAGATCTTGGCTCCGAAGCCATCTCTACGTCACAACTAAGACTCGCCTAACTTCCACTAGTCTCGCATCACTCTACTCTAGATGGTGCGATAAAAGAATCGAAGAACCAAAATCAAACATAATGGAGGTAGGAATACCAACAATGATACATGTCATCTCAATCGTCGTACTCGATGCTCAGCCTGGAGATTCTCGACCGCTGCACATAGATCCGATGAGTGTGACCCATGTCACCAATACTAGGCTCTAAGATCTATGTCTTACCATTATTACTAGGGTTTTATGGGCAATATCTCCAAAAATTTCAGCAATAAAACAACCAAAACAACCTCCGGGTCCTCTCCCATGAGTAGCAGCTCCAACCAAGTACTCTAGGGGTTTGTGTTATGGGTCCCGATGTTTTGGCTATGGACTACTAAGGTCTATGATGGTGAGCTCTTGCTTACTAATCTCTTAGTCTACCATGTTTACTAATGGGACCCCTAGTAGGAGGCCCTATACTCCACCGCTGCCTGCGTGCATCAAATCTTTGTGGAGCTCTATAAGGTGGGAGGGTCATCTTCTGTGTGTCTTCTATGGCCTACAAGATGACTATGTTAAACCTTTTCCACCTAGACGAGGAGGAGATGACCCCTCAATATGTTATCCTGCATCTACTAGATACGACTTCTGAAATCAGTCTATGGCTTTATTGGTCTTCTCTCGAGTATCCTCTATTATATAGGCCAGCTCAATGGCCTCAACTAATCTTTGTGGGTAATGGATACACACCACACCTCCAATGTCTAGATTCAGCCCCGGATAAGCCTTTAAATCTATATCTTCTCATCATGCATGTAGTCAACATACTAGAGTAGATCAAGAAATCAAATCGATACTCGGCTACCATCAAAGATGCCTATTAGAGGTCATGGAACTCATCTATTCTCTATTGAATGAACCTCCATGATAAGTACCTGCTCCTAAATTTCTCCAAAGAGCTCCAGGTGTAATTGTGTCCGAATTAACATGCAGCTTCTACTCATCGGTCCTCCACCGGATACCTACTCCATCCCTCGGAAGTTGGATCGTAACATGAGATTTCATGTTGCTAGGATAAGGCAGAGATTGAAGCACCCACTCAAGCTCACCAGCAGAACTCTACCTAAAATCCACTGTGTCACGGAATAATTATATGGTTTTAGCTTAAGGATCTCCCTAATATGGTCGGACTTTAGTGCGGTGACCCCTAGGCCTCTCCGCATGCTCATCTCTAAGCCTAGGGCTCCAAGACCTATCTCTATGTCTTGGAATCCGGTCTCCTGTCCCCTCTATGGTGAATCTACTACGACTAACTCTATGTGGGATTTCACTTCTCTATGCTCTTTACTATGTTAAGGAGATGCATGGGCATCAACGAGATGGCTCCCTATCATGTGTACGGTGAACGTCCTCCTACGGACCCTGTGTAAAGCAATATTAATGTCTTGGAGCATCTCTAAAATTTGTGGTATGATAGCTACAACTGACACATGATCCAAAGGTGGCAAGTATAATTTTATGTTAAAGACTCCTCACTTGGTCCATGCCCCCTGCCACAGTACTAAGGTGAGAGCGAGTTAATTATTCTAGGTTTTATTCGAGTTTTCCATGTTTACTAACATATATAATTTTCAAACAATTTGCTAAATTTAAAAGTGTGATAGGTTTAATATTGTACTAGGTTTAAAGTTCATGTCTCAAGTTTTTAGTGTGCCTAAGGGTCCAAGCTTTGAACCCATGGCTCTAATACCAATGTAACACTCTTAATATTCCCACCCAAGACCCAAGAACAACCTAGGTTTAGTTAGAAGAATTATGCAATAATTTGTTTTGAAAGGTGTGCCTTCATACAAGCTTCAAACTCTTTGTTGTCACAACAAGTTTTAAGGAAAAATATATTTAATGAATAAAGTTTTCCCATTATAATAAATAACAAAAATCACATTACAACTCAATAAGTGTAATACATCCAACATAGTTCGGATGTTCGTTACATGTTAATTTAATAAATAATACAATTAAATATTCCTTAAATAAAAGTTAGAGGGTTAAAGGGGGAAAAAACAATTAAATAACCCAGGGTGATTAATTCCACAAGTTCTAAAAAATTCACAAGGTCTAATTACATAGGGTTAGAATAAAAATTTAAATTAAAAGGTAATTTCTCACTTACCCAATCTCATGATAACTTATATGATTCAACTTTGACTTTTCTAATATTTAACGCGCTTAAAAATTCCTAAAAACATTTACATTAGATAGGAAATTTCCTCTCCTTTGCAATGATTTAAATAATTCCTCCGAACCCTTCATATTTGTCAAGTTATGATTTGATGGGCCTTGGGATGAAATTTTTACAAAAATGGCCTGGGAAGAAATTTTTCCCGAGCGTGGGCACGAGGGCACTGGGAGAGAAAATTTTCCCAAGCGCGAGGCTAATGGAGTGGGAAGAAACTTAGAACTTTTTCATTATGGGAAAAAAAAAAAGAGCAATTTACGCCTGGTGCCCATTGCTTGGGGCTTCGCGCTAAAGGAAGAAAAACATGATACATGTCCGTAAGGAACACGTGTCTAAATTTTAAAGTTGCGTGGGAATGCGGGTCATCGGAGGCATTTAGGATTTTTAATTTTTTTGTTGAAAAATTAAATATTTTAAAAGAAGCCAACCCTCCGTCAATGCCTTGAGGAGCCACGTGTCAAGCTTAAAATTACAATCCGGGAAAGTGGACCGATGACAAAACTTAGAAGATTAAGAATTTTGAAGAAAATTTGTTAAGGTTTTAAAACAATCTGCGCCTCCACGGATGCCTAAAGAAGCCACATGTCAGATCCACAGTGACTTGTAGAAAGGCGGGCCACTATGGAGAAATAGAATTTTTTTACTTTTTGAAGGAAGAGATTTAAGGTTAAAAATCAACCCGCGCCTCCATGATGCCTAATGATGCCACGTATCGGACAAATAGTGATATGCGGGAAGGAGAGCCGTTGGGGATAATTATAAAATTTTGCCAAGTTTTCAAAGAGAATTTTTAAGGACATGGGCATGCGTGCCCATGGAAGTGTTTTCCCATAAACGAAGGGCAGGGATGTTGGACCTCGGAGAATTTTTTTCCAAATTAACTTTTCGAACTTAGAATATTTTTCTAGCAAAGGGAAGGTTCAGCCTAGCGAGTGGCAAGAGACTTCATGAATTTTGCATTTTTGGCCAAAAGTGCAAAAGGTAAATTTTAGCCCGTGGATCTGCTTGCGAATATTTTATTATATTAATTTTGTGATTAATTTTATTTTATAAAAAACCAAAATGAAGTAAAACATTCAGATCACCATAATATTTGATTGGGAACTCGGATTTGGGAAAATGAGGAATTTTTGGAAAGGTATGAACCTCCTCTTTGCACAACAAGCTTAAAATTTTATTTTTGACCAACTTGGATAGTTGAATTTTAAGGAAACATCTTTTACGCCAATAAAAAGGAACTCGAACTTTTAAATACTAGAATTGAGTCAATTCACCATTATTCCTTCTTCAACACACCTAACAAGCATGGATAAATGCTCTTGACGAATTTATGGTGAGTTGCAAGGATAAATTTATTGATTGAGTTTCAAATCAAATTTCCCCCTTTTTACTACAAAACAACTGTGTGTTTCTCTACGCTTTGATTTAATTAGTTATGTATAAATTTATTGAGCAATACAAATGGTTTTATGATGCATTTTATTCTTCCTTAGTTCATTTTAATATTTATTGTCTTTCATTTGTGCGGGGTTGTTACGTACATTTTTCGATAATTATTTCCAACTTTACAATAATCAAAATGAATTCTACATACTTGGAACTAGAAATGATTGATTCCATTTACCATACTTTAATATTTAAGTTCATTCTTATCTAATTTACAATGTTATAACTTTACTTCAATAAATGTGTGAAAAATAGAATACGAGTTCTATTTTCAAAACATGCATTTCAAATAACACAAAGAAATATATATTTCTTAATACATTCTTTTTACAGTCCTCGGACAAAGAGTTGAAACCAGAATTTCAATCAACAAATTTCAAACAATAATAAGACCATTTTGAATAAGGTAAAACACTTTCTATTGAATCAAAATAATTTCTCTTACAGTTTTCCTTTCAATTCACCAAAAACATACTACAAAATATGTCTTTCTCATATGAATATAATTCTCATTTCGCATAATAGAAAAAAATTTCACCACAAATAATATTACAAAGTCATCCAATTAAAGTGGGAAATATTTACAAGGAACCCAAAGAAGGATTATAAAATTTGTCTTCAAATATAGCTCAGTGACAACAACAGAGAGAGATCTACCATGTTTCCAATTTTATCACTACAAAAAAAGGGAAGAGGAAACGCTCTCCACTCAACAAAGAATTCCAATGAAGAGAAGAATTTGTCCTCCTCATTGCCCCGATCCTGACCAAATTATAATGAAATATGGATTCAACTCATGGAAATAAGACAAGCTTCCAAAATGATAAAACCAGATTTCAAAATCAAAACACAGTCCAAAATAATGTATTTTCAGTCCGAAGAAGGACAACAACAAAATATATAAGGGCTCCTCACACAAATGCCAAAAGAGATATATCTATGGGGGAATATTCTTATACCTCCCAATGGGGAATGAGTTTCCACCTTAAAAACCCACGAATATATTCATCTTAAAACCCCTACAAACTCTTATGCCTCCCCAAAGTACCTCTTATACCTCCCATTCTCATATGCCTCCCCAAAACTCTTATGGTACCCCATAACGAGTAAGAAATGCAAGCTATTTTTTTTCCAAGGTGGAACCCAATCCCAAACTCCCTCCCTAAAATAACTCTTATGCCTCCACACAAAAGATCCCCATAGTGTTCTCATACACCACACCTAGACAATCTACCCAACCAACCAACAAACATACCAAAACATTAAAAACATTCACATATGCACAATATAGAAAAGAAATCTTTTTACAAGAGTCAAGATCCTACCTCTCCATGATAGAGCTTGGTCCAAAAGTTCAACAACAATATTTTTCCAATCCAAACAGTACAAAAGCTCCAACAATCCACAAGCATTCAAAAAATCTCTAACTCTCTCCAATTGCAAGAAAATAAAATCAAAATGAAGTAACCCCCAAACAATCCAAAGAATTCGAATAAATAGAAGAGGGAGAGAGGAGGATGAGGTGGCTCCATGTAGGATGCCACATCACACATCATAAAATCCACCTCAAAAGTCATCTTTAAACTCCAAAGTATAATTAATAAGTGGGTGAATAAAATGATAGTTTTACTTACACAAACAATCCAAGCCCACACCCCTTAAGGACTAAAATTAAATACCTGTAATAAGGTTCGATAAAAACTTACAACTTGACTTCCAAAAATACATCATTATGCCTAATTTTAACTCCCAACCCATACGTAAGGTTGGTGTAACAATTTAAGAGGGTGTGGGACAAGCTTAACTTGTCCCACAAGCCTAAAAATCAGCCCCTAAGGACATATCCCAATTTCAAAAGGAAGGTGGAGTGTTTCACACTCAAATTGTATTTACAAATCACTTACACATCACTTATAACACTTAATCCAAGAGCCGTCAACTCTAATAAATAAATTCTTATGACCCATTTTAATTAATTTAACAAAATCATTGCTCACAAATCTAGACACAATTTAATTAAATAAAAGAGGAAATACATTACTAAATAAAAACATACTAACATTTAACCAAAGGAACAAAATAAAAGAAATACACATAACCGCTTTGTCACATTTGAAGGTTATCCCCCCATGGGAACCCCTAACAACATTCAAACATACACAAATACACAATACAAGTTGTCGTGGTGACCCTTGTTGAATTCATCTTGGATTCCAATGTGGTTGGTCTCAATTCCCGATGTTTATTGTGACATGTTTACTGCAAAACAAAAATACCTCCTTTGGCCTCATGTCCGCATCAAAATATCCAAAATAAATATAAAATAGAACTTCCAAAATCATCTAGGTAAGCAACAATATCATTTACAATTTCATAAATATCCATATGATCACAAGATTAGTTCAATTATCTAGGTCTACTCAATATCACAAAATATCACATGTTTGAACAACATCTATAAATATAACCATGTCAACAACATATCAACATCAATATAAAATGTTTCTAATAATCTACATACATCATACATGAATCAAGTCAACAATAGTCCATGATCTCTAGTGTCTAACATCATGTCAAATCAAAACTACATTAATATCCATGAGTCAGTGTCATAATCAATAAAAAATGTGTCAAAGGGAAGTGGGTCTCTACAAGATCTGACCTTATCCGCCATTATTCCTTCTCCAACGCACCAAACGGACATGGGGAAACACACTTGACATAATTCAGACAAATTACGGGGATTAATTGTTAGTGGTTGATATTTGAAATCGGATTTCTTTTCTCCTTTTCTGTGCAAAGGAATTTTCTTGTCTCTTTCCCAATTAATAATGTTTTTGTAAACTTCTGGGCAATACAATTTGTTTTGTAATGCACTTTGTTCATTCTTAACTAGTTTTAATGTTTCATCTTGTCTTTCATTGTTACATGGTAATTTGTGCATATTTCTAATGTCTATTTCAGTTTGATAGTAATCTAAATTAAAATCTACGTATTTAAAAATAGATATTAATCTATTTCATTTACTAAGTAGAGGGTAATTTAATTTTAATTTTAATTTTTAGTTCATTCCATTCTAGCTTCAAAATGTAGTTCTACTTTTTAAAATGTGCCTTTCAAATAACACAAAGAAATGTAATATTTCTTAACACATACTTTTCAGCCTTCAAACAGAGAGTTTGAAAAATATTTCCAACAACAAATTTTAAACAAGAGCAACACCATTTTGGTGGAAAGTAAATCAACTTCAATTGAATGAAATAATTCCTTTTTACAACTCCTTTTACATTCATCAAAAAAGTAACTCATGAGAATATATATTTCTCTTTTTTCTTCTTAGTCAAATATAACTTTCATGTCTAAAAACATAACTTTTCACCACAAATAATATTACAAGGTCATCCACTTGAAGTGGGAAATTTTACAATAAGGGAGCTAAATAGAAATTCAAAGTTGGTTTTCATACACAGCTCCAAGAACAAAAATAGGAGAGATCCACCATGCTTCATTTGGTCACAACATAAAGGGGGTAGAGGCAATTCTCTCCAACCAACCAATAATTCCAATGAAGAGGGCAAGCCATCCTCCTCATTGTCCCTTGAGCCCCAACCACATCATAATGAAAGGTGGATTCAACTCATGGAAACTAACAAGCATCCACATCACAATATCAAATTTTCCAATCATACCACAATCCAAATAATGCAACTACAATCACAAGAAACAAACAACAAAATACACAAGGCTTCAACATGCAAAAGCCAAAGGAGTAAGATCTACGGGGAATTTTCTTATACCTCCCAATGGGAAATGGGTGTCTACCTAAAAACCTCTAATAAATCATCTTGAAACACCTACATCATCTTTTGCCTCCCTCAAGTACCTCTTATGCCTCCCACATTATCTTATGCCTCCCTACAACTCTTATGGCTCCCTCACAAAATATACCAAGTAAAAATGCAAGGAATTTCTTGTCCAAGGTGGAACACCCATCCCAAACTGCCTCCACAACATGGAAATAACTCTTATGCCTCCCTACATTCTCTTATTCCTCCCCACAATAAATATCCCCATAATTTCCTCCTACACCACACTTAGGAATCTACCCAACCAACCAACAAACATACCAAAACACTCTAAAACATTCACATATACATAATATAGAAATTAAACTTTTACATGAGTCAAGCTCTGCCTCTCCTTGGTATATTTTGATCCAAGGGTTTCAAAACAAGATTCTTCAAGTCCAAACAATCACCACAATTTCCAACAATACACAAGCATTCCAAAATCCTCCCACTCTACAAAATTACAAGAGTACAAAAAGGAATGAAGTAAAACCTCAAACCGAGAAAAAGAATTTGAATCAATAGAAAAGGAAGAGAGGAGGGCGAGGTGGATCCCTGTAGGATGCCACATCACTCATCCTAAACTCCACCCCACAAGTGAAACTTAAAACTCCAAATCACAATTAATAAGTAGGTGGATAAATGACATATTACTTACACACAATCCAAGCCCACACCCCTTACGGAATAAAAATAATTACATGTAAGAAGGTGCAATAAAACTTACAATTTGTCTTCCCAAAATACATAATGATGCCTAATTTTCACCCCCACCCATAGCTAGGTTGGTGTAGAAATTTAAGAGGTGTGGGACAAGTTTAACTTGTTCCACAAGCCTCCAAAATCATCCCCCAAGACAAATCCGAATTTCAAAGGCGAGGTGGAGTGTTCCACAATAAAGGTTACTTATACATCACTTACAACACATAATCCAAGAGCCATCAAGCCTAATAAATACATTCTTTGGACCCTTTTATAATTAATTTAGCAACATGATTACTCACCAATCTAGACACAAATTAAATAAATAATAAAGGGAAAATACATCACTAGAACCACATACTAAAATTAAACAAATGAAACTAAATAAAAGAATACACATAACCCCTTGGTCACAATTTGAGGTGTTTCACCCCATGGGAACCCCTAACAACATTTCAAACACATACACACATAAAAAAATACATGTTGCCATGGTGACCCTTGTTAAATTCATCTAGCATCCCAATGTGGTTGGTATCCAATCCCTCGATGTTCACAGACATGTTTACCTGCAAAACATATAGCACCTCCTTCACCTTATGGCCATATCAAAAAAATCCAAAATAAATATAGAATATAACTCCAAAATAATTTATATATGAATCAAAACATCATGTAGGAAACTAACAACATCATTTACAATTTCCTCAATAACCCTATGATCATTAGATTAATTCAATTATCTAGTCTACGCAATATGACGAAATATCACATGTCGAAAAACATTTTTATATATAACCATGTCAATCAACATATCAACATTATTATAAAATGCCTATAATAATCCACATACATCATATATGAATCGAAATCAACACACTCCATGATCTCTAATATCTAACATCATGCCAACTCAAAATATACAATAATATCCATAACTAAATAGTGACGATTATCAAGATCAATTAAAAAGGTGTCTAAGGGAAGTGGGAACTACAGATGCTTAGTCTTCACCAATTTCCTCACACAAGAAAGCTCTCACTAAAACTAGTACTCTTAATGAGCTTTTAAGTTATATATATAGTAAATTCTCATCTTCACATAGTCTTTTCAATGCCATTTTTTTTTTGCTAGATTCACATCCCATCATTTGATAGTCCAAAAATTTTTGCATGTGACATTTTTATTGGTTAATAATTTTTCAAAATGGCTTATATAAATTCAAAGGCTATTAGGTGAAAGATGTCAGGTTGTTGAGAACCCTCTATTTCTCTGCATCTTGATAAAATTGTAAAGAATGAGGGGATCCACTTTATTTTCCCATGCCAATAATTTTCGTGAGAATTTTTAAAAAAAATCTATAACCTTAACGCAAAATCATTCACAAAATGGTTGTCCCATAAAATAAGACCCATTAAAAGGGTCAAAAATTGATAGTGAATTGGAAAATAATTCTTCCTACAAACAAATATACATAAAGCCATGTGGTGCATAATCATTATTCCATCAAATCCAAACAAAAATCCATTTAGTTCTCTTCACATCACCCTTAAAATGGCATCATTAACCACCATCACTACACTGCGCACGCTAGTGCCATATTCAATGTTGCGATGAATTTCTTGTGTTTTGATTTGGCGGTGTACACTAGAGGATGAGAAGATGAACATTCTCAATCTTTTCAACTAAAATAGGGAGCTAAAGACCTATGAAAAATTATCCATGGTGAGAAGAATCCAATCTATCTCAGACTCTATTTCAAATCATGAAGTCGGTCATGAGGTTATCCTATTTTAATAGTTGTTTATATCTTTCTCTCTGCGGAGTTTCATGTAAAGCACATTGGCAAGCAATACAAGGATTAAATGGATATTCATTCTATATTAAATTATTTCAGTGTATGTTCTTGTTTAATCTTCCATTAGGAAAGAAATGTACTAATTCATGTTATTTTCAAATTGCACAATTTTGATAGAGGATTATTTGTGTTATTTTATTTATACCCCACCACAAATTCTACTAATCCAATGTAGTAAATGTGTAAAAAATAGCCTTTATTCATATGTGAATCTTAGAGTTTCAAACTACATTGTTGTTATTCAATATGCATTGGTAGTATTGAATATGGACTTATATTTTCATATATATTTTTGAGCTTGGTTATCGTATCAATTGAAAAACGTGGTTTGTTTTGAAGTAAATATTTTTAGGCATGGATGCATCAATTTTTATTAGATTAGGTAAAAATGGGTTTTTAAGGGAGCCCAAAACCCTATACAACACAAAGATAGGCGATGAAGCAAAAATAAGAAGAAAAAGAAGAAACAAGTCAAAAGGATAGAAGAGAAAAGGACCCGTGAAACACCAAAAATAGGTACAAGAGGATGTAAAAGGAGGAAATAATCAAAGATGTTTGACCAAAGAACGATCCTATCCTCCAATAACTCCCCAACAAGAATGTCAATTCATGTTAGAGGCAGAAGACCATGTTTGTTTTCTTCTTTTTAGATACAAAAGACCACATGTCCTTAAATCCAAACTCCTCCAAAGTTGACTCATCCTCGAGAAAATAATTACATCTACTGAGGTCAACCACAAGAGCCATGTCTTGAGGCAACGGGATAGTAAGATTTGAGTGAGAGGCTAGGAAGGTACTCTACCTGAGCACTAGCCATGAGGATCACCTTAATTTCGCTCCCATGTGTGTTGATTGCCCATATTTTGAAATGTTTTCCACCCCTACCACCTCGTGTAACCCATCACAATTCCCACTAGGACCGGTCAAAAACACCCAAACTCCAAGCATAATATCATTACTACTAGCCCTAGCGAGGAGGGATATCGAAGTTAACTTTGTTTTAGTAACCTCAATCCATTATCTTCCTTCATTCTACGGCTCATTGTTCGTGGCTTCACATCTTGGACAAGAATCTTGGACATGAAGTAAGAGGATGGAATGTTTCTCACCTTGCAACATTTGGCATAGAAAATCTTAGAGCTTTCCATCTCTATTATTTTCTCCTACTCTCCTTGTGGATATTTTAGGATAATCTTCTTGGGTATTCTCTTACCGTCCGAACATAAACACAGAACTCCGACAAACAAAGTCTCAATCTATCCTTTTTGTTTGATCCACAATAATTAGGGCCCCCATTTCTCGGCCATACCGAAAAAAATTTGGATTCCAAGAACTCCAAAGTAAGAGAATGGAGCTGAATCCAAAATTGGAGAGATTTAAAGGAAATATTGAGTGGGACACATGGCTTCCATCTCCGAAATTTTATCTCTCAAAGTGCACCTAGCAGAGAGAGATGGAAGCGAGTGTTTATAAGTCTACAAAATATCTCTCTCTCTCTCTCTCTTGTAGATACTGATAGGGACACCTCAAGTATGTTGGTATACATATTTTGAGGTGAACCTCGGGATTAAAAGGCCGGTTCCTTATTGGTGTTCACTAAACTATTTTTTGGGAGTTTTAAGGTTAAGAGGTGACTGAAAATGAAATAAATACTAAGGTGATACACCAAATTTGGATGAAAACTTGACTTGAGTGGAATACACAACTGATTTGTGAAGAATTCTTTATGTGCACGAACCAATTTGTACTTTCTGTAGAAAATAAGGGCAAAACTCTTAGTTTATACTAAGGGAATTTCAACACATGCAGTATTAGTAAGCTAACATGCACATGATAGAATTTAGTAGAAAATGGTAAGTTTGCGGTAGGGTAAGGTGATAAATCGGGGAATTTTGATTCACAAGATTAATGTTGACATACACAGGATTGTAGAATAACTTGGAAAGGTGAAAAATAATTCACACTCGGAGGAAAAGCGGCATAAATTGCTTTAGTACTCATATAAAAATTATTTCGGGAAATTTCTCTTAAAATTCCCCCGTGCTTTGCAAAAGGACACAATATATAACAAAAGTTCACCCCTCTCCTAAAAATAGCCTAAAAAGATGCACTCGCCCATGTATCTAATTGTATTATTTTATTCCTTTATTAAATAAAGGAATAAAATAATACAAACTAGAGCATGTAATAAAAATAGGCATTATCAGCCTTAGATACAATACAGTCAAACTAAAGTTGACTGTTCTATTTTTAAGAAAGGGAAAGTGAATAATTTGCTAAAATTACAAATTGCTTGCTAGGAAAGTCTTCCCTCTTTGCACATGCAAATTCGTCATCTTCTGTTATGTCCTATTGTGGCTCTTTGGACCGGAAAAAATATCATTTCTATGTGTAGGCAAAAGTTGCAACCTTTAGCAATATTTGCAAAATAAGGATTAAGTGGGGACCACCTTTGGTATGCACATGTTTCTGATTTTTCCTTTTCCTGGATGGTCACATGAGTGACACTTTGCAAATTTGAATACAACACCCCATGTGGGGACCACCTTGGTTCGTTTGGTTTGATGCTGCCACATTGTGGACTTAGGTAATTGTATGTGTATTTGATTAAAAAGGGGACCACCCTTTGGCTAGCCCACCATGTATTTGATCCACCACCTTTAGCCCCTTTGGCACATAATACAAACATTACCTTTTTGGGACTTTTGGCATATAGTGATGTTTTGATTTTTGTGGGCATGCACACTTTAGACTTTGTAAAGTCCCTAGAAATGATTAATTCTCTCTCCATGTGGGCTGGTCCCCCTCTATGATGGCTCAACCCTTCCGGTCTTAGCGGTGGTAACCCTAACTGGGCTTGGTTAACTTGGTTTTTGTGAGCTCTGTTGGCCCTTGATCTTGGTACTGGCATCCACGATGTCATTGATTCTCCACCTATGGTTAGGGTTCCAAACCCTAGCATTTATTTGGATGGTAGTGTTCAATTTGGGATTATCACCAAACCTGTGTTGATTGTTCACTATTTGATCTTCCACTTGGCATTTGGTGATCGGTTGATCCTTAACCGTGGGTTAGGGTTTTGAAACCCTAGTTTGATGGAGAGTTTATACACTTGCGAGCTCACACTTGGTCACTTCATTTGGTTTTTCATTTTGTGGGTGAAGCCCTAGAAAATTTTTCCCTCACTCTGCATTTTGATGAAAGCATGGAGATCTTGGAGGCCTTCGAGCCTATTTTTTTAATCTTCGGCCCTCGACACCATGGTTACTTGACTAGGCCTATGTTTTTTGATGAAAAATGAAGGTATTCGTTCTATTTTTCTTTCTGTAGCTTGGCTTTATTTTTTGTGCATGATCTATAGATGTGAACTTGGTCTATTTCAGTTGTTTCTTCGAGTTCTTTGATCATTGTAACAACACTAAAACCTACTTTTCCTTTTCTAGTTTTCTAGACTTTACACTTTTGACAGTTGTCGAGCTCGTCATGAGTCTGTGGAAGGAAGTGCCACCATTGTTTTGCTTTTTTTTATCTTCAGGCATAGTGAGTTCTTTAACTATTTCTGATAACTCCTTTTGAGCTCGAGCTTTAGCTCTGCAACTCTGAATCTTTGCAAACCTGGGTTAAAATATTCGTTAAATGAAATTTTTTGTGGGTAAAGTCCATTTATGCTTCTGAAATGAGCCTTTGAGCCTAACTAATCACTTTGAAATTGGTTGAAGCTTTGTTATGTGTAAGGGTTTTGATATTTTTGTAGGTTCGGCTAGGCACTTGTCAAATTTGTATTGGAATTCACTTCATCCTTCCTGTAGATGCATATTTTGTAATTTATGACTCTTTTCTTCATTACAGTAGAGGTAAAAGCTTTGTTTCTTAGTAATCTCTTCCTGTAGATGCATATTTGACTTGTTGGACCTTGTCTGAAGATGTAGTGAGAGAAACCTTACTTCTTAGCATTGTTTTTCGATGATACTTCTTTGCAAATCTGTCACGTTTCTTTTCTCTTTGCTTATGTATACTTGATATGTTGTAACCATTGACTGTAGATGTATATTTTGCATTTGAGTTGAACTCTGTGTGGATATTTGCTCCATTCTTGGTAGTTTGTATTGAATACTTGCTGAGCTCTATGGTTTATTTCTTTAGTTGGAAGATGAATGCCATCTTGTGTATTTTGTAGCTTTAACATTTGCATTCAGGATAATGACTCTCTAGAAGTTGTATGTTGTTTCTTTGTTGCAAACATGACTGCATTCCATTCTGTATAATGAAGTAACTGCTCCTTTTCTGGAAAGTGAAGAAAATAATTAATTTCCTTTTCTAAAATGACTTTTCCCTTTTCAGAAGTCATAGTAGCAATTATATTTCAATTTTTGTATTAAAATATCATTTCTGTTTTTTTGGAAAAGTCTTTTTTTTGTAATGGGAAACGCTAGCAAATTGCCCAAGAGAATTCTTCTCTTCCCATATTTTGTGATTTGATCATTCTGAAAAGGATATGAACATATCTTTGCTTATCTAATAACTTGAATGAAGCTGTCCATGCTAGCTTTACTTGATTCTTTGCATCTTCTAAAAAATTGTGAAGTAGTTGGCCTTTGATTCACACTTGAATTTGGAATTTAAAAAGAACTTTTGATAGTTGTAGCATGATGAAAATCTAGAATACCTGTATGTTTCATTTGATCATGATATCAACTTAGTAGTGATGAAACATGTACTTTTCTTGATTGTTTTTATTTTTTAAAGCTTAGATAGAAGAAAGCAAGGTTTAAGCTAAAAGCATGTGTTTGAAAGTTCTAGTTTTTAAATAAAAAGTCAATTTTACTTGCGGAGACTCGGAAATTTTTTCCAAAATCCTATTTTCTCTCTCCTTTTCTAGATTTCCAATCACGATTTGCAAAATATTTCACCGACCTGGAAATCAAAGCATGGATGCTTCAGGTTGACTAGGCGTAAGTCAACTAAATTTTATCTTCATTCTTGGTAATAACTTTCTTCTTTAACTAGTTAAAATGATTTTCATTTTGTCTTTGTAACCTTTTCTGTAAAACTCATAAATAAGTTAGAAATAAGTACGCTTTTTGGTATCTCTTGTATCCACGTGTTATATTTCTTCTCTTTCCTTCTTCTATGGAAGTTTTTTTCCAATTTTATCCCAAGTTTTATCTTCACATCTGTTTCGGGGAAAGAAACCGTTTAGTTCTACTTTTCTTAACCAAACAGCCCCATTGAATGTCTTGCCACTCATTTCACTTGTGTACTCTACTTCTTATTTTTCGCCAACCTACTCGTATTTCTTTCTTTCAAGATACCGTTAGATCATTGAACTTGGGGAATATGTATTTGAGAACATGGTATTGGAATAACATTATACCTTGAGCTCAAATTTATACATGATCATCTAGATTCTTGATCCTGCATAGTATGAAGAGATGGAGATGGAAGTGGAAGATGAAAGAGTTGAGATGGAGATGGAGATGATGCGGAGTGGGAAGAGAAGATAGAAAGGCAATGATGGGTTCCTTTTTACTCCTCTACTCTTGTTCTTTAAAGCACATAAGTATTGTCATTTCCATGTATATGATGAGTCACTTAGTCATATCTAGGGCTTGTGTGGGAACACTTATGATCTCTTATAAATAAAGCATTAAATTTAAAATAATGTGTTGATTATCTACAATAAAATGAATTAGCCATCTTAGGGATAACTAAAAATGAATACTTAGAACTTCCAAAAGGGTTTTGGATAACCATCAATGAGATATGTCTCCTTGACATGCATTGGGATTAGCCTTAGCTTCCATTCTTCATTTTGACTCCTTCCTAATATCTCCATTTGGAAATTATTGTCACACGTATTATTGTCTGCAATATTTTCTTGATTGAAATAGTAGGAAAGGGTTAATTGTAATCTTTTAGTATAACATATATGAATGCAATCCTGGATTAATCACAAACAACTCTAATGAATACAAAGTGATAAATCTAATAGGAACAAAGATAATAATGTGAATCGATCATTTGAAAACTACCACTATGTATGTTGTTCCAAAACCATACACCTCATATATGGAATTTCAGTCAAGACCTTTTCTACAATCCAGTTTTTGAAATCATCAAGATAACAATTTGTGCTTTGGGGTTTGTGTTCTTTAACTACCGAGAATATTCATGAATTATCGACTATGTGACTTCTTACATTTTTGTACCAGCCCACATTGCTAAATTTCACTTAATTTTTTCACAAACATGTTTAACAAATAATCTGATATAAATTTTAGCTTAGGTATAATTCGCCAAGGCTATCCATCACTAACAAAGTTTTGAGTTGCCCATTTGCAGAAATTGTTTTCATGAAATCTTAAGGGCAGCATTTCCGATTGAAATAGGAGCAACTGAATAACATTTTTCATATCCTTAGTAATTTGGAAAAAACAATAATAACCCTAAATATCCAGAAGTTATTTGACCTTGAGTTTACATCCCCAGGTGTACACTAATTGCAGAAAAATCTGTGACAATGGGTCTAATTCTAAGAAATCTGCCCAAAATCACAATTTTTAGTCTATCCTATGCTTTATCAATAACACTTTCGGGATCTCCAACAGTGGAGCATCCTCTTCTAGGGAGTACCAACTCGTGGAAAATACTCATTGTTTTCATAACAATCTATTTGACTACATAACCAGTAGGACCTCTATTTATACGACGTACGAGCTCTCCATTATTGTTTTTTTCAATACTATTTTTATTCATCCCTCTTGCACACAAATTCATCTAATTGTGTATTAAATACTCAAACAAACATTTTTTTTCATGAATGTGTGTTATGGTATCAAAATACATATTTTTATTGAATATATAGTGTTATTATTGAATATGGAGTGTTATTGAATATGAGTGAAATCATTTAATATACAGTAACTTTTTCGACATGGTTTTTATTTGCAATTTCCAATCAAACAGACTAATGGATTTTTTATCACCTAATTTTTTTGAACATTATTATGAATTATTTATTTTTTAGTTTATATTCACTTATTTAAGTTTATTTTTTACTTACTACTCTCTATTTTGGGGAGAAGGGTTAGTTTTCGAGGACCTATCTACTATATATTAGATCATATAAGCCCCTCCCCACCCTAGAGATCTATGAAGAAGACAAAATCGGAATGAGAGGGAGCTCAATGAGATATATAGAGAAAGAAATATATCATTCTACTAGATTCTAATGGGAACCATATATAGATAAGATGACCTTTAATTAATATGGTATGGTTTATTTGGAAGATCCCCATATATAGAGTTTAGATCTTGGTGGGCAGCCTTGACTTTTTAAATGATGTAGTAGATGTCTATAAAAATAGGATATTTTCACTAATTGTCTTTTAGTAAATTTAAACTACAGTCTTTTATTAAATATATAATTATCTTATTAAATATAATGTTATATTACTTAAATTCTAACTTCCATTATTGGATATATTTTTTTTGAGGAAATGATTACCATTATAATATACAAAACATTTTGTTAACTAATATTGTTTTAAAAGAATGGACGATAAATTATTATTTTTCACAATTATAGATTGTACATGGTGTCTATTAAAATATTTTAGTGTGCTTTTTGTAATCATCCCTTCAAACCTTATTAATATTAAATTTTCTGATCCGTAACATAGGGTGTTTTTACACATGAAGTCTATATAGTTTCATTACACCTGATTTTTATCATTTCATCTTCTTAGGTTTTGGTACATATTGAATTGTTTAATCCTTTTTGAAAAACAATGTTGTTTTTCAATGTAAACTATTAGGTACGATATAAAATGCTATTATGTAATATGAAAATTACATTAACTCACACATTCTTGAATTAATTATCAAAACTAACTTACAAATGTATGTTCAGTTTGAATAATGTGTGGTTTATACATTAAATCTATGAAAATATTTTTAGTCTCATTGTCATACCAAATGAAGAGTATTTGAATATACACAAGTATTTTTTTCACGAAGCTCAAAAACCGAATATAAATAATAGTTGTGTTATATAAAATTCATAGGAAGTGCAAATATTTCATCATTATTTTCAATGTGTATTAAGTAATATTCTTTTTTTTAATAAGAAATAAAAAAAAATTAAATATGTGAAATAATATCCATCTATACATTAATATATATATATATAAAGTGTAGTTCGAATTCTCTTTGACACTTAATATATTTTAATTTTGATTAGTTGACTTTACATGGATATTATTGTATCGTTTTCATTTAGCATGATATTATATGATAGAGATATTATGGACTATTAATGGATTGTGATTCATAGTATGATTTGTGTGGATGCTTAGAGAAATATAGAGACATGTTTATATTGATGATAATGATGTGTTGTTGACATATATATTACTAATCGGAATTCTTGTCATGTTGAGTATGATGTAGCATTTGAACTAATCTTGTGATCTTGTTCATATTGATAAAAGATAGAATTGAGATGTTGTGAAAATTTTTGACAATTATAAGTAAATGATTACATTTTAGTTTACATGATGATTTAATTATATGTAGATGATTATGGATTGATATGCGTATATTTTATTATTGATGTTTTGATGTGGCCATAAGGAGGAAGGAGGTATTGTGTGATTTTTAGGTAATTATATCACAACAATAAAAGGGGGATTGATACCAACCATAGTGAAATAGGATAGATACAAGAAAGGTCCCCATGGCAACTTGTGTAATGTAGTTATTTTGTTTTATTGTTATTAGGGTGTCCGCATGGGGATGACCTCTAATTGTGACCATGGGATTGTGTGTTTTCTTACCCCTTTTTATTTATTTATTGTTGAGTATCTTCTTTAATTTGTGATGTAATTCCTTTTTATCATTATTCATTAATGTGCTTTAATTAAGTGAATAAATTATGCTTATTAAGTTAATTGTGGATGTGACAAAAGGGGTTCATTTATTAAAGTAGTTCGTCCTTTGAAATTTGTGATTTAATTTGAGTGTATGTGACTTTAATTGTTGTACACTCTACCTTACCTTGGAATTTCATATTTGGACTTACAACCATTTTTGGAAGCTTTGGGACAAGCTAAGCTTGTTCCACTCCTCTTAATTTATTATACCAACCACACCTATGGATTGGGGTCAAAAATAGACCCCATTAAGTGTTTTATAAGAAAAAATATGACATTTATTGTACTTTTCTTACATGGGCTTCAAATTTTGTCCTTAGGAGATGTGGGTTTGATTATGTGTGTAAGAGGTTTGTCATTCCTATCAACCACCCATTTATTATGCATTGGGGTTGAGGTTTGACTTGTGATGTGGAGTCTAGAATAAATGATGTGGCATCCTACATGGAGACACCTCGCCCTCTCTTTCCTTTTCTATATATGCAAGTTTTTTTGTTTTTTGGGGTTACTTCATTTTATTTGTGCTCTTGTATTTTTGGAGTTATTGTTGGAGTTGGATTGAGCTTGAAGGAGCTTGGATTGTGGTTCCTTGATCAATTTCTTACCATGGAAAGGTAGGATCTACACTCTTTTTTACTTATTTTTTTATGTGTGTATTGTATGTATGCGAATGGTTTATATGCTTTGTTGGCATTTTGGGAAGAATGCCTAAATAAGGTGTAGGAGAAGGCTATAAAGATTTAATATGTAGGGAGGAATAAGATTTTATTTCATGTTTTGGGAGGGAGTTGGGTTGGGTGCCCCACTTTGGATAAGAGAATGCTTCCATTTCTTACTTGGTTCTTTTGAGAGAGACACAAAAGATTATAGGGAGGCATAAGAGAATGTGGGAGGTATAAGATGATCTTAAGGGAGGCATAAGAGTTTCATACAGGTTTAGATATTTTTATTATAGGGTTTTAAGGTGGTCACCTAATCCCATTAGGAGGCATAAGGGATATCCCCATAGATCCTTGCCCTCCGGGATTTACATTTTAAGCCTTGTGTATTGTGAAATTTGCATTCTTGTGATTGTTCTATTGTGTTAAATGTGTGTTAAATGGTTGTGAAATTTTATATTTTGATGTTGAAGAATTTTTTTGTTGCCATGAGTTGGATCCATCCTTTATTTAATTTTTCTTGGGGCTCAAGGGCTAATGAGGAGGATAACTTCTTCTCCTCATTAGATTATTGGTTGGGTGGATAGTGTTGCCTCTCCCCTAATTTTGTTGTTATGATTAAAGTGAAGGAATGGTCAAGATATTTTTGAAGAATTTAGGACTTCAGGAGAATTTTTAGAAGTTAGGAACATCCCTTCATTATAAAAATATTCTTGTAATTTCCGACCTAAGGTGGAAGACTAGTAGATTTGTATTTTGAAAGAAAGTTGCATTGTAAGTTCAATTACTAAGTTGTATTATTATATTTTAAGGAAGTAAATTTAATAATGTTTATTTTTACTTCTCATAAATTTATTTTATGTAAATAAATGAATTAGAATGGATATCTGTTTAAAACTTTACTTGTAATGAAAAGAGAAGAGAGTTGTAAATCTTATTGTTTTGATAATACTATGAATTAGAAAGTTGTCATAGCTTTATTTTTGTTTGAAATCTTTAAAAATATTTATTTTTGATATATTTAAAGTTAAATTTATCTCTTGATATCTATTTTCCTTCAAATATTCATTTTAGAGCTCTTTGGCCCACCAAAGTGTGACCAACACTAGTTAGTTCTAACCGGTGTCGGTGTATTTAGTATCGACATCAGTCCACTATTTCATGTTTGAGTTTTGAAATGTTTATTCATGATTAGTTTTCAACTTTAATGATAATTATGACTTCCTCGAGAAAACTTGAATTAAATGAATAGTGTTGTATACATATTTAGATGAATTTGAGTTATTAATGTAGAAGAAATGCTAAAATTTATAAAACTAGACCCAATTGATAGTAGCCGGCATTGGTGACTAAACCATCATTGGTAATCCTATGAATGACATGGTCACTTTGAATACTATAGCATTTTAATTTATGTAAACTTGGAAGATATTTTGGTGTTGCTTGTTTATATTAGATGCATATGAGACTCTCATGCTTTCTTCAAATTGAATAAAATTTACTTATGGTATTAATCTTTTACCTTGCCATTACATTTAAAAATATTACACAAAAGCTTAACAATAACATAGGAATTGTGCACGGTAGTTGAACTGAATTTAGTACCACGAGAGGTTACCGGGGTTCAGTCAAGAGACCATCGTTGCTCACCTCTACATGAAACTTTTAAAAAAACATGTTTCGGCCAAACCATTGGCTCTTATGGATTTGAAAAACACTCAAATGTACATCCAGCTTGTGTGGGCCACGTATGCTTATTTGGACTCATACTCCAACATGTAAAATGAGATTTAAATACATTAAACACTTGATCTACCAAATGGGTTTCTTCCCCATCCACAAAAAAAAAAAAAGTAATCAACAATAGATCTCAAAACAAGATCTAGGATAGATTCTTGCATTAAAATTAAATAACTAAAAATGCATTATTAAATCTAATATTCAACTATTTTAAAGGATGATCCAAATAGATGAAATCCTTTTCTTATTACACATTGAATCCAAAAATACTCCTTCATTGTTTTCCTTTTATCCATGGCATCCACTCCTTCAACCTGCAAATCAAGAAAATAAAAGAGACCAAATGAGGAGGCTATGGAAAAGAAAAAGATTTAATAAAATTTCTTAAGTATAGTGTTATCACCGAATCAAAACACCCTATGATTTTCAAAAGTGTGTGTACTTGAGCTCACGGTGTGAGTGGATAACATGGGTACTATCTCCAAGTTATGCGAGATTCTACTTTAGATATACCTCAAAGAAATTTAGTTCTTGCTCTAAACTACACCCTTACAATCTACTCTAATGCAGGAAAAACTATCTTATCCTAATCTAACTTTCCAAGGTACTAGGAGAGAGGGTGCATGAAAGAAAATCCTACACTAAAGTGGTGATACACTAGAAAATGAGGTTACGAGAATAGCCTTCCAATGTGTGAAAATGGAAAAAAATGCATACTAGAAGGGGTGATAAAATTTCTCGAAAGTCTATAAAATGCATTTGCAACAATATTTCATACACACCCAAGGATAATGAATCCCTCCAGAACATAAGATAGAAATAATATATTTTCATATGATTGAAGTATGACAAGAAGAATGCAAACAAACACAGAAGGGGAAGAGATATCAACAAACTTGTATCTATTGCTTATTTGAATGCACGATTTAATATATTATAAAATAAGGGCATGTATCACCATGAAATGAGTCCACTAAAATGGCCTACAACACATTGGCTTCACAAAAAAATTTGTGATTTTTGTACACAAAACTACCTCTCTTTACAATAAACCCAACACATCAATTTATATATTTCGAGATCAGGAGAGAAGGAGAAATGAAAATATGGAAATATGACTTCCTACCACTTTCAAGATGTCATAAATGGAGTGAAATGATGGTATGTTGGTTGGAGAAGGCTCCCATGTTGTCCCATTACTTGATGCAATGAAAAATGTATGCCCATGCTTCATTGAATGCATCCCAACTACCAATAAAATCACTATTCTAGACCTGGCCTTATTTTCTAAAAAATCACCATCAATTCTTCATAAAATTCTGAATTTCTTAATTTCTTTGTGTTGGGATCGGAGTCACAATTCCAATGGTACCAACTTTGCATATTTATGTTGAGAAATGCAAAAGATATGGAAATCTTAGTGTGAACAACTATTTTGTGTTTACCAGGAGATTTCTTGTATTTTACGGGATTGGGAAATTAATTTATTATAGATGGATATGTTTAATTTATTTTACCTTAACTACCCATATTAAAATTAAGAAATCTAGTTTTTGTGGTGTATAGGATGTCATGCCCTTCCTGAAAAGTCCAATTTCATGAAAATATGAGCCTGCATCAAAAGTTATGACCATTTGAAGCACGGAGTTAGTCACTACCGCAATGCGAGGTATGGTGGGTTTCGTGTCCTATGTGTCCCGAGACATTCAGGGCAAGATTCTCCACCTTTTTGAATCCTTCGTATTCACGGGTATTTCACGTTTTTGGGTCCCAACTATAATGGTTGTCATGGACCAAATCTTTCACATTCGCCACATTGAACCTCCTACGGCCATTTCAGATTTTCAGTTTCAAACTTTCTGCATGAACCCGTGCCTCTCGGGAAACATTTCTCTAAAAAAAAATTCAATACACTAACTTCATGCCATTTCGGCTTTTAGGTCCCATGCATACCTTTGACCCAATCTGTCCTAGAATATTTTTTTCACTTTTTCTCATTTTTACTCCCTTTGCAAATTGGACTTGAACTTGGTATGATGAACCTTGGTACGATCCGTATTGGTTCTATACGCATCCCCTATACCTGATTTGACCTAAAATAGGGCTTTGAATTCATTTTTTTCATATTTTTTACAAATTTTACTAACTCCTTGGATTTTTCTTGGACATGTAAGTAAGAGAAGAGCAAAGGGGTTCTCCAAAATTTTCAATTTTTGGTCTTCCACTTTTTCGCTTTCCCAATCTTGAAGAAATTGTACAGGTTCTCAAACTTTACCTTGGGGGGTGAATTTTGGATAACAAATAGTTAGGGTTAGTATGGAACCCTAAGATCTAATGTCCATAATTGATTTGATCTAAGGGTTAAGAATCAACTATACAATTCTTAGGTAAAAATTATTATTTTGGGCTATTAAATAATCAAATGGATGTGTAAATGGGTGAGTGGGGCCACTTAGTACCCTAGTATTTGAAGTTAAATATGTTACCCTCTAGTAAGTTTTAGTGAATGTTTCAATTATCATTAAAGGGAATAAATTAAATGGGACTAAGGTATCTAAGGGTAATGGTTTAATAAATGAGTTATAAATGTTATTTTGTGAAAGCAAATACTATTTAATCAAGAAAAATAAATGAATTGATGTTTATCTAGTGATGTTAATTAATTTAGCATTACAATGGGATTAAGAATATTTAATTAATAATATCGACTTGATTTATCCTATGAAATGTAACATTTTTAGTAGAACTTATTTAAATGTGTAATGGAGTTTGACACTCTTTGTAACTTAAAACAAACAAAAATATTTCCACAACTTTATAGATAAGTATTTTAAGGTTCATGTGGTTTTAAAACGTAAAATTTGTTGTCATTACATAAATAATGTGTAAATAGTGATACGGTGATACTCACGTAAAAATGAAGGTACAAATTGAACTATGTATGGCATGAATTTGGCAGCCCTAAACTAATGGACTCCTAAGAACATGTCACAAAGCATAACTACATATGCAATGGAGAAAGGCATATAGATAGTGAGGAGCCTAACCATTTTAGGAATAATTGCATGCCTATGATATAAGGGTCATATGAGACAATTGAAAACCAATATCTTTTAAGAAAGAAATTAAACATTCATTGCTCTTGTAAGTAGGATACACATATTATTATTAATATTATGAGGAAAAATAGAATAATCACTGCACAATCTATGTGATGAAAAGAGGAATGAAAATCATAATTAGTAAAAGTAATGACCAGTGAAGGAAGATAAATTGTATAAACAAGGAACCCGAGAGGGTGATCTAAAGATGAAGACGCGGGAACAACATGATTTAAAGATTATTTAGGAGAAAAAATTCATGCTTAAGTAGTGGATCATTGAAAATTTCAAGATTTCCATTGTTATTAGTAGATTTAGAAATAGGGATAGTGGATTCAGGAAATTATGTGTTACTATTATCAATCAGATTTTGGACTAACTATCTAAGCTTCAAACACATGTTAGTAGAATGGCCATTTCATCTTTGATAATCACCATATACATTTTCATAAAATTTATTACAATGAGGTCCATTGGGATCTAGTTTAAGACAATCCGTAGTGAAATCAGATTTATTTTTTGAGTTAACGTAGAAATATATGTGGTGGATATGAAAATATACTAAGGATTTTGTGTGTATGTTTGATTTGGAGCTTTCATGGTTGAGATATACTATTTAAAGTATGATTTGTTTCACTAAGATTTCCCTTAAAGGAATATTTTTTTGAGAACACTCGTTAGTAGAATGATTTGAAATTTTAACACCATCTTTAAGTTTTCCCAAAGAACGTGAACTTGACTTTTTAATATTTTAGAGTGTGACATAGATTATCAAAAGAGTCAATTTATTCAAAGAACACACAAAATTGTAAAGGAGACAATACAATTTAGAATAAAATATATTTTCTTCATCTTTAGCTAAGACATTATTCGTTATATCAATATTATTATTATACTACAAAAGATAGTCACTAATATGTTCATTAGGTCTGTGCATAATTTTGAACATTTGTGCATATGATATATTTGTTCCAATATTCACAAAATTTGAGCTAGAAATAGATTTTATTGAGTAGAATATATAATAAACTACAAATTAAACTCATAAAACCATCTCAAGTAATAGTTTCATAATCACCTAAGAAATAACTTCATCAATAATGTATTGTCACAAGAATACTATAATCATAAAATATGAAATGAATGAATGTGATTTCTGTGGATCTCCTCGACCATCAAGTAGAGGAAACCTAGGTTCAGAATAATTGTAAGGAAGTGAATAAGAAGAAACATAAAGTGCAAGAAGACTATGCACGAGAAGTGAAGAGTTAAGAGACGGATAAGAAGAAGAAGATGCCTATTGTTATTGACAATTTTTTTCTTGTAAATCATGGTACATGAATATAAGGTGTGGGTTATTGAATAATATATAGGTTAGATAATAGAAATGACAAGGGAGGAATGGTGTGTAGTGGGATTAGATATAGGCTTACGAATGGTAGATACTTCGACACATGTGTGAGAACAATAAGGTGAATTAAAATTGGTGATAACAATTGAGATATCTATGATCTGCACTATAATAACATAAGAAGAATTGTCATGGGAATGCTAAGTAGATAATAAATCCTGAATAACATGTGGTACATGGGTGGGGTTGACAGGTAATGTAACACAAAAAGTGGTAAGATCATGAAGTTGTATTTAATCTACATTAGTGTCTTCATCATAATAATGTTCACTGTCGTAGTCTTTGATCTCATTATAAGATTTTTGGTAGGAATTTAAGATAGGAAATAAAGCTTGGTTTCATCCATGTTGTTGGAATAATTGTAGGTTTGTGGGAGGAGTTGAGTATGTTGTGGGAGACCAATGTGGACACTATGAGCAATGGGTATGAAATATAGATCCGGTAATAGGAATGTAAGGATTGGGTTCATAAACTTATTTAGAAACATTTATTCTTTACTAGAGGAAAATATTAAATAGATATAATAGTAAAATCAATATATATCATGATAAAGATAAGAAATTTTGTATAATATGGGTATATTTATGAATTAGCTTACATCAAAATATCCGAGTGAATTCTAGGAGGGAAAATGGGTTGATGAGGTTGGATCTTGAATGAGTGTGCTACACCTTGAAAACTAGAACTTGAATCTCCTTCAGTCATAATAAACCAAATATGGAAAATACAACCATGGGAGATAGTTTCAGAACTAGGAAATAGCATATTATAAAATCCTCTTATTTTAATCTTTTAATCGCACTGATAGGATCTATTTATTTCACTCTTTTCAATGTGGATTTGTTTTAGGGTTTCACTCACGCCCGAATATTTCAAAAAAAGATATCTACCTACACAAGGATTAATAAAAATTACATGAAATAAATGATTCATATGCTTAGGATGGAATGATGTCAACAATCAACCTTATGTGATTATCAATGAGTAGTATAATATATTTTATACTCCCTATAGTTCTATTGTGTGTGTGATCAAATATTTTCACTTAAAGATAGGTTTCCATTATCCCATTCACACGAAGATAACTTAGCTACAACTAATTTTCCCCATGATGAAATGTATGAGATTGTATTAAAAATATCCCTTCCTATGTATTGAATAATATATCCAAAACACAACCCTTTAATGTTGCTCTTTGTCCATGTAGTATATAGAAAGCAATAGCCTATTGTTTCCATCCTTCCAAAATAGAAAGTCATTTAAATATTTATATGATTATATTATTTTAATGTCATCATTAAAAACCAAATTTTATAGCCAAAATTGAGAAGATAGGTCTTAGAGAAGATCAAAAAAATATGTGGCATTTCAAATTTTAGAAAATGAACGAAAATAAAAAAGTGGACAAAGGGGATAGTAACATATGGGCTCTCCTTTCCCAATGGGTCATACTATTTGGGATAATTATAGGATGGAATGGAAAATGAAATATTGCGTGATATGATTTTAATATTCAATCTTAATGGTGTAGTTCCATAAAACCCAAGGAAAAAAGTATAAGAAGATAAACTAATTAGTAAATACAAATCAAAATAATTATTGTTAATGTCCAGTTTTCTTGCTTAGGAATCGGGTATATAATGAAACACTTAGAGGCATGATGTAAATAATAAGTACATAATTTTATGTCTACAATTTGAAGGAAAATCATACTAAGGTTCGTCATGTATAAATTGTACTGATCATTTCCATCATTATTGAACTCTTGGGAGTTCTAGAAAAACCAAGATATTTTTCCAAAACTAAGGTATCTTAGAATGAAATCAACTATATATTTTATTAATAAGGAGAACCTATTAAAAAATTATTCTATGGTGATGAGGAGAAATAAAATAATCCATGATAGAATTCCTTCCACAACCATGAAAAAATGTCCTCATGTGGGTGATGAAATACTTTACATGTGACGAGTAATATGGTGTGATATTCGGACATGGTATGAAAAGGACCAACCATTTGAGGTATGAAAGATAGGAATGTGACTACAAATTTAATTTACCTAGTTTTATTTAGTCCTATGACTAATGATGTGTGGAATATTTAGTATGGTATAGATCCTTTAAACTGTCACAATTTTATTTATCTAATATATAAACACCACTTATCGTAAAAAGGAAGATGTAATAAGAACCATATGGAACTATCACTTTAATCAAAAGTTGTCATTATAATTAGGAAATATTATAGGAAATTAGGAAACAATTTAACTCTCTAACCAAGATTCATTAAGGATCCGATGTTCACATGCATAACTAATATTCGAGATATTATCAGTATATAAATTGAAAACCATACCATTAAACTAAAGTTAGAGGAGATTAGTATGCTCCTAAAATGCTAAGGTGAAAGAAATATATATTTCTCCTTATAAAATATATGATTTAAAATTTTCTTAAATTATAATTACGTTGCACCAATGTACTATTGGTTTTCATTGTCAAATTCTATAGCATTACAAAATAGGTTATGAGGAAACTACCCAATATGAATAATTCTTTCCATCTAAAGTTCAAACAAAATATTGTCAAGGAAAAACCCTATAAGGAATTGATTACGGACATCATACCAAATTAACAAAAGAAGAGAGAGGATCTCTTGAGTTACTAGTTTTATCCAAATTTGAGTTATCTTTATATATGGAATATAAAGATTTAGACATTTTAATAAAAATTATTTAGGGGACAAGTTCCACATTCTTCTCCCTATAGTAAGAACTTAAATAATAAAAATCACAAATTTCTACTTTATAAAGGAACAAGGTACTTTAGTGAATGAGATAAAATAGAGTAAGTAGGAGACACTTATATCCTTTAAGGAAACGAATATTAAAATTTCAAATTATTAGTGTTATTTTATGGAAAAGTAGAATAAAATTGAACTTGCATACAATATTTTAAATTTTCTATTCACACATTTTCATGAGGAGATAATTGATACCAAGGCTAGAATAGAGGATCTATAAAAAAACACATTTTACATAAATGTTAGAATAAAGAATGATCAAATGATACAATAGAATTTTTAATCTGTTCAAATGAGTATACACAAAAATTACAAAATAACCTTTTCAAAAAGGAGTGTAAACATGGATAAAAAATATACTTACCAAGAAAATAAAAGAAAATCATCAACAAAGAGCTCATTAGGTTAAGATCCTAAAATAAGTTATTATAGATCAAGTTAACTAGTTTATTTCATATAGGTTATGATCTTTTAAATTGCATGATCATATCAAAATTATATGCACCATATTTAAGGGAGTAGTTTTTAGGTGGTAGTTTATTAGGATATCTTGTAAGAAGGCTTATGATTTTAAATATGAAAAATAATTTATCGAATCCTATTCATTAAGAGTTACTAAATATAATAATTTTCTTTGTGAATTTTACTTCTATATATTTATTTTAGTAAATATCATGATTTTATGATTACTTTAACATTCATATAATTATAAAATGAAAGAGTGTTACATTAACTAGTAGATTGAAGGTGATGTGGATCCATCTACAAGAGGTTTAAATACCTCTAGAACACACACAACCAATTTTCTAATAAAAAGAAACTTCAAAATATATTTCTTCTTAGTCTGGAATCCAAACTAATCTTTTACATCATTACCATCTTCCCTTTTTTCACATCTACTCTAAACAACCATAAAATTCCAAAACCCTAAAATGCCAAAAACCTTAAAATACCAAATAATTAACTAATGGAAATAGACCATGAATGGGACAAAAAAATTCATGAAAAATACTCCTTCATAAATTAAGGCTCTAGTAAAATTTTGACTTATTCTAAAAATCACATCAATTTCTTTTTAAACTCTAAGACCCTCTTGAAAAGTAAAAAAAGTGTTCGGACCCAATTTTAGACCCTTTGGATGAAGGAATATGGCCCCAAAATATACCTAAATGGACACAACATTTGAAAAAATGTTTTCCCGACATAATAATAGTGAATATCTACCACCCTATAAAATTTCAAGACAATCCAATAGCGAGTAAAAATTTATGGTTTGCACAACTTATGTTCCCACCTTAGGAGGCCTATTGATGAATTATATAATGTTATCAAAGAATCATAGTAATAGTAGTCCTATTTATTTTATTGGAATAAATATTCATATTTGTGAGTGAGGACCATGGACATATATTAATGATATAAGCTGTCATCAATAAAAACATAGTTGATGAAGAATTTTTGAATGTGTGTAGTGATAAAAATAGGTGGGAATATATCTATATTAATTAAGAGGAATATAAAGTGTCTTAAATGTATTAGTGATAGAAAAAGAATGGGATGATTAATTATTTTTAACCAAGGTAAAATATAAAAATGTATTTTTTAATATGTCGCTGTAAATATGACCTTATTAAAGTTTTTTTCAAGAGATATCTTAGTAAGGATGTAACTAAATTGTTCAAATATATCATAACCCTTAAAGGTGAATTACCCTTTACCACAAGAGTTACAAGTGTGGGAGGAAAGAGTTGATTTACCGATGTGTTTATTTATTGCATCTTGTTGTAAGAACATTAATCAAGTTAGAACTAATGGGAAAACTTGTAAATGTGTTGGAAAAATAGTAGTGACATGAGTATCCTCAACTCGTACATTTAGATATGGAGAAGTCATATAAATCATATGCTGATTGAGTTAAAAATAAGGATATTTGCACATATGCAAAGCTTGTGAATGGTATTGGTTAGATAAATAGTATTTTGTTCTATCCTACAAGTTTGAATCCTCAATATTGAGCAAAATATTATGTAAAATTTGAGGAAAAGAGATGATGAAATAGATTATAAAGATAAATATATCCATAAAAGTGAATTGGAATACCATAAACAATCGCTTTTTTTTGATATAAATATCAATCCATAAGTTGGATTCACTAAATTTTTTAACATTTTTATTGTATGATAATGGATTTAGTAAGTAAAAACAACAAAATATGTAAATGCGATCTCGCATGAGGTTATTTTGATCATTTTTTAAAAATTAAGGATAAAGGTTTTTTTGACTCGAGGTCCCTATCTAGGTACAAAAATGCCCTCGAAAGACAAAATTAAACATTAACACACTAAGCCCCAAAAAGAAACTACTTCCCAAAAGTGAACATACAAATAGGTAGGAGAATAATTTTTCTTGAGAAAATATTTTTCATGTTGTGTATTTTTTTCCACCCATTATTAACCTCCTAAACTGGAAGAAATAATTCAATAGTTTATATCAAGTATATATGTTAACTTTTCAACATGGTATGAATGAGGGATGTTTTAACAATCCTCCTAATTCACATTGGCTTCCTAATCTATCAAAATCTATGCTTCCCACCACTAAATTTCCCATCATTGGCACCATATCATTGGGAATACAATTTTGTCCATACACTCATGGTGCTTCCACTCCACATGCTTCCAACGCTCCATGCATTATTGGTGTTTGGTAGATTATTTTTCTCACTTCACCCCGAACTTAAATACTCATGTTCTCAAGGTTCTTACATGAATGTTTAGGTATTTATTAGAATAAAAACCTCACTCCATCTTTGTATTATATGCTTCATTAATTTATTTGTCTAGCGTACACTACTATATCACTTCCCGATGACCCACCCATGTCCTATAGTTAATTCGTGAATACCGAGGGGTCTTATATAATTTAACTTCCTCTCACTACACACACTAGGGGCATCACTCTTATTCCCCCTCTCTTAATTTATAAAATGATATGATATATCATTATAAATATTTTTCATCCTTCTCTTAAGCACATATCATTATATTATTTCCTATCATCTCATGATTCATTCATTTTATCTATGATATTATACATCACATACATCTATTCTTATCACATACCCTTCATACATATACTAAAAGTTTCAAAATGTTACTGATCGTCCTCATCTATGTCACATAACAAATCCAAATATGAACAACAATAATAAAATCATACATCAATAAACATGTAAAAACAATACAAATATGCCAATTATCCATATATATATATATATATATATATATATATATATATGTATGTATATAAATCATCATTACTTAAAATCTCAAATTTGGGGAGCAAGCCCCCATATATCACTACATGAATACGTATCATCTATTATCATCATTTTCAGTATATACAACTATAGGATCTCTAGAACTAAGTTATTCACCGCTTGTTACAGCGTGTATATCTCTCAAATTTCCTCTATAATACAAACCAAATTTCTTTAATTTCGTAAGAATCAAATCTACAAGTCCACATATTGCGTAAACACATCATGCATTAGGGTACTTCCACCTATATCTTCCTAGATCCTTGAGTCTCCATTCGTGCCTCGTCATGCTCACTCAACAACATGGTTCATGTCACCACTGGCTCAAACAAGTGTGGATGCTCACCTGTAATAACATCCACTTGGTTTAACATACCACATCCTAAGAGCACATTGGTAGATACATTCCATGTGAATGTATGAATTGATTTATCAATAATCAGTTACCGGTATGCATCACTTGTATCCATTTATCGACATGTTATTTCCTATACACAATAACAATAATTAATAAACTACACAAAAAAACTCACACTCTGCTATCTCTACCACTATACCATCGTCATTGGGGAAACTACCTCGATCTCTACTCCTCCAACTATGAGTGCTCGACTTCATCCACAATGACTAGATATAATAACAACCATTGGTTCACTTCCCAACATGTACTATATGCCTCATAAACCCTGTGTTGTCCACTTGTATGAGATCTATCACCACATCCATCGCATCTGGTACATGTGGGTAATAATTGTGTGTATGTAGGCAGGCCTTTGGTCTCACTCCAACCCTCTTTAGTGTCTTCTTAGCTCTCACTCATACATATGAAGCTAGGGGCACATATTGAGCCATACAAAACTATCGTAACATGCAATCTATCCTAAATAGCTGAATCACTCTAGGAAATATATCCTCCAACCACATAGTACATTAGATACATCATATATTTACTCCAACCTCAAGCCATCCACCACAAAGAGATATGTATGGCCTCCATATAACAACCCTTGCCCCATGAAATCCAATAATCATATGTAAGTAGAGGTGTCCATCTTCCTATTTCTGAGATACATGCAAATATACTAGAAAATATATCGGGTCTCTCCCACTCTTCACGCAGCCCACCAAGTGGCCTCGATATCACAATATTCTCATAATACCACACATGTATAAATGTGGTGTCTCCTAGTCCACCAATATGCTCTTCCTGTGTGAACCTATATAGGTCCCTATAAAAATGTGGTAATACACATCATGCCTAAGAACTTATGCTATAATTCTCCTCTATATGAAAACAAATATCATTTACCTTATAAAATATGTCTACCACACCACCCTCCACTTCCACTAAAGAGGAAACCACAACTGCAATAATCTTCTTTAATCATAGAACACCTGATGTAAATATGACATCCAAACTAATTTGCATCTCTATTTGTACTCTTGTCCCTATAAAATACCAGCTAGTTTCTTGTATCTATCTTTGAGCATCCTCTATGGCCATGACATGGACCCTCTCACCTATAGCAGGTAGTCAAAATATGTAATATACATCCTCCATGGTCATGGTAATCTCCCCAATAGGTATCTAAAACGTACATGTGTCTACACACCATCTCTCGACAATGCAGTAATCATTGACATATTATGGGACACATCCCCCATCCTCTCTATGTGATGTAATCCGAAGTGGTCTAGTATATCCCATTCATCATCCGATAAACCCAATTCCAATAATGTTCTAAAATGGAGACCACTATGGTATGTTCTTGAATGAATATCCCTCTATCGAAACAACAAAAATCATAAAAATAATCACATTAACATGTCATATACGTGAAAAAATAACTACACTAATATTAAAAACATCAATATTCACATTTATAGCATTATGGGATAAAGACAAGCCTTTTGGGTCGACACCGCTAAAAGTAGGACACATGCACCCAAGAACAAGTCACCAACACATATATCGGGGTATTGGCATCCCGAAGGTCTTTAGCACCTCTTCCAATGTAGCCTAAGTCAAAAATGCCTAGAAACTCAAAAAATAAAAAATTCGTAGAAATTCACAATAAATTAATCATTTCAACACATTTTTTGAAAATAAGCACACTTACCAACTTATTTATCATATGTGATTCAATGACCAAAGCCACCATCTCAATCCAATTCCATCACATTTCTCTAACTTTTGGAATCTTAATACACTCAAAGCTCAAAATCCAACTTGATCAAAGTTAAAATGAAAGATATGGTCAATTTTTAAACTTACTATATAAAACACTTTTTTCTATATTAGCATGGTAATTTTTGTACTCATTCTGCTAACTAATACACATCACATGATTTTGATCATATCTTGAGATTCACTAGTCTCTGTTTCCTATCTTGTCTACATATTTCTCTTCAAAAAATAACCCACTATCATATTGTACACATCCCAAAATGCTAGATTCCAATTTGGAACATCTTCTTCTCGATATATCCACAATCATTTGACATATACCTGTAGTTCATTTCATTCACTATTAAATCATGTAAAATCTACTTTGGCTCAGATTCATTCTCACCATAACTCTCCCTTTCACCAAAAGGGGAAAATACAATCGAGATCACTTTATGATTGTCCTCCAATTGTTACATAATCATTTCAAACATCAAATTCATAATTATAAAAAAAATTATCACATTTTGTGAAATTTTCATACCACTTTCTAGTGATTCCCCTATTGACAACGATATCGGGAAAAATTGAAAAATATATGCATGAGTAATTGATTATAAATATTCAATCTTAGCATAATTTTTTACTTGTCGAATAAAATCAACCAATCAGCATAACATAATGTATCTTACTATCTATCCTAGATGATCTAACATGGGAAAATAACTTTACATTCTCTATTTCTTCAAGATGAGCTAACATGGAAGCAATCAAACATCATACATATTGTGATGGCCTTGGAGTGAGGGAAATGATATTTCATTACCATTCATATACTTGTCCTATATGGGTTATTCTCATTGAATCGAAATGAATTTTTTTGTCATTGTCGATCTAGAGTAGCTAGACCTTTTGAGGATGTAGTTGAAATTGGAGGGTAAAACTAGACCCTCTCCCTACACTCTTCCTCTAGAGGCATGACACCCAAATCCTTCATTTTTTCACATATACAAAAATAGGTCATCAACTGATCACTCCCTACCTCAAAAATTCTCCATCAATGACAAAATCAACATCTCTAATCTTTCATAATTGAAAATAATCAATTTCTCTTGATTTTTTCCACTCTATATGTTCTTTTTCTCCATGCATACTTCATGCAACAAGGCTTCTCTTGAATTCTTTCAGCTTTTTTTTCTTACTTCCTTTACACTACTTGAATTTCACTCAAATATCACGAGGGGGAAGCATAGACGCAAAATTGTGCACTTACTACTATTAACTATGCCACCCAAGTATGTTCTTTTAAGTTAGTCACTTGGGTAAGAAAAGTATTCACCGGTGGCACAATACCTAGTTCTTCTTCTTATTTGAGTGTCTCTATTTTTTTAATTTCTCACCTCTTTCACTTTTGCACCCATTTCTAGCTAGGTCACATGGATCGTTATTTTTAGTATTTTTACATTTTCAAGTAGTTATCTCGGGATATTACCAATTAGGACTAGATACTAGATCTTAACCGCTATTGTCTAGCCTAGAACTCTTGTTCTCTTTGTTCTTGATCACATTTTTGACATTTGTAGTCATCCTTTTAGGTTTTTACTCCTATCCGGATGTCCTAGTCGACATGTCGTGTCACTAGTGTCAAAATTCAAGAAAGAGATCCCTATATAAACACAACATACATACCATTATAATGGAGGGAAATTTATATCAAGGGATATATATCTACATATAAAAGGGACAATATCTTGGGCTTATTACTCTCCATACACACTACATAGGAATGGGAATTTTATTGTTCCATCCACATATTTGTATTCTACTTAGCTACCACCTGCTATTTTGGCATCATCGACATGAGGTAAACCTAGAAGAGTTATTAACATTAGGTCTTAGATGTATTTTGGTGCTCAGCCATAAGTTCACTTGTTTGATAGCCGAGGATAGACTGACCACTCATTTTACATTTTTTTTTTAAGGATTTAATGTAGTTTGAGGGTTTTATAGGAGTTTACGTTAGTACCCAAATTGATTCTCCCTCAGAAGTCGAGAAACATCACATATTTGACAAGACACTCGAGAGATAAAGAGATCACAATATATTTCATTTTGTAGTCAAGGAGGGGATTCATCGGCTCTTTTTCACTCGGGCATTGGAGAATTGGATAACACCTTCAAAGGATTTTTTCTATCCTCACTATTTTAGGTTGTGCCTTTCAACCAGGTAACAAAACCCATTTTGTAACCTTTTTGGTGAAATATACTGGTAAATCTTTCTTTGCAAAATTTTTTAAAGAAAAACTTGAGAAAATATGATCAATGCACCACAATTTAACTCTCACGAGTTGTCACTTCTAAAGAATGGAGATATTTTCTAAACAAGGCTTGGGTTACTAAAGACATTGAAAAGCTAATTTTTTTATGCATATTTTTGCAAGTGGAATTTATTTATTTATAGATACAAAGGACAAAAAGGGGTATTTCATGTAGGATTTGGTTATTTGAATAATTTTTGGTGGGAGATTAAACAAGATAAATCTGATTTTTCAAGATCTTTGAGAACCTTCAAAATAATTTGAAAACTCAACAACTGAAAGCTTCAAAATAGCTAAAATATTCCTTCAACCATAAGGTGTGCATCAATGGAGTCCCAGATCTACATGTTTTCACACAATATTCAATAATTTAACACGAAGGATCGAGTTAAAAGACTCAATTAAACATTAGAAACCTCTGGTTCATCACACCTAAGGTACACCCAAAGACTTACAAACAATCTCTGTCAACAAATGAAGGTAAAGTGATTTTAAATTGTTTATTTCATTACCAGATGAAATCTCTTCTCATAATGAAATTTTAAATGCCACTAAACTATCACATGGATGATATTTTATGTGATTAAGATTTATTTTAACATAAGATTACAATAGGAACAAGAAAAACTATTTGAAAACATTCGAACTATAGCGGGTACAAAGTTTTCACATGATTACACAAATTAATTCAAATTTTATCGATTCATCAAGTAGGGAAAGTTTCTTAAATAATCTCATAGCTTGTCAATGGCTATACACATGCAACCAACTTGACGTGGTATAAATCTAAAGAAAACAAGACATTAATGTGTTTCTCGGATGGGCTCTGGAAGATGGGATTTCTCAAATTTTCTCCTATAAATTAACCCTTGACCATTTTCATGGCTAAATAATTCCTTTTATAACATTCAATTTACATCCAAGCTTTCCCCTAAGAAAAGAATATTTGAAGAACCTTTATTTGTGACATTTTTGATAATGATTTGAGAAAATGACGTTTAATAGGTTTGCAACAAAATGTTGCCAATTGTTCAAAAAGGTAAATCCTTGAAAATATTTTCATCATTGTTTTAACTAGGAGCATGTTTTTCATCCTTCGTGCATGCAAATTCCATCATTTCATCTTTTTCACATTCTTTCCTCTGGAATTTTTCTCTGTAACTACCTCCTCACGGTAATTTACATATTTTGCAAGTGCCCAAGCAATTCCAAATTCAAAATATCAACCTTTCCATTCCTAAGATTCACAAATTAAGCTCTAAATCCATTCAATTGCACTTTTTAGATAAAAGCGACAAGGAATTTCATTAAAAAAATGTTGAAAAACAATGTGTATTTGCATCTTGAGAAACCTTGAGCATTAATGACAGAAAAATTAGATGTAATGCACAACAACCGTTGATTCTTCCTTTTCAACTTTGAATTTGAGTCATCCATGTGGAAAGATTTGAGTCAAAATGGGCCTGGGGATCTTTTTAGCATTTTATAAATTTTGGTGAAAATGTGCAAATTTAACATTTTACCCGACCCCTCTGCCTTTGAAAAATGGTCTCAACACATGGCTTAATCGGGCCTCAATGGATTCGCAGCTCAATTATACAACTTTACCCTTTTTTACAAAAAGGTAAAATTTTCAAATTTCCCGGCACTCCACCCTTTTGCTTTAATCCTCCTCGATGTGGGTCCTAATAAGTTGCGGCTCATTTTGTAACTTTTACCACTTTTTACAAAAAGGGAAAAATATTCAAAATGCTCCAATGGCCCACATTCCCACTTTTAATGTTCAACGTAGGCATTAACTTCTCTCTAGTGGGGCCATGCTCTATTTCATAACTTTCCTTCATTTTTAAAAAATAGCTAAAAACAAAATCCTCTCGTGACCCGCCTTCCCACTCGACCATTCAACGCAGCTTTAACTAAATCTCCGGCGGGTCCACACTTCACTTATGCATGTTATTCCTTTTTCATAATAAATGTAAAATTTTCAAAAACATCGATGGCCCGACTCTCCACCTTGACTTCTCAATACCGACTCAATACATGGCATTAATTGATCCCCATGGAGTCACGGTTCAATTCAAAACTTTAACTCCTTTTCACAAAAGAGCTAAAAACTTTAAAATACTTTGTCAATCTACATCCCCTCTACCTTTGAATTTTCAAACTACCACATGTCCTTCTCTTGTGCCTAATGGAGTTTTGGTTCACTTTGCGACTTCACTCATTTTACAAAATAAACCCAAAAACTTCAAATGAACTAGGTAATCTACTATTCTATTTTTAACTTTGTTTTGACTATTCAACACATAGATTTAGTGGGGCTACACTGCATTTTTATACTTTAATCCCTTTTTCATTAAGGCTAAAAACTCAAAAGTTCTCCAACAACTCACCCTCCCTCTTTTAATTTAAAAACAGCCACGTGTCCTCTTGCAGGCCTTAGGAAAAATTTTCACATTTTTACCTTTTCACCATAGTGCCTTAAAAAACCCAAAATACCCACCTTTTCACAAATGCTTAAATTTTGAAACATGTATACCTTCGGGGAAAAAATAAGAAATTTTCTCCGCCACTTAATAATTTTGAATGGCCAATCAGAATTCAATGGGGCCATGGGACCAAATCAATCCTTTCGCCAAAGTAGCCAAAAATGAAAATTTTATAACATTGAACCGCCGTCCCTCTTCCAATCAAAGGAGACTATGTATCCACAAATCTTGAGATTAAATTTGATGAGGAAAATATGCCCGTCAAATAGTAAAAAGCAAGGAACTTCACCATTCACGCCCAGAATTGAATATTTTCACAAAGTATGGAGAAATTTCAAGTGATAAATGAGTAAACTTGATCCACGACCATGGAACTTTATTTAAAAAGGAATACAAATGAATATTGAACATTTTCATGCATTCATTCGGGAGATAGAAGATGTTTCAAACCAAGCGATTTGAGCATTTTTGAACAAATTTGGGCAAGATCAAATCAAGCATCAACATCCAGATCTGACTTGGGGATGGGCACTCAAAGCGAGTGCCACAAGAACAAAAAGTAGACCAAGTGCCAAGAATCCATTGGGAAATGGATTTACAAACTGACCTTCCAGAATCAAACTGAGAAACCATAAAACTTGCCACCAAGGACTAGAACAAACTGAAAAATGAAAAAATGTTAAAACAAAATGGAAACCAAAGACTATACACTATACAATAGTGCTCACCTTGATTATGAGAAATCAATCAAGGAAATTTTTCAAATTCCTTCCATTAACATGTAACTCGAGAAATTCCCCATCTAGTTATTTTAAGAAAAGGGTATGTTCACCAATCGAATGTCAATTGAAGAAGGGCTCATCCATAATGCATCAAAGTTTCCATGCTTACCCTTATACTTGTGTCTGCTATCCTACAATAGCATAAGATATCCCATGATGAAAGCTCTTGGACTCACCTTCTTGTCAAACAACTTCTTCAATTTATCTTTGAACTTCACATGCCTCGTATGGGATGCCCTTCTTTCTTCATCAAATTCAAGAATTTTATTAACGGAGCATCATAGGAACTAACTTCTTGATCCTTCAATTATTGAATAAATTGATATGAAGACAATTGCATATGCATGGGAAGTAAATCTTGAGTTCCATACACCAAATCAAATGGAATTTTCTAGTAGCTCTTTTAATAGTGATTTGATCAACCCAAACGATAAAATTCAACTACTCACCCCTCTTCTTTTTGTTTAGCGTCATTTCCTTGGATATTATAATTGGAAGCATATGTTAAATTGATCCAGTATTCATGGCACATGGCCACCAAATGCTTAGCTTGAAATCTTATGGCATTATCAAAAACTATTTTAGCATGCACTCCAAACCTATAAACGATATGATTCAAAATGAAATCTATGACAAATTGATTAGTTACCTCCTTGGTGGGAGGATTGCCTCTACCCACTTGGAGAAGTAGTGGTGGCTACTGAAATCCACTTATGGCTAACTCTGAGGAATCTAAAATCTCACCAATGAGGTGTATTCCCCATTTTTTAAATGGGGCTTCAATTGATACATGCTTCAAAGGGAGGAGCCAAGCTTTCATTCTTACTAAAAAATGCTGGCAACTTTAAAATTTCCTAACCAAAAACTTGTATCTTTGAAAATATTCAGCCACCAAAAACCATCCCTAAAAATTTTATGAGCTATGACTCTTCCAGAAAAATTCCCCCCACAAAATCCTCCATGGAGATCAGCAATTATTTTAGGGGATTTATCTTAAGTAATGCATCTTAAGAGAACTCCCTTAGGGTTCTTCTAAGCTAACCCAAAATCAGTAATGACATATTTCTTGGAAGCTAACTTAAGATATATTTTTGATTCTTACTTAAATGTTCAAGGCCACTGTAGATGTTTTAGATTAAAAAATGATATCCTTGTACCATTTAAAATTTATCAACTTTCCAAGGATATTCAATTGTTCTTCTTCAACTTCATTTACCTCAATTGTTTGCGGGTTGCTCTCTACCAAAAGCTTTGCTAGACCCAAACCTCTAAAAAATTTAGTATTTTGGATATCAATATCATTCTCTTGCAATTTATTTACCCATCAATATCTCTTGGTTGAAACCTCCATTTCGATAGGATATCCTTCACATGGTGTGGGGAACATAAGAAATGAATTTAGAACTCAAAATGTATGGCCTAAAAACCCTTTGTTGCTCTTACCAAGGAAAAACATGGTTCTCCATGATAGTATATTTTAGCTCATCTCATTTTAATGCCTTACCGAGAAAGGAAAAGTGTCTTTTAGCTCCTTCATCATTCTTATGCAATAACACAGATGCAATAGTATTCTATGAAGCAAAAGAAAACATTTGGAAATCCTTATTATAATCTGGGATAGCCAAAACAAGAGCATTCTTTAGTGCTTCTTTGATCCGGAAAAATATTTAATGGCTTCTTCTTCCCACTTGATACTTTGATCCTTCTTCAACATGCTAGTGATTGGGATATTTAATTCAGAAAAGTTAGACATAAAACTTCCGATAAAATTTATTTGCCCAAAAAGGACTGAATTCCCTTCTTGGTTCATGGAATAGGAAATTTGCTGATGTTTTCTACCCTTTTGGGATAAATCATGACCCCCTCCTTTAACATAATGTCTCAATGAGCTTTTCTTTTTACACTCCAAAATGGCACTTCTTAGAATTAAGTGAAACACCATACTACCCGCATCTTAACAACATTTTTTCCAAGTGTTGGAGGTGGTCATTTATTTTCCGAGAAGATAGTAGAATCATCCGGATATACAAAAATGAAATCATTAATATAACCTAAGAAAACTACTTCCATTGCTCTTTAGAAAGTGGTTCCAGTGATTCATCGGACTAAAAGGAATTCTCACATATACATAATTTCCCCATCAAGTGCTAAAGGAAGTTTTGATTCACTCTGATTCATATACAACCCTTGGTTATATCCAGAGAAACCATCCAAGGTAAAAAAACAATTATGACCCAAGAACCAATTGTAGCATATTCTCCATATTTGGCGAGGGGAGTTATCCTTTATTGATGCCTTATTCAAGTTTCTAAAGTCTTTGCACAACCTTATATCTTGATTCTTTTTTTATGACAAAATTGTGTTTACAACCCATTATGAGTACCTTAGAGGATGAATGATCCCTCCATCCTCCAATTCTTCAAATATTCTTGTATATTCATGGAATGGAGTGGATTGATCGGTCTTTGATTCTGCGTAAATGGTTTGGCATTTACTTCCAAGGAATTTAATTTTGGAAAATATATTTTTGTATGCTTTCAATTCAGAATACGACCATGCTAAGCAGTCTTGATATTTTTTCAACAATTGGACGTATGACTTCTTTTCCTCCTTTCTCAGATTACAACCCAACCATAATTTTTGTGGTTTCTCCTTTTTCCTAGGTCATGTTCCTCAACATCCCTCAAGGAAGACATATTTTTTTGGAAATGCGATTAGCATTATCAAATTTTGATTCAAGTGCTACCAACCCTTTGGGAATAGTATTAGTCTTCAACTAAATGATATATGTACCAAATAAAGTATCCTTCCTTCAACTACACATAGCATTGGCTCCCATTCTATATGTTGATCGGTGAATTCTCCTTGGTTCGTAAAAACCTTTGGACCTAGGAATCATCTTCAAAAACTTGCCAATATTTGATGTTTTCGGGGATAGATGGCACGGTTAATAGCTCAATGTCATACTCACAATAGGGGACATTGTACAATTTTCAAATCTAGATCCCAATGCTGCTAACTTGTCTTCTATAGTATTCTACTTCCTATCATGATGAATTATATTGAAAGAGTCAAAAATTTCAATGAAATCCTAGACTACATGTTTATATTGTTTCATTCTATGATTTTTGTTTCATACAACTTTCTAATTCATGTGACTATCAATTCGAGAATCCCCTTTGATAATGATATCCTTGACACCATACTTCCAAAAAAATCTTAAACCTAAAAAATGCTTCATACTATGCAATATTGTTAGTGCACTCAAAGTTGAGTTTAAAAGAAAAAAACTCTTCATGGCTTGGATATATCAAGACAATACAAGCACCATTACCAAACTTAGAACAAGCTCCATCAAACAAAAAAGTCCAAGGAGAATCTACTTGTTCGGAAAGTTTGCATTCCTCAAGTTTTTGCTCTTTACTATCAGCATATCCAACAAAGTTATAAGCATCAATTCTTGTATATAACACTTCATAGGAAGAATTATTGGGATCCTCAATGAGATGTAGCATTTTATTTTCACCATACAACTTCACAAGGCTGTCCTCAATTGGTATGGCAGCATAAGAAATATCCATTTGTACACTACCACCCACACTAGCTGCTCACTTTCTTGATAATAACATCCGCCACTTGGCTGGGAAATCAATAATAACAACATCTAGTGTTAAGTACTTTCCTAGATAAGCTGTAAGTTTCACTATAAATCACTTGACACACCCAACTACTGGAACCTCTCTTGAATCCATGGTATTACATATCCCATAAGATGTTGTCACTTTGATATTTAATTTATTTTTACCTCAAGAGGCATAACATTACATGAAGCTCCGAGAATCAAACATGCAACTATATAATAACTTGTCTTTAATAATCAAATTAGTAAAAAAATGATCGACACTCATTTGAGACTCAATCAAAGAAGTTCCCAAATAAACATTAGGTAGTTCCCCAAGTTCCTCCAATGCTGGTGTTTTTCTAACTCTACAATGGTAGGAGTCTCTATATTGTTTACATTTCTTCCTTGCGTAATATTTTCTTATTTAAATACCAAATATTCAAAGGTCATTTCTTATGCTCGTGTATTATAAGAAACTCAACAATAGAAACAAAAACCTCGATCGACTCAAGATTTGAGAAATGTCACATGGTGCATATTTGGGAAAGGAAACACTAGGATTAAGAATTACAAATTCATCTGATGACATGGGATTTTTTACAGTTTAAGCACGGGATGGATCATAAGTGTTTTTAGGACAAGCAAGGCCTTTTCCGATGCATATTTATTGGGAGATTCCTTAGGAAACTGGGTAAGCAATGGAGTTTTTTTTTGGATTGTGGTCTTGCCTCTTTGACAACTTTACTTCTAGTGTTATATTGTTTTTCTTGGGCAACCATGACATTCATTAAAAATTTTCTTCCCTCCTCGAAGGGATTCTTCCATCATACTTTTTAATCATTAATGCCCTCAAGTACTAAAAATAATGATTAGGCAATTTAAAAGCTTGCACCATATCAACTTAAAAGCATCGGTGGGAGGAAGAGGTAATACCTAAAGTGTATGCAATCCAAAAACATTTTACGGTTATAACACCTTTGATTAATTCGGTTGAACTTGATCCTTCTTGTGAACTAGCAGAGCACCCCATCATGCAGACATCATCATAATTGTCATCATCATCAACTTTCTCAATTTCTTTGTCTTCATCACATTAAGAATGTGGGAAGAAACATCTATCACACCATTCAATTTCATTAGTGTCTTCCAAATGCAAACTGGATGACGCTTAAAGGATCGTGCACCATTATATTTTCATGAGCTTGGGGTTTTCTATTTCCAGATCCCATGGGACCTTTACCTTTGTCGTTAGATATCTGATTACCTCTAGGATAATTTCTAAATCTTTCTTAGCCTTGTGTCTTGTGATGACATTGGGAAATTTGTCCAGCTTCCTTTCTCTGTTTTGGCAAACTTATAAGATATTTTTTAATTTATCCGCATTAATTTTTTACAACCTCCTCCAAATCCACCGCCTTTCTTGATTGAGGTTTCTCTAGATTTATAAACTTTAAACCTTCCCTCTTAGGAGGATTTCCAATTACTTTGATATTGTTTTCAATCTAAAAGCCATGGTGAAGGTTTGCCTCAAATTTGTAGGGTTTTTGTCTCTTAGATAATATGCGTCTTTTTGTCAAATGCATTAGAATACTTTATCGACATGATTCATTACTAGGCCTTAATATTATAGGCAATCTTCTCAAGTTTTTTTTGAATCTAGTATTGAAGTCATGAGCAGTATTCATTAGGATATTTAGTTATATTTTCAAATTATGAAAAAGAAACCTAGGTCTGTTTAATATCCATATTGCAATCTAAAAGAATTATTCATCTTTGTCTATGAATCTATCAAATTTTTTAGTAAATCTTTATATACAGTCATGTGCATCCTCCTCTAGAGTATGAATAAACAATTTTATATACACATCTTCAAATTCAATTTCAAATTCTTCCATCATATTTATAAAAATAGTTAAGTGCTAATCACAAGTGATAGCATTATTTCCTTGAAACTTAGGCAAGATATTTCCAACATCTTGTGGCACAACATTGGGATATCTATCCATACCTCTAAAATTGATAGGACCAAAAGTATTAACAACAAATGGAGGTCGGGTGGCGGTGGGCCATGTTGTTTTGAGGAGGTGAATTTTTATGAGATACAAAATGTTAATTTTTTTATGAGTTAGTAGAAGGATAATAAAGAATATTTAGGAATACTATTATACCCGGTCTAGCCTTTGTCACCGATCAAGGACATGGGGAAATTTCAAATATTTACGTCTGGATCATGCGTAATAAGGTAGCATGCATGTTTCAATGCTGAAAAAATATTTTGTTGTGCATCCTATTTGTTGTTAAACATGACAAATTTCAGCAATTACCAGTGCAGGAGGATACGGTTTAATTTTTATGGATGACTAAATAGGATCATCACAAATTTTTTTGTATGATAGTGAAACTTTAGATTCTAGAGAGTAGCATCTTCAAGATTCGCTAACCTATTTACAAGAAAATTCATGGGGTCATTTGAAAGAGTCTATTGGGGGATGAGAGGTGGTGTTTTCATGTAATAAGTGACTAGATGAGTTTTTGGTGGATGTTTGGATGTGAGGGTAGGGTGAGTTTCAATCATGGGTTGTGATTAAAGGGTTGTTGTTGAAAGAATTTTTGTTGGGAGAGGGAAACATGATATGGTTTTTGGGATCTGTGTAGGTTTCGTAGTAAGGTTCTATGCATGTCCGAATACATGAATATGTGGTTGTGATGTTAAACTTGGAAAATTTTAGCAATTCGAAGTGCGAGAGGATATGGTTTAATTAGTATGGATGGGTGAATAGGCTCATTATAAATTTGTTTGTTTGATAATGTAACTTTTGATTCTAGAGTAGTGGCTTCGAGATTGGCTAAACTATTCCCAAAATCATACATGGGGTCATTAAAAATATTTTTGGGAGATGAAAGGTGGTGGTTGCATGTATGAAGTGAATAAATGATTTTTTTGGTGGATTATTGGATGTGAGGGTGTTTGTGAAATTTTATAGGGGTGAGTGTAAATCAAAGGTTGTGATTGAAGGGGTTTTTTCTAAAGAATTTTTGTTAGGATATTGGAACATGATATGGTTGTTAGATTTGGGTAAGTTGTTACGGTAAGTGTTGAGTGGGTATGTGCGTATGAACGTGGTGAAATATTTGATGGATTGGAATAGACATTGAATAATGTAGAGCACCCATAAAAGGTGCAGGAAATATTGAAAACCATTGTAGATGTGATAATGTCTTGTTGTTCGAATATGGGATGTTATGTTTGGGTATGTTGGCTAGGGCCACGAGTACATATAGTGACCGAAGAGGTGTTAGGGAGGGTAGTGTGTATAGTCATGTTGATTAGAGGTAGATTATAAGTAATAGGCGTGAGTGTGTAGGTAGTTTTTTGAGATTAGGAATTAGTGAAATAAGAAGCAAGATGGACCGTTGAAATTTCATTTACTGCAAATTGGGTGGTTTGGGGAGTTTTCTTGTAAGGATAAAACTACCGAAGTGGTGGAAAATTTGGGAAGATCATTTGATCTCCTAAGGAGATAATCTTAGAGCACCACCATATCCGGCATCTTTAATTTATTGCAACATGGTATCACTAAGAGGTACTTTATGAGGTCCAAAAGGTTCTGATCTAATGGATGGTAGGGTAGCTGGTCTAGATGGGATATATTGATGGTACAATAATGGGTTCGTTTGTTCTAAGTTTGTATTGTTAACAAGGGGTCCTTGGTGAGATACATTAAATAAAGGTTATGTGTCCATGAGAGAAATAATCAAGGGCATGGATCAGGTAATTGTTGTGGTAGATATTTTAGATGGGGGAGTATTTGAAGCAAAGTTTTGTGCTATTATTTTGTAGTGGAATGAGTAATTATGAGAATGAAACACGAGTAAGTTTTATGATAAATAAACAAATCAAGTCAAGAAAAAAATTAATTTTTATGTTTTTGATTATTAAATTACAAAAAAGAAAAGGGATTTTGTAACGTGGTATCTAGGAAAAGACAATCTATTTCTCGCTTTCAGGTTTGTTATGGATAAAGATGTCTTCGTGGGCTTCCTATTATTGGGTGATGAAAATCCCAATCGGTTAAGGTGGGATGATTTTTTATGTGTGATTTTAGTTAGGATATTTTGGTTGTGTGTGATAGAGTATGAGATGTAGCAATTTAAACCCCTAATTATACTATATGAGTAAGCATGATGCAGAAAAGAAATTTTATTTTTAAACCATATCGAAGTGTGATATTCTGCTTAAGGACACACATAGGAAAGGAAATTATAGCACAAAAGGAGAAATTAGGAAGAAAGAAGAATAAATAGATATATATTTTCCTTTTATCCGAACTTCGAGGGTAGTACGATCCAATAAGATGAACCAAATGCAAGAAAAAAATCATAACCTTGTGCTATAGTGTTAAAGCTTGAAGAAAAAATAAGCATAAATTAAAGGGTCATCTAAAGGGTGGTGCCATCGAACATTCGGGAATGTGGTAGTTATTTTCTCATTTTTTCAAGTTAATGAGATAGATATGAAAGAAAGTACATAAATAAAAAATGATGCATAATTTTTAGTACCTCTTATTGCTATGTGATCGAGATGAGAGAAAAGCTATGATCGATCGTAACGTTGCTTAGTGATAGCCTACAAATGAGAATCACGGAAGAAAATGTATTTGAAGTCGTACAGATGACACCTAATAACTTAGGTTGACCTAATCATGGTATGGTTAAGTGAGAAAAACCTAACCACCTTCAAAATGCTATGAAAAATCCTATGCATTTGAAAAGAGAGAGATGTTGGAAATTTTGTAAAAGGTGGTGAGGAGTTAAAATCTCTGGAACAGATCCTTCATGGCTCAAGGAAGCTTGTGGAAGAGCTTTTATTAATCAATTAAGAAGCTTTTTTGGGAGTTAAAACTGTGTTGTGTTTGCATTGTGTTATTATGCCTTGTATTATGATGGTTTATAAGTTTAAATATCATGAATGTTGGTCTTGAATGTTATTTCAGGGTTAAGAAGCTATGAAAGACCTCTGAAAATGTAGAAATGACCATGAAAAGGAGAGATCAACAATAAATCAGTCTACTACAAGGTTTAAGAAATGTGAAAGGTAAGGAATGAAAAATAAATAAAAATTTAAATCTAATAGTGAATTTTCAACCAGAATTTGGGGTTATAATAGACTACTTGAGAGCATAATAAATTGCGTAGAAACCATACGAAGACAACTAATGCACAAACCAGATGACTACATACATGTATTGAGGTAAGATAGTGCTTAATGAGTGTTGATAAGTGTTTCTTGATTATCATGGTTTCATAGAGATTTAAAAAAGTTCATGAAGGTTTTCATAATGATACGAAAGGTTTTTAAAATCTTTTAGAAGCTTGAAAATTCATGAATGTGTAATTAAATTAAAAATACACCATTGATGTCCCTGTACCCTGTCCTAGGGTTTTGAATGAAGGAAACATTTTATAAATTTAAAAATATACATGGAAAATTTCTAATATTTTTAGGGTAAGGACTGAAATATATTTTTTACATGTGGGAAAAATTTAAATAATTTTTGAGTTTACTTGATAGGGAAAAAAGCAAAAACTCAATTCAGAGCTTGTTATGAGAACAAAAAAAAGACATGCTCAGAGCTGCTAAAATGATCATAACTCGATTTTTTTATGTGATAGGATATAAAATTTGGTATGGATGTGTAGAATATAATTAAAAAAATGTAATTTTTTTGAGTTCTTAAAAACTATTTATGAAAAATTTATTTATTATTGAATGTTTTTTTCCATCACAATTATGAGATTTGGAAAAATTTCTAAAATCATCACAATTTGAGATTTATCAAATGGGTTATTCTAAAAATTTATATATAGGGTATATATACCCCAAAAATATGTGTGGAAAATTTTAAGATGAAATAAAAATGTGGGAGAAATATATTATCACTTTTCAGTTTTGAGTTCTTGAAAGAACAAGAAATCAAGTAGCCAAAATTACAAACAAAGTAACATATCAAAAGTTACACAAAAATTCGAGCTCATATTTTTGTAAGAATGTTAGAGGAGTTGAAATAAAAATTTATAAGGTGATATATGTATATATATATGTGTGTGTGTGTGTGTGTGTGTGTGGTTAGTTATATAATTTTATTTTTATAGGTGGAAAAAGCTACCTAGCTTTAATAAGCATGGTAACCAGTTTGACTAAGGAGTGAAAGATGAATGTTTTATTATTATAAGTGCTTTAGTGATTATTATAAAATTATTGTGTGAGTGTGAAATGAGATGTGTGAGGTTCTTAGGATGATAATAAGGATCCAAGAGTTTTAAACCCTAGGATATTTCACGATAACCCTAGTATAGACAAGAAAGAGAAAAATGTTCATAATAGCACTATTTGAAGCTAAAGGATGTTGTGGGAATTAAGATCATAATGATCCAATTATAATAAAGTAATGGGGAGTGTTTAATGAGTGAAATATGTGGAGGAAATTCAAAATGAATAATTTGCAAGAAACCCAAGACTAGGCTTACAAAAAAATGAGAAAATGAGGGTTTGATGATTCATAGAGCTAGAAAAAGAATTGAGAAACATCCCATGGTGAAAAGAAAGAAATAGATAAAGAGTGTCTGAAAATATAATCATTTTTTATTGGTTGTTTACAATTTCTTCTAAACTTGGAGATTTGCAGTGTAGGAGGGCTAATTCGCTAGGAAAACAAAATTGCAAAAAGTGGCATAACTTTTTATTGGAAGAGAGTTACGACTTGAAATTTAAAATGCACCTTGATGACAATAATGGATGCCTTAAAATATGTGTGGAAAATTTTAGGACAAAATAAAATTTCGGAGAAATATATTATCACTTTTCAATTTTGAGTTCTTGAAAGAACAAGAAATCAAGTAGCCAAAATTACAAATAGTGACATATCAAGAGTTACACAAAGATTCGAGCTCAAATTTTTGTAAGAATGTTAGAGAATTTGAAATAAAAATTTAGAAGGTGATATATATATGTTGGTAGTTATATAAAAAAAAATTTATAGGTGGAGAAAGCTACCTAGCCTTAAGAAGCATGGTAACCAGTTTGACTAAGGAGTGAAACATGATTGTTTTATTATTATAATTGATTTAGTGATTATTATAAAATTATTGTGTGAGTGTGAAATGATATGTGTGAAGTTCCTAGGAGGATAATAAGGATCCAAGATTTTTAAACCCTAGGATATTTCACCATAATCCTAGTATAGACAAGAAAGAGAAAAACTTTCAAAATAGCACTATTTGAAGCTAAAGGATGTTGTGGGGATTAACATCATAATGATCCAATTATAATAAAGTAATGGAGAGTGTTTAATTATTGAAATATGTGGAGGAAATTTAGAAATAATTAATTTGCAAGAAACCCTACACTAGACTTACAAAAAAATGAGAAAATGTGGGTTTGATGACTAAGAGAGATAGAAAAAGAATTGAGAAACATCCCATGGTGAAAAGAAAGAAATAAATAAAGAGTGTCTGAAAATATAACCATTTTTATTGGTTGTTTACAATGTCTTGTAAACCTGGAGATTTACACTCGTAGGAGGACTAATTCGCTAGGAAAACAAAATTACAAAAAGTGGCATAACTTTTTATTGGAAGAGAGTTTCGAATTGAAATTTGAAATGCACCTTGATGAGAATAATGGACACCTTAAAATTTTACCAGTAAGGTTTTAAGGTATGTATTTTGTGCAATTTGTGATAATTTTCCTATTTTCAGGGCTAGAAGGACTTGTGAGGGTATAAAAGGAAAATGATGAAAAATGATGTTTTAAAACTGACATGAGGGTCGGAGCAGGTGTATTTGGTGATGTTGAGTTTTTTTAACTGATTTTATGTCTTGGTACATTCATATTTTCTTTTTAGCATATTGAACCATCTTTCGCAAGAATTTTTCTTTTGAGGAAAGTAAATGTTGAAGATGTTTTCATGATTTCTAATAGAAATTTGGATAGGTTAAGCATGTATGTAGGGTGTTTACATAAATCTAGAAGATAGAATACAAGTAAACATTTGTTTCATTCTATAATAAATAGATACGAAATCTAGATTTGTGAGGATTTATTTTAGTTATAATTATATGCTTCCCATAAATATTTAAAATTGAGTCTCACTATCATTTATTTCATGATCAGAATACATGTTAAAATCATCACCAATAGTTTTTTTAAAGGGAAGAAAAATTGCAACCTGCTAAAGAGGAAAATGATTGTATAACATAGAGTGGACAAGGAGACTAACACTTGTTGAATCAAGTGATCAGTATTGGTATTTTGAAGGTGCCACATAAAAATGACCAATATAAATTTTGAATGATTTTTGATTAAATAAAAAAATTTGAATTTCTTCAGATAATGTAGATTCATTTTTTTAAATTCAATTTGTTTTAATAAATAGTTTTCCTTTACATTTCCTTTTAGATCTTGAAAGTGTGATTGTGAAATATATGTTTCCAGCTTTGAATTTTTTTGTCTTCTAAGAATTGTAAACATTTTGGAATGTAATTTTATTTGACTCAATTCCTTATTCATATTCATTTGATGGGAAAAAGATGAAGTAATTTCATATTGATAAAGTTTTTGTATGTAGTTATAATTCTAGCACAAATAGATTGAATATTTTGTCTACTACTCTTGTCCCCTATAATGTATGGCTCTATTTTCCAACCATAACTATAACATGAATCTTTGTGGTGTTTTTCAGCCTTTCCATGCCATATTTTTATAAAGAGAAAATTGTAAATTAATTTGAAGTATTGAAAATGTTCTACCTATATTTTCTATTTCTTCCACTTGAAAAGATACAATAGTATTTGATATACACTTTATACTTGAAATCATACCAATTTGTGTATGTTTTTATAAAAAGGAATGAAAAAACCATAGATCTAGCTATTTTGTCTATTTGCTCCAGTTGAAGAGATAAAATAGTATATGATATACACTTTATACTCAAAAGAATACCAATTCGTGTATGTTTTTCTAGAAAGGAATGATACAACCAAAAGCCATTGTAATAATTTTCAAGATTGTGAACTTAAAAAAACCACTCTTCATCTGTTCTTTCCAAATCCTATGCACCATTAACACCTAGAATTTCTTTATACGGGGTAGTGGTAATAAGTGCCCTTTTACCTATTACGAAATTTGTTAGTGAAATCATGTATATTGAAATCTACCCAATGCAAACGTTTTTAATTAAAGAATGATTATTATAAAATCACCATTAAGATATACTTCCTTGATATATGATTTTAACACCTCTATAAAGGAATGTGAGAATGGGCAAGTTTCCATTCTTAAACAAAATAAATTTTAAATCTATTCTTATTTTATGATTGCATTTTCCCATTCAACATAAGGTAAAATTGTTCGTTTGTATTGAAGGGAAGATGCCCATTTTCATGTAGGAATAATTTAATAAGAAAGGTGTTAAAATATACTTTCCATTGGGTATATTATAATGTTTATAACAGGCACATGCCCATATGTCATTCTCATACAAACGATGATTTTTATTTTTTATTGAATGGGAATCAAAAATTTATATCTTTTATTGTATGGGTAAATGCCCATTCTCATAAAAGAATCATACAATAAGAATGGAGATAAGATTTACTATTTTTAGAATGAGCATTTTTCCATTATCTTAGACTTTATATAGGTATTCATTTGTGATCTAACCACTCTAATTTTTTTAATAAAAGCAACATGTAGATATAAATTAAAATGAATGATATCCCCATTCTACACATTTTTATAAAATAACAATTCATATATATTTGATTAATATATCATTTTAAAAAATCTATAAAGGTGTGAGAATGGTGAATTGTCAATTCTAAAAGAAAATAAATTTAAATAATGTTGTGCTTATTGAATGGGATGATGTCCATTTTCATGTAAGTATCATAGAAGAAGAAATAAATTAAAATATACTTTGTTTTAGAATGAGAATATAACGATTATAATACAAACAAATGTTTTTATCTTTTATTGAATGGGAATAAAAAAATTATATATTGAATTGAATGGGAAGATGTCCACTCTCATATCTACCCATTAAATACAAGAAACATGTAAGAAGAAGAAAAATAAAATTAATTTTTTTAAGGTAAAAGTTACTTTGTTTTAGAAAGGTATTTACCCATTCTCCCAAACTTTATAGAGGTATTAAAATGATTGTGTTAAATCTTGTATTGAATGGTCGGATTCTGTTCTTATGTATGAATCATATAAGAATAATTTTATATAACAACATCCATCTTCCCATTAAATTGAAAATAATCATTTTAATATCCCTAGAAAGGATGAGAGAATGGGAAAATTACCATTCTAACCTAAATTAAGTATTTAATTTAATCATAAAAAATGGTTTGTTGACCCATTTTGAGTTGAATTATATACATTTTTTGATCTATTGTATTTGGAATAGAGGTCTTAAAATGACTATGTTCAATATTGCTTATATTAGAACATTTAGAGAGGGCATTTTTCCATCCTCATACAAATACACATTTTGTTTTGTATTAAATGGGCAGATGCATATTCTCATATATAGGAATCACAAAATAAACTGATAATAGGGATAAAAATTCTCACAACCTTTATAGAGGTATTAAAATGACTATGTTCATTATTTATTACATTAGAATGTCTATAATATACTTCCTTGATATTAAATTTAAAATTTATTATTCTTATATGTTAATAAAACTTTCTCACAACCTTTATAGAGGTATTAAAATGACTATGGTAATTATTGTTTGCATTAGAATGTTTAGAATATACTTCCTTGATATTAAATTTTAAATTTGGTCTTCCCAATGATGATTAAAGTTTTTCACATCCTTTACAGAGGTATTAAAATGACTATGTTCATTATTTATTTCATTATAATGTTTACAATATACTTCCTCGATATTGACTATGTTCAACATTACATATAGTATAACGTTTAGAGTGGGAATTTGTCCATCCTCCTATAAGAATTTTTTTCTTGTATTGATTGGGAAGATTCCTATTCTCATATATAGAATCATAACATAGATGAAGAATAGGGATAAAAATTTATCACATTCTTTATAGAGGTATTAATATATCTATGTTAATTATTTCTTGCATTAGAATGTTTAGAACATACCGATAATTATTTAGAATTTTGATTCCTATATGAGAATTAGATTAGTATTCTATGTAATTCATATCTAAGAATGGGAATATGTCCATTCAATACAAGATAATAGTGTTTTCTTGTTGTCAAAATATCTCTATCTCTATTTAATTATTTGTAATTATATCATATTGGTTGGACTAACCTTGGTTAGGGCGAGTGTTTCACTACATACCTCGAAAGGATCAAGCCTTATGTAGTTCTCATCTTATTTATATATATTATTCAAATATTACTCTGACTTTTTATTGAATTTAATAGGTGTGACTTGATTCCAAGTTGAATACCGATGTATATCAAGATTAGATACAATTAAGAGAAGTAAATCATATAATCCTCGAAGAGAAATCATGTACATTTTTTCCATGGATTACAAAACATGCACATGAATCCTCATTCAAGATTGAATTATGAATTTCCATTACTAAGATCCAACCTCATTGACAAACGGTCTTCAAAAAGGAATCACCATTAGAAGTATTTTTATGCATTGCACCAAACATTTAAACAAAGAGTCACTACAAGAAATATTGAACATAATCATTTTAATACTTCTAAAACCCATGAAAGTGGAGGGAAATTCATAGCAATCTTGTGAATGCAATGGTGGAGATATTAATGGAAGTTAATGTTTCCATGCCACGGTGGAGATATTAATGGAAATTTATGTTTTCAAAGGAAGTGGAATTATTGGGAATGTTTTTCTTCACCTGAAAGTATTACATTCAAGCTATTTATTTTATGATTTCCCTCTCCATCATTGGACTACTTTGTGTTGTAAATAAAAAGATATGAAGAAGAAAAAGATATGAATAAATTTTTTAAGAAACACCAATTCGATCATAGGTGTAATATTTATATCTCTTCTCTATTTATTTATTCCAAGATATTTATTTGATGATTCACCTCTCTTTCATTGCACTTTTCGGCTTATGAAGAAAAATATATCAAGAAGAAAAAGATATCAGGAATATTTATGAGAAACACCAATTCGATCATAGGTGTTAATGTTTCTATCTCTTCTCTATTAATTTATTCGATATGAATAATATCATAATTTTTCTTTCCCTCACAAGGTGGAGAACTACCCAATGTAAAAATAAGTAAATTATATTTCTTCATTTATTATACTATGAATGGGCATATTCCCATTCAATAAAAGATAAAAATGTTTGTTTGTATGAAAATAAAAGAATAATAGGGATAAAATATTCTCACGACTCTATTTAATTATTTATAATACGGATAAAGCCTTTTGTAGTTCTTCTTATGTACTTATGATCATATATATAAAATCTCTGAATTTTACCAAGAAGTTGTTTTGTTTTAGTTCACCTTATGTAAATTTTTATAGAATGGGAATATTTCATATAAGAACTACTATTACACTAAGAAAAGTATTTCAAGACACATTTTATTAATAGGTAAAGCCTCATTAGATCTAATTATTTTGTTTCAAGATGTTTATCCTTGGTGGAGCCAAGTCTGCACTACATACCCTCGAGAGGATCGATCCTTATGTAGTTCTCATATATATACTAAATATTAGTTTTATTATTCTTCTTTGATCCATACATGAGATTTCTTGTTCAAGACCATTATTCACAAAGGTTAGATAATAGTAATAGAATTAAAGGATTTTTTCCGATGGAGAACCATGTCCATTTTGGAATTGTATCATTGGTGAATCGTGTGTGTCTATTTGATTTGATATCGCATGTTTCTATTTTCCTTGATGGATGATTTATCAAACATGGAAGGTAATGATGCACACGATTCATCCTTCAGGATTAAATGTTGAACTTCCATTACTATGATCCAACCTTGCTGAACAAAGGTATTAAACAAGGAATCACCATTGTATCATATTCGATGGACTATATTTGGAAGATCCAAGTTCTACACTACATATCCTCAAGAGGGATCAAATATTATATAGTTCTCATCATTTAATCATGAAGGATGAATCATGGGAAGAAATGATTAAGTTTAATTTACCACCCATTCTCACATGTTTTTTTTAAGTTATTAAAATGATTAAGTTCAATATTGGGGGTATTAGAATGTTTAGGATTGGCATATTCTCAATCTCCTATAGGAATCATAGAAATACAATAATAAAGAAAGCTTTCATTATGAAATATATTAATTTTTTTCTATATTATTCTTATATGGTTGCTATAATGAATAACACAAACTTTCACTAGAGATTACTTGTTGAAGACCGTTGTTCATCAAGGTTAGATAATAGTAATATTTATATGGAGTGAGACAATTTGTAAATTTTATCTCTATTCTTCTTATGTGATTCCTATTGTGAGAATAACATAAGTTCGATTCAATATATTTATAGTTCAATTTAATTATTTATCATTGTATCATATTGGTTAGACTATCCTTGGTGGAACCAAGTGTTACACTACAAAACCTCTATAGGATCAATCCTTATGTACTTCTCATCATATATGTGTGTATACATACATACATACATACATATATATATATATATATATATATATATATATATATATATCTTCAAATTTTATTGTGAATTCTAGTTGACTTTACTTGGTGTAACGAGATTCCTTGTTGAAGATATATATATATATATATATATCGAAGTTAGATAATAGTAATAGAAGTACGTAAATTAATCCTTAAGAGGATTTACGCACATCTTGGACATATTGGCCCGACGTTACCAAACATGTGCATGAATCCTCCTTAGGATTAAATGATGAACATTCATTAAACTTCCTTAATATATCATTTTAATACATTTATAAGGGTTGATTCTTATATGATTTCATATACCCATCCAAATATTTAAAGCTTAGTGTTATTTTTATTCCTATTTAAGAAAAAATGTTAGCTTGTTGCCAAGATTTCTATAGCTTTATTTAATTATTTATAATTGTATCGTATTGGCTGGAATGATACTGGGAGACCCAAGTGTTGCATTTCATACCCTCAAGACGGATCAATCCTTATATATTTCAGCTTATGCTTTATGTTCTCTGTGATTCCTATATGAGATTTATCTTAGTGTTATTTGTAATTCCCATATGAGAATGGGCATATTAGCATTCAATATAAGATAGAAATGTTAATTTGTTTCCAAAATGTCTATATGTCTATTTAATTATTTATAATAGTATCATATTAGCTAGACTAACCTTGGAAGAGCTAATTGATACACTACATTCTCGAAGACGGATAAATCCTTATGCATTTATCATCATATATATATGTAATAAAAATATTGTTGTGGACCACTTATTGAATTTATTGGGTGTAACATGATTCCTTGTGGAAGCCCGATGTCTATCAAAATTAGATATAAGTAATAGAAGTACAAAATATAATCTTTTGAATAAGAATCATGTACATTTATGTCTTTCATTACCAAACATGCATATGAATCCTCCTTTAATATTAAATGATGAATTTCCATTACTATGAACTAACCTTGCTTTGAGTAATAGTATTAAAAAGAAATCGCCATTGGAAATATGGTTTATGTTTTGCACCCAACAATTTCAACAAAAATTCGCTACATGTGTTAGGAATTCAAGAATAAATATGCAAAAAAACCATTCCTAAAATCACAGTAGTAGAAAACTATTTAGTAGAATTTTACATGTAGAAATATAACAAAATATATAAATAATGCATAAAAGAATGCAAGACAAGATTTAACATGTCTCACTGAATGTGGGCTACATCCCTTAATAAATTTCTCTAATTTTATCATCAACAAGATTAAAACTAACTCTCATAGTCTTCTCTCAATTACAATTACACAACAATCACTCATGAACTCAAAACAGAATTCCCGAAGATGCTAAACCACATATAAGACATAATTGACACTCAATTTCTCATCCTTGATCACTCTTGATCACCTCTTGATGTTCTAAGAATTAAGATATTTTTGAGGACTAAAGATGAATTAGGACACCCATAAGACCTCTATTAATAAGATTACAAACCTTATAGGAATTTCTTTAGTTGACCCTAAAATTTTGAAAGTCTTGACCTTTCAAATTCTCATGGATGGAAACTTTTTCACTTTGACAACCACCAATTACCAACCAATTAATAGAGAATACACAACAATACGCAACACGAAAACAAGACATGAATGAAGAATGTAAATTATGTCTCCAAACTTAATTGTTTGAACTCCAACACTTCAAGGCTAATTCTAGAAAACCAAAAATAGGCTCCACACCCCAACTATCTCCCACTTATAGACTATTCCCACTAAGAAAACTTCCGAACATTTCATTATCATTCATGAAGCGACAAAAAAACCTTAACATAACTTCAAATTATCCCCTATGACTACCTTGGTCATCATATCTATTGGATTCTAATTGGTATGAATATTTTCTAGGTTAAATTTATCCTCTTCTAAAGCTACCCTCGATGAAACGATATCTTAATTGAATGTTCTTTGCCTAGAGTTGAAAGTGGAGTTATTCTCCAAATGAAGAATGCTCTTAATATCAATGTGTAGTCTCCCAAATTCCTGCTTATGCCCCAACTCATCAAGAAACTTCTCTAGCCAAATAATCTCCTTGATTTCATATGTGGTAGAAAATACTCAACTTCTATGGTTGACAAAGCCACAACCTTTTCTAATCGTGAAATCTAGCTCACCATTGTATAACCAACTATAAATAACCTTTTATGTTCTTCCTATTATCCAAATCTCCTCCCATGTCTAAATCTACATAGCCATGCAATGTAGTTTCCGATCCTTTGAAACAAAATGATTCTTCCATAGTCCCTCTCAAATACCAAAGGATCCTATTCACTTCCTTCTTGTGCTCTCTACCTGGGTCACTCATAAACTTTCTCACTACTCCCCCTTTGCATGGGTAATATCAAGCCTACCGCATACCATAGAATACATCAATATGTCAAACTTTGATGACTATGGTACTGGACATCTATATTATATCCTCATCAATCTTAGGACTCGATCCTTTGATAATTTAAAGTGAATTTTCAAAGGAGTACCAATCGGTTTAACATCCTACATATTAAACCTATCCAATAACTTCTTGATGTACTCTTCTTGAGATAATACAAGTTTCTCTCCTTCTTATTACAATTTATTCTCATACCAAGGATTTTCTTTTCTATCCCCAAATCCTTCATAGCAATGGATTCACCTAGATGCTTCTTGGTTACCTTTATTTCCTACATGTTCTTCCCTGAAACAAGCATATCATCCACATATAGGCACACAATAATATAAATACCACCAAGAAACTTCTTAATGTAAATGCAAAGGTCTGAGTTATATCTAGAGTAACCCTGCTCTTGCATCAAACTGCTATACTTCTTGTACCACTATCATAAAGCTTGTTTGGGCCATGCAAGATCTTCTTCAATTTACACACTAACCTCTCCTTCCATTTGACCTCATAACCCAATGGATGTTGCATATGAAATTCCTCCTCTATCTCACCATGAAGGAATGTAGTACTCAGATCCAACTAATCTAAGTGCAATTATTTGAATTGTATAAACCAAAGAGCCGATCTAATAGCAATAATTTTAACAACAAGATAAAAAAATTCATCTAATTCTATACCTTTATTTTGTTCAAATACCTTAACTACCAACCAGGCCTTATACCTTTTTATGATTCCATATTACTATTTGATTCTATACACCCACTTATTATGCAATGATCTTTTATCCTCATGTAAGTCCACCATATCCCATGTTTGTTTCTCTTCAACATATCTATGCTCTTCATCCATGACCTACTCCCACTTTTTCTTGGCATCCACCTTCTCGATTCCTTAAATCACTCTAGCTCTCCACTCTTAATGACTAATAATTAATTCAAATACGGAGTAAAGTTTTCAATTTCGTTCTTACCCTAGAAGACCTTCTTACCTCGGGAGTTTTGTCTTCCTAATGAGTAGGTTCTGAACTGGATATGCCGAAACAAGTTGCACCTAAATTAGACCCTTAGACTCCTTACCATCTATAATTTCCTCTAACACTATGTATTATTTCTTTTATTCCTCTTTCTATTCATGTAACTGATCTTAATACATGACTTTTTCATTAAAGACTATATCTCTAGACTGAAATATTTTCTTTTCCTTAAGACTCCAAACACGAACAAAAAATTTATCCTCACCATATCGAAAAAAAGTGCATTCATCAGACTTAGACTATAATTGGTCATATAATCTTTACCAATGTGAAAAAGTACCTCACATTAAAATACTCCAGAAACGAGTAATCAATTTTCTTACTGCACCAAGCCTCTACGGGTATACCTCCATCCAAGTCCATACAAGGTCCTCTATTAATTAGATAAATAACGGTGTTCAAAACTTTTTCCAGAAATGAGTGCACGGCCCGCATGTAGAATTATCCACCTAGCACACTCCATTATTTTCCTATTCATTATCTTTGACACTCTATTTTATTGTGGAGTCTTGAGAACCGTCCTTTGCTTACGGATCACATTTATCAAATAGTAATCGATAAATTCATTACTTCAATACTTCTCTCCATTATCTAGTCTAAGACATTTCATCTTGAGACCTATATCATTCTCAACTAAGGCTTCCCAGCTTTTGAAATTTTCAAACACATCAAATTTCTTTCTAATGCCATATACCCAAAATTTTCTAGTTGGATCATAAATTAAAGTGACATAATAACATGAACCACCAATAGATTTTACCTTATTTGGCCCCCATACATCTATATGCACAAAATATAACTTACCCTCCTTCCTATTAGGTCCAACCTCAAGGAATATCACCAGCTTCTATTTCCCATAAACAAAGTCCTCACAAAATTCCAAATCTAACTCCTTTAATCCAGAAACTCTGTCATTAAGAATCTACATGCCCTTTTGACTCATATGATCGAGTCTTTGGTACCAAAACTTTTTTCTTCATATACAACAACTAAATTACAATAATCAAAACCATTGGCTAAATGCAAAGTACTAATTTCCTCACCTCTTGCAACCACAAGATATCCCTTGGTAACCTTCCAAGAATCCATTGTAAAATTGACCTATAACTATCACTACCTAGCTAATTTGAAATGTTGATATCAAGTTATACCTTAACATAGGCACATGCCTAACATACTTACATATCCATGTGTTCCCATTCTTCATTATCACCCAAAAACAACCTTTCCCCGGTATGTTGCATGGTTCATCATCACAGAGATATACATGTCCAAAATTATCTTGAACGAACTCAGTATAGTAATGTCTCTGTGGGGTGGCATGGAAAGAAGCCCTTGAATCTAACAAACAAGACTCAATAATATTATCTAAAGAAAGAGTTAAGGCATCTTGAAAAACATAACCTGCTACCACATTTACCTCCTTAGTTTCCTCCTTCTTGTTCTTCTTATACAAAAGATCCCAAATATCTTTTTAAACATAAATAACCTTCCCATAGTGCCAACATTCCAACTTACTCTTGGAATTTGACCTTCGATGATCATTCTACTTCCCATGGTTACCTTTCCCTCTATTTTTTTTTCTTCCTCTTATCTACACCATCAAAGCGTTTCTTAAAGTATAAGAATCCTCAGATTTCTTCCTTTGCATTTCCTCACAAAGGATCACACCTATCACATCTTCAAATTTTAAATTTTATTTATTAGAGACCGAATTATGTACACCCATAACCAAGTTGTCCGGATATCCGGGAAGAAGAAAAAAATTGACAAATCCATGGCCTCATCATCAAAGTAAATTTTCATTTAATTTAACATGCTCACAACCATATTAAATTAATTCGAATGATCAAGCAACATAACCATTCTCTAACATCTTCATATTAAATAAATTTTTCATCAAAAATATTTTATTATAGGCATAGGTTTTTTCATATACCTTTAACACATTCATGAGACCTTCATGGTCTTCTCCCGAGATATGTTGAAAGCAACCAAATATGCAAGACATAACTCTATTTCCACAAGCACCGTTCTATCCAAGAACTCCCAATCCTTATCCAACATGGTGTAGGTTTATTTTCTTTTCCATCTAAAGGAACATAAAGATCTTTCCGATAAAACTAATCCTCCATCTGCATATTCCACATAACAAAGTTGTACCCATTAAACTTATCAACCCTTGATCTTCCCTCATTCTCTATATCTTCCACTCAAGATAAAATTCCATTGCATTCACCAATTTAGGAAAAACACCACCAAATATCTAATACAAGTTGTTAGGAATTAGATAAAAATATGTAGAAACAATTCCTCAAATCATAGCAGAAGAGAAAACTATTTAGGAGAATTGTACTTGCAAAAATATAACAACATATATAAACAATATAAAAAAGAAGACAAGACAAGATTTAACATGGTTCACCCAATGTGGGCTATGTCCACTAAGAACTTTCTTAGATTTTATCATCAAAAAGAGTAAAACCAACTCTCACAGTCTTCTCTCTCATTACAATTGCACAACAATCACTCATGAACTCACAAAAACAATTCCCAAAGATGTTAAACCACATATAAGACACAATTTACACCCAATTGCTCAACCTTGATCACTCTTGATCACCTCTTAATGTTCTAAGACTCAAGATATTTTTGATCACTCAAGATACATTAGGACACCCCTAACACCTCTATTTATAAGATTACAATCCTTCTAGGAATTTCTATATTCGACCCTAGAAGTTCGAAAGTCGTGACTTTGAAATTATCTCGATGGAAAAAATGTCAACTGCGAGCGCTGCTAATTAACCACCAATTACAAGAATTGCATAGCATGAAAATAAGACATGAATGTAAAATTTTCTTGATGTCTCCAAACTTAATCGATCGAAATCCAACACTTCAATTCCGATTCCAAAATTAAAAAAATAGGCTCCACACCCCAACAACAAGCAATAGTGAACTTAATCATTTCCATAATTCTAACTTTGATGTAGGTGTATGGAAAGTGAGAGTGGGCTTATCTACGCCATAGTGGAGATATTAATGGAAGTTAATGTTTTCAAATATAGTGGAGTTCTTGAGAAAGGTAAGCTTCATAAATGAAAGGATTGCATGTGATTTATTTATTTGATGATTTCCCTCTCTTTCGTTGGAAAATTTTTTCTTGTTGAAAAAACCAATTTTAGTTATTCAAATATATCAAGAAATTTTTTGAGAAACACCAATTCGATCATAGCGGTGAATTTTTCTATCTCTTACGCATTTCTTTCTCTTGCAAGGTGGATAACTACCTATTGTAAAACTAAGTAAATTATATTTATTATTTTATTATGATCCATATACATGAATGGACATAAAAAATGAGCACATTCCCATTCTAAAATAAAAAATAAAATTTTTGCATGATAATATGCATATGTGAGAATTGGGAACTACCCATTTTTAGATGAAAATATTGTCTAGTGAGAATCGAAATTCTCAGATGAAGTGAGAAGTATCATTTGCATATGTGAGAATGGAGAACATCCCATTCTAAGATTAACAATTTTTTTCTAGTGATAATCCCCATTCTCGGATGGAAGTGAGAAGTTTCATCTAGTTTTCTTTTCATTGCATGCAACTACGGAAATATATGCGTGTTTTATTAGAAAGATTTAAGAGAAAACTTAATGGAATATTTGATGTTAATTGCTTAGAGGAATACATAATATTTTAGTTGTATTATGATATGGTTGTAAAGATAATACCCTATTTTTATCTATTTTATTTGTTACTAGCATAAAATGATCCTCATTACCAAGAATGGTCTTATCGAGATAGAAAAATTGTTTTATTCACTTTTTCTTTAGAATGGGAAAATTACCATTCTCACATAAAAAAATTTTCTAATCTTGTATTCTCTAACATTCTATACATTTCAATATAATAATGTTTATTTATATGATAATGGGCATATACGTATTCAATAAAATCAATATTGAACTTAATCATTTTTATACCTCTATAAAGGTTTTGAGAATCGGTGTATGCTCATTCTAAACATTCTAATACAAGAAATATTGAACTTAGTAAATTTAGTACTTCTATATTAGTCATATCTAGTCTACAATGAAAACAAAGCAAGAACACCATTTAATTTTTCATTAAAGGTAATTATTTTAAAACACTAGTTTTGACCTCTAATTGTAACTCCCATGTAAATTAAGGGAAAGTTAGAGAGAGCTTATCCACCCCATAGTGGAGATACCATGAAACTATTGCATGTGAGATATTTGTTTGATTATTGTTTATTCTTTCAATTTTGGGCTCCTCTATTTCATTCCATTGCAAGATCATTCCCATATGAAAGTTTGCATATATCAATACAAGGTAAGAATATGTTTGTTTGTATGTTAATAGACATTTTCCCATTCTCTATTTTGTTACATTATCATCATGCCATAGTTTTAATCTGCTTTATTTGTGTTTAAAATTAGAATTGTTCCATTCTCATGTGAACACAAATTTATTCTGGCCCATTCTCCTATAGGAATCGGAAGCAGAAAAATAGTGAAAAAACATTGCATATGATCGTTCTCATATAGGAATCATAGAAGAAAAATAGTGAAAAACATTCTCGCAACCTTTATAGAGGTATTAAAATGAATATGTTCAATATCTCTTTCATTAGAATGTTTAGAATAGGAATAAGAATAGTGATATAACATTTATGCCCATTAATTTCATGATAAATGTTTTTTAAATTTTTTATGAGAACTAGAAATTGAATAGGAATATTCCCAATATAATTTACTTGTATTTCTCATTTACTTTGATTTAGGAATTAAATGGGAAGTTTCTCATTCTCTCATACAAATAAAAAAACATTTTTATCGTTTTATCTTGAATCGAGATAAAATTTACTTTGTTTTAGAATGGGCAGTTTCATATTCTCTCATACAAACAAACAATCAAATTTGTATCTTTTTACCTTGAATTGAATGGGAAGATTCCCATTCTCATTTAATTTGATTTAGGAATTAAATGGGTATATTTCCATTCTCATATTATATGACTAATAGAAGAATAATAAAGATTAAATTTACTTTGTTTTAGAATGGCGATTACCCATTCTCTCATACAAACAAACAATTTTTTTATAATCTTTTTATCTTGAATTGTATGGGTAAATGTCCATTTTAATTTAATTTGATTTAGGAATTGAATGGGCAGATGCCCATTCTCATATATGACTAATAGAACTTCGCAGTCTCTCATACAAACAAATAAACATTTTTTAGATTTTTATCTTGAATTGAATGGCCACATGCCCATTCTCATTTACTTTAATTTAGGAATTGAAAGAGAAGATGGGCATTATCATATAACATTCCTAATATAAGAAGAATTGGCATGAGATGCACATTCTCATATATGACTCGAGAATTTACTTTGTTTTAAAATGGGTAATTTTCCATTCCTTCATAAAAACAAACAAACATTTAATATATGATATTATTTATCGTAATTAATTACTACTATGCTATATATATTGTTATCTTTTTAATATTTTTTATTATATTATTTATTTATTTAATAATATTAGATATTAATATAGGATATTATTTATTGTAATTAATTATTACTACTATATGTTTTGATTATCAGTTTTATTTGGATTTAAACATTATTTATTATTACTAATGTCATATCTTAAATATAAATTTTATTTTTATAATTAATTACTATTAGTAATAGTAATTAATTCATTACTAATAATTATTACTACTATATGTTTTTACTATTAGAACCACCTTTATATTAAATTATAGACAAAATAATACAAAGTGTTACATAGTAAGGGGGTGGATGACATTGTTCACTATAAAAAGAGATTAAATGCCACATGGGAAGACAAAACACAAGCCATGAGGGCAAAAAAATGTCATGCGGGGCTAGCAAACAATGGTCAACAAGTGAAAAGAAGGCACCAAAAACTATATCATAACATAACAGAATTAGGCACAAGGAGCCACAACACCCAAAGGAGGAGGTGGATCATCCCGTGGTGGAAGAAATATGAGAGAGCGTGGCTCATCTGATGGCGGATTGAGAAACCAACCATCCTAGTCGGGCATCTGAACACTTAGTGGAACCATTATTCCCCACACAAGGGGTGGTGAGCCACCAAACTAGAAACCCCACCAGAGACGAGAGATCCCTAGCTAGAAGAAACAACCACAACCTTGTCATGTGCCACTGGCTATAGCTAGGACCGAGAAGAAGAGGGCCCTAGTTGAGCTGGTGGAGGAGATGGTCGGAGTTCTTCTAGAGTGACTATGGGATCTTCCATGGTGTCTCATGAGTTGGTTGAGGTGCAGGGAAAGTCAAACATCATCATACAAAGGAATTTGATTCATAGTACAAGGAACACTACTCTAGTGATCAATAAACTACTAAAGATGAGTGAATTTGAGTTCCAAACACGTGCTTGTGCACTGAATTTGCATATGAATAGAAGAAAAGATTGCCAACTTTTTGTTAATGGTTAGCTCAGTAGAAACAAAATAAGGCACTTTTCCTTGCTTTCCAGAGTTGGAACAAAATAACATAAAAATGAAATTCCAAAGGGAAGAAATGTAGGAGGACTAAGTAACATGGTCTTCAAACAAGGTAACTTTCTAATAAAAAACTCGGGGTGAAATTGCTGAAAGAGGGAGTGAATCCAATGCAAAAATGTTGAGCACAAGGAAGAACCAAAAGACATGTTTCAAGGAATCTGTCTAACCAAAATAGTGATGAGACAAGATTAGGAATGCCATAATGACTTAATATTTACACTAATGGAATCCGATAAATCGGACACAAAATAAATAAATTGAGCTTCGGATCAAATGGAGAGTTCTAGGCTCGTTGGAGACACTTTAAATAAGTGACATGAGTATAATGAAATGACCATATGGTATTGAATTTATCTAATTCTTGCAAGGTAGGAGATAATAAGGAGTAGATAACTCTAGAATTATACTAAAATAACAGGATGTCCACATTCCATCTACAATCTCTCCACCAAGCCATGGGTGGATGAAGATGATTTTACAAAAGATAACATCAGAAAAAGGATTAAATAGATAACATTAAAGGAAGATAAGAATTAGCAAAGTTGTATTTCTATTTTAGCACTAGCTAAGGAAGACAATCTTAGGAGGAAACTAGATCCTAGATAGTGGAGATTCATTTGTGATCTAACCACACCATTTTAATGTTGGGAATTTTTGCAGTGGGAGATCATCATGCAGAGAAAATGCATGACCACCATATATTATTCTAATTGAAAGAGAGACCTATTTAGAATCCATCGAAACCCATTGTATTAAGGGTTTGACCATCTCAAAGGATTTATAAATTATTTTAACCATAAAGGTGCCAAGTATTTTAACCAAAACTTTAGTAATTAGCAAAGTATGAAACCCTATGTTTTTCCAGCATTTTTTACCATATGGTGGTCTGAAGAAAAACTATGCCATAAAAAAACTTTCCAAGATTTATTTCCATGGATACAATGAACAACCCACTTAGTGCATAGTGAAATTTGAAATACTCTACTTATAGATATCAATAACACCCATACCACCTTGTTCCCTAGGAGGGTGCAAACCTCCAAGGAAACTCTACGAAACCACCCTGTTTATAGTTGCATCAAAGAAAATCCCGTAAGAGCTTAGCAATGTTTTGAAAAGAAGAATGATATGGACACCAACATGCTACATAATAGACCTGAGTGGTAGCAAGAATTTTAATGCAAACCTAGAATTCCCTCACCCAAAGATAACAGACTAGAGATCCATTTTCGCACTTTCTCTTTCATTTCGGTCAACCAAAAATTGCTAGAAGGTGGAAGACTCATTGTCGAGAGGAAAAAGGAATTCACAGAAATCAAAATAATTCTCCTCTCTGAATCCATTCTCGGGGATAGGCTATCAACCTATAGACACATATAATTACACCTGAGTAATTTAAATACTTAAATTGCACTAATTATCTCCTTCCCTGCAAATTGATGACACATTGTCAAAAGTGATCATCACCTCTTCTATTGTCATTAATTAATTACACTATGCTAATTAATTAAGTCATGTACCTAGAAATACCTTGATTAATGACCTTCCGTTAATTAATCCCCCATTATCCAGCCTAATTAATTATTATTAATTAATTATCTCCCCCTTCATCAATTCAATGAAACATTATTTATTTGATTTAATCACCTTCTATAGTCTAAATCATACTAACATTCCTCTAAAATCTTATAAAAGCATGCACATCTATTTAATTAATCACCTTGATTAATTAAATAACCCTCTTTATCCACATGAGCCACTAAAGGACAAGCTAAACCCTCCTAAAGTTAACTCAACCCCATCTAAACCCCCCTTATCCATAACTAACTCTATATCTCCATTATCCCACATTCAAGAGGATGTGTTGATCCCTTTATCCATTGGGTTATATAAAGAACCCTCTTCCTACTTCTACGCACACACCTATTTTCCTTGAGAAAGTAAAAGAAAGCACATAGTCTTGCACTAAAAGCCTTTTGCCATTCTTGAGCAATCCATCATCTTTTGAAGAGCCAAGCCTCATATCCTAGCATCCTTTAAGGATCAAGCAAGAAATATTTTGATTGCCATTGGAGCTTCATAGGTCCATTTGCATTTTTGGTGATCTAGAAGAGTAGAGTTCTTAAATGCATGCTAGATTTTGATCTTAAGGTTCAAGTTTATGATGTTAGTTTAGGGCTTGTTTAGTTCTTCATCTTGATGGTGCTTTCATTTTGTATTAGCTAGGTTGTAGAACTATTTAGGTGGTATTTCTTTATTCAACTTAACTTAGCTTAATTCAAAAATACATGCACACATATGGCATGCCTGGTGGTACCCTTGTCCGTTAGCATTTTAGTTCAATTTATGTTGTTTTTGACTAACTCTTCCTTATGTACATAGGTAGTTTGTATATTTTTTTTAATTTTCTTACTTTTGGAGGAGTTATTGTAATTTTCAGACTAACATGCTAAAATATTGTACATGTTATGCTTGTTTGTGTCATTTCATGAATTTTGATTTCATCAAAATCGAGTGCATCCTTTTTGTTACACACAAGAAGGTGCCAAAAACAACGCGTAAGTGTGCTAAACCACCATAGGCACCTTAAACCTAACGCAACACTTTGAAATCATATAGGGTCTTTGTACATTTAGCACACACTCTTATCTTGGCGGAGCGACTCTTGGATAACGCACATGCTCTGTGTGACTTTTTCAACTCTATGTAATTAATTAGCACATACTGATTTACCCTTGGTGCATATGCCTCATCCCCGGTGCACTTACCTCTCAAATAGTGTAGGTACACTGTCAGTTTAGAAAATTGCAGAGGGGCGCATACACCTCTTTCTTGGCACATACGCCTTTTCCCTAGCACAGAAATCTATCTCTTTTTTTAGAGTTGTTTTCCAATATTGGAGCACACACCTTATTCTTAAAGCACACATGCTTGTCCTCTAGCGCAAACACCTCTCGGGTAGTGAAGGCATACTATAAAAATAAAAATTGTAGAGAGATTCACACACCTATATCTTGGCACCTACGCCTCATCCTAGAGATGGAAAGTCTAGGAGTCAGCACAGGTGTGTTGTTAGTTCTAAAATTTCATAGCGGGAATGCACCTAACCCTAAAAATGCGCACACGCTTACACATTAGGGTAGGTGCCTCGGAAAAAATTCACATGCTGGTTTCGGGATTTTTAGGTTTTATATGCTTGGTTACTAACTTGTTTGTAGGTTTTATCTGATTTGCATGCTTCATTTTTCAAAGTTTGTTCACTTGCTTATGCTAAAATAGTTAGAAAACTTGATATACTTTTTTAAAAGGAGTAAGAATCATGTATGCTCTTCCCTCGCATCCTTTTTGGGTGATCTTGGGAATCATAAATGACTCTTGTTATTTGTGATCACTTTTGAAAATGTAAGGTTTGTTCATGCTTAGTTAGAAAATCAGTTAGACTTGATATGCATGTTTTCCATTTGATATTTGCATAGATTGCTTAAAACAAACACCACATATGCTCTTCTCTTACGTCCTTGGATGATCTTGAGAATCAGAAATGATGTTTGTTCCTTGTATGGAAAACTACTAATCCATTGCGCAAGACCTAACGCTTGTCAAAGAAAGGTGGAATCAAAATAAAGCGCAAAACTTCTAATACACATGTTTTTGCAGATTGCCAAATGGTGTGCCACTTTAAAACCACATTAAAGTTAAAAAGATAAAAAACACACCACACTCAAAACATTGTATTTGTAGGTTTGGAAAAATGCTACATCCCTCTCCGCTCAACTGGAACATAACCCGTTTGGAATAACACCTTAAACTATAACAATGGGGGTGGTACCAAGAACCCTAAAGTAGTCCACCACTGAGTAACCTCGTGGACGAAACAGAAGCGCCTCGCTTACCCACCTGACTAGTACACCTTGTGAGTTAGCATTACAAATTTATCTATATGGAGACCCTAGGAAGAGCACACATGGATGCACTAGTTTCCCTTTGTGCTCGGAGGGGGTAAAGTAAAGCCAAGATACTCCTAGATATATTCATTGTGACCTAGGAAAATCGAGCTCTCTTAAGACGACTTTGTAACACCTAGTTGAGAGAACCTATTAAGGAGGCTATTTTTGTCTGGAGGCCCACTTTACTAGTCCATTCACATCATTTGCCATCATGAAGTAATAACTTTTTGGATTCAAAACCTTGTTTTTCGAACACGGTAATGAACCCATTATAAGTTGGATCTAAGTGTTTTTCATCATGAAATTAAATGAATGTCTTACTTTAGCTTCTTTTCATTTCTCAAAGAGGCAAAGCTTTGCCCAAGGTGAAGCTAAATCTATTTTCACACTTTCTTAAAGTGATACCCATGAGTTTATTGGAAGTCGGATAGAGGCATACCTCATGTGTCTTATTAGGGATAGTGTTGGCTGCTTTTTTGTACGTTTACACTCATCCATGTTTTTGGTTAGGGTGTTAAATGACTAAAGGAGGTGGGTTTGTTTTCACATCTTTGTGGTCCTTCGATCTTGACTTCAAGATCATCTTCATTGTTATGGGTCTATTTCATTGTCTCTTTTTTGCTTGCATTCTAGTCATTCAATCTTGGTATTTACATTACGTCTCCCATTCTTTGGGAACGTAGTATAAATCCCTTTATTACGTAGTTATGATACTCACATTATCATAGAACACTTATTATACTATGTGCTCTTGATTTTATTTTAGACGTCACCGGGTCTCTTCACGAGTGTTGATACCGCGTTATATATATTATCATAATGTTGTCTTGATATTGACACCTTGCTTGCTTGGTTGAGATATCGGGATAGCGTTGTTATGCTATATCTAGTTGTGGCTTCCACTTTTCAAAACACTTGGCTTTCATCGATACTTGAATTAGTTCTGAGTATACCTTGTGTGGAGGTCGTGATTAGCTTCTTGTTCTTACTTACATCTTGGTCATATTATTGAACCTAACATAAGTAGGGGGTTTCATTAGTCTTATCTTTGGTCGTTGTTTGTGATCTTGATATCTAGGTCAGGATCACTCTTGTTGTTAGAGTTTGGTTCATCACCTTGATTCTCCTTGGAGTGGTTATCTTTTTTATATCGTCTCACTATGATTGTGATATTCATGTCTCGTTTCTCATAAACTTGACCTAAATATCCCTATTGTAAGGTTACGCTATATGCACCTGACAATTCTTAGGTGTACTTGACATATTAGTCTAATTCCAATTATTACCTTGTTTTTGAAAATTATTTAGTGTTACTACTTGCATGTGTTACATCAATATCATCTTAATATTATTACCCTACTTTCTTGCAAAGTTGGGTTACATATCTCGGTGACATCGTGTCTCACCAAAAATTATAATCTAACACTTTTCAAAGTGTAGGTTTTAGTCGGGTTAGAGATTGATTCTTATATACTTTGTTAGGAGGTCATATTAGCCTTTTGTTATTACTTATGCCGTATTCATATTTTTGAACTCGGCATAAGTAGGGACATCTTGTTAATCATCTTGCGACACTGGTTACCTTTTTGAAAACAAACATGGGAAGTTTCTCATTTGGTCATTTGACTTATTGTTAACATTACATCATTTTGAAATCTTACACTTTTTTAGGTAATCATTGTATCACATTGATATTTTGAGTATTCATTACTCTCATTTATATTCTTGAACATTCTTTTACATTTTCACTTAGGTTTGATAGAAAATTGTTTAAACACATTTGCAAACACCTTAGTGAAAATTGTTGCACGTCATGGCTCCCAAAACAAGATTAGGGATAAAGAGACAAGCATTAGAAGTAGAACAAATGAAAAATTGGGAAGCATCAAACCAAAAAGGGTCAAATCCCTTCATAGGTCATGATCTTGGGCCTTTATTCTCCTCCGAGAAAGAAATGGATGACATGATAGATCATAGTAGTGATGAGTTAGAATCCCCACATGTAGAATTTGACTTCAATCCTACCTTGTTAGATGAGTTCCTTTTCAGAAACAAGGATAGAGTGTTAGCATGTGTGGTAGAGTTGGGGGATAAATTGCCCATTGACTAAGAAACACTCCCACCTACAAATGATACAAATGAGGAAGAACACCCCCTCATAAATATGGATGATATCCTCACGCATGGACAGGCTTTGACCTCAAATGTGGAAAATAAAAATGTAGTAGGACATAGAATACCTCTTCTTAGAATGCCACATCGGGTTAGAGTAGAACATGAAAATGTCAATGAACCCCCTCAAGATGAAGAAGAAGAGGAACCTCTGGAAGAAGAGAACATGATCCAACAACAAATCAATAACCTTAGTCAACAATTGGCCTTGCTAACCTCACATGTACAAAAAGGAACAAGCAAGAATGTACATAAGACAAAACCTAAGGTTAGGATCAGTAAACCTTAGGTGAAAACCTAGGAGGAGATGATACGGATTATATTATGTGTATATCCCCGCTTCCCCCACTAAAGAGTAGTTACTCGCAAGAGGTACAATCTATGAAAGTAAAACTTACAAGCCTCCAAGAGAGTAGTGTGGGAAGCATTAGAAAATATCAATATGAGGAGTTATGTCCTCATCCATTTGACAAAATAATGACACTGCTACCTTTCCCCAAAAAGTTTGATATGCCTAAGTTTGATAAATATAGAGGGAAAGGTGATCCAAGAGATCATGTAAAGGATTTTTACATGGCATGTCAAGAAGTGTCTTATAGCGATAACTACCTCATACAACTTTTCCCAAAGAGTCTAGGAGGTCAAGCCTTGGAGTGGTTTACACGCTTACCTCGGGGGTCCATTTTCACCTGGCCAGAATTGGCAGAAAGGTTTGTGTGACATTTCTCGTACAATATTGAAAGTGATGTCACCATGGCAGACTTGTGTGGCACCAAAAAATGCCCTAATGAGACATTTTCTAGCTTCCTAAAAAGATGGAGAGGGATAGCCAGTCACTTCCCTTGTGTATTTCTTGAAAAATAGTTTGTTAGCATCTTTGTGCCCAATCTGAATCCAGACATCTCCTTTCACCTTCAAACACATTGTGTTCACACTTTAGAGGAGTTTAAGATAAATGCATTCGAGATAGAGAAATCCCTTATTGCTAAAGCGACCATTAAAACAAACTCTTAGGATAGTCAAACTATAAAACCTACGGAGAAGCTGAAAATATTAAGAAGAACAAAAATGTAGTAGAAGATAGAATTACAGATTTCAAGCATGTGCAAGTTGTTCAATCTATTCAACCTTTTAAACTGACCAAAGGACCCATTCAGCCACCACCCAAGTGTTGTATTTTCACTCCGCTCAATGAGTCATTGTCTACCATATTGAAACAACTTGAAGTGAATCACATGGTAACACACTCGGTGACACAACCCTTTGAAAAATGTTCCAAGCCTAAATGGTACAACGAACATGAATATTGTGATATGCATCATGTCAAAGAAAAAAGAATGATAAATTCTGTAGCTTCATCACTACATTCAGGACCTCATTGATAATGGGGAAATTGAATTCGATAGCCTAGAGAAAACCCATACCCCAAATAAAAAGATGGGAATCTACAAGGAACCTTTCCCTAAACATGGAAAGGTAGAGGAGAAAAATTTGGATCGAGGAGAGTCATCCAAGAGTTATAGAGCGGCCAATTATTTATACACCAATACTGACAATCACCACTATGATTCACTCATTGGGTGTATCCACTCTCCTCATGAACATATCAATACCATTTGGATCAAAGGGAAGGATTATGTTGTGGTAACAAGGTGTGCTTGTCTCACGACCCTGAACCCTCTCCATCGACCCCAGAAGATGGTAGATATAACCTCCTTGATCAACTTGAGAAGACATCTGCCAAGATTTCAATCTTGGATCTTCTCAAGATATCCACAGTCCATAAGGAAATATTGTATAAAACCTCCAAGGCTCAAGGGTACCATTAGAAGTAGATCCTTCACATCTGCAGGCCACGGTGGAAAACATTACACCGATGGAGTATATCTCCTTTAGTCATCAAGAACTTCCTAGTGAAGATCCCATGCATAATCTCACCTTATACATATAAGTATTTGTTACCTGTAAGAAGATCAAATGGGTGCTTGTGGACAACAGGTCAGGTCTCAATATTTACATGTTAAATCTTATCAAACAATTGGGATACATAGAGGGAGACCTAGAGGCTCAGATCATTACCATAACCACTTACGACAACGTGAAAAGGGATTCAGCAGGCACAATCACGTTACTAATGGAAGTTGGGCCTACTTGTTATAATACTAAGTTCCATGTCTTGGACTTGTAAATTCCATATAATATGCTTCTCGGTCGCCCATGGATTCATGTCATGCAGGCCGTACCTTCCACTTTTCATCAGTGCATCAATCGAATCATGAGGGATGTATTATCATGATATGGGGAGACCATGAACCTTTTTCTCATTATAACCCTTAATGACTTTACTCACAGAGGTACATATGCATACCCTCAGCTGATATTGCAATGCCTCTTCAGTCTGAAGCCTTAGACTCATGAGTGGAATTTGATTCTCTTAGTTCTTATGATCAAGACGTTTCCACATCTACCTCCCCTTTTGAATCTTAGGAGATGAAAGTCTTAGAATACACTTGGGGAGTACAAACGCTCAATAGGATCTTTTAGTTTTAACTTATCCTTATCACTAAAAACTAGAGGATGAACCAAATACCATTTCGATGGACTCGGATGAGAAGACTATAGGGTCATTCCTACCTGGAGGATTACTAGTGGAAGAAAATTTTTAGACCCACCTACGACTTGGGTCCCAGAGGATACCCAGCCTACTTGTTATTAGATTCCTAGATATGAGAAGTCTAGCCACATGATGTATTCCATGAGCTACAAACGTTTACACTACGGAAAAAAATGAAAAGGGGGTAGAGAGAGAATGAGTCCCTCTCCCACACTTAAAAACAGAGTTACAACATCGACATTAAACCCTACAGGGCACATCCCAATGATCAAGATGCTACCTATTCTAATGCCGAGGATAACTCCTATTATCTACGGACAAAGGTGATCTTGATTCCCATTTTATCCTATATGAGGATCTTCCCTCCTTAAACCTATTTTCTAATACTTGCGTTGTCCTTACCATAACACCCACAGAACATACCATTGACCGTGTCTACCCTTGCCTAGTTGAATGGGACCAACAACGTCACATACCACTAGATAAATTTAAAATCATGAAGCCATTGTAGATTTCATGGGTGTACGGAATTCAATTCCTCGATTGGAGACCATAAAAAGGGTTTACATCGATCTAGACACCTACGCCTACTTCGGGGGAATTTGAGCTTCGTGGTAAGCAAAACTTAAGAAAACGTGAGGGAAAAAGTTCTAAAGAAAAGCCTCGGAAAAATTCAAAGTCTAGGTCGCATAGTGAAAACCTCTTTGAGGCACTGGCGGACCAACATGTGGAAAATAAAAAGGAAAATCAAAGTTACCACACGAGGATGAGAATCTTATGGAGACATCATTTTCCAAAGACCTCAACCTTCCTCCCGATCCTACACATATGGAGGACCTATCAAAGTTGTTGGTTAAAGAAACCATTGATGTGAACATCGGTATAGAAGAAGACCCTAAATTGTTTAAATTGGGAGCATTTCTCAAGCCACGGGAGTAGAAAAACATTTACTATGTTGCTGGGAATTTATAGATATATTTGCATGGTCCTATAAAGACATGTGGAGCTTGGATCAACTCGGTTATGCACAACTTTGTTGTGCATGTAGATGCTAAGATTATTAAACAAAAGCCCAAGAAAATGCATCCAAGAGTGGGCCTCTTGGTCAAAGACTAATTTGGAAAAATTACTCGTGGCGATTCATTTGAGCCATTGACTACTCAGAGTGGATATCAAACATTGTTCTGTGTAGAAGAAATGTCAAGATCCAAATTTTTATAGACTTCGGGACATAAAAAAATCATGCCCTAAGGATGATTTCCCATTACCCAATATTGATATGATCATTGACTCAACAGCAGGTATGAAATGCTATCTTTTATGGATGGATTTTAAGGCTATAACCAAATCAAGATAGCTGACGAGGATTAACATAAGACAACTTTCACAACACCTTTGGGTACCTTCTATTATCAGGTGATGCCCTTCAGTCTCAAAAATGTAGGAGCTACATATCAAAGAGCAATGACAGTGATCTTTCATGATATGATCTATGACATCATGGAGGATTATGTGGATGATATCCTAGGGAAATCCAAGACAAGGGAAGATCACCCTACCATCTTGTGGTGTATATTTGAACACCTTCAAGAATACAAGGTTCGTTTGAACCCCAAGAAGTGTGTATTTGGTGTCCTATTAGGAAAATTACTTGGGTTCATTGTCTCACGAAGAGGGATTGAGGTAGACCCTGCTAAAGTGTTTGCTATCACTGAGATGCCTCCTCCTAAGAACATCAAGCAGCCATGTAACTTGAGGGAAAATATAGGCTATACGCCACTTCATCTCTCAATTGGCCGATAAATGCCACTCATTCACTCATCTGTTGAAAAAAGATGTCACCTTTGTCTAGGGACTAGAGCAACAACAGGCCTTCACCCTGCTCAAGCAATATTTGGCTAATCCACCTATCCTCATGCCACCAACTCCTAGTGAGCCTCTCCTTGTATATTTTTGCCTCTTAATTCGCTATTAGTGCGCTACTCACCTAATATGACCTTAGTCACAAAGAAAAGGTAGTCTATTACCTCAGTCGTACTCTCATTTCCTATGAGCTTAATTACCCTCAAATTGAAAAGGCGTGTTTGGCTATTGTTTTTACTTTTCAAAAACTTTGCCATTACTTGCTAAATATAAAAACTAAGCTCATATCACAATTTACCCGCTAAAGTATTTATTATCTAAACCACCCTCATCGGTAGAATGGCTAATTGGATCATTTGTGTTAAGTGATTTTGACATTGAGTTTCTACATCAAAGAAGTCGGTCAAGGGCAGGCATCGCCGATCGTTAGGTGAAGCACCATTACAAGGGATTGAAATATTGAATTTGGATTTACCAAATTCTTCATCACCTTATATTGAAGAGTTAGTCGTATGGTAGGTACACTTTGATGGATCCTTTACTTTTCATGGTTCAAGGGTAGGTGTGGTGCTCATTACTCCTTCGGGGATCCTATACCACAAGCTTTCCGCTAAGATTCCCTTACATGAACAATATTGTGGAGTATGAAGCGCTCATCGCAAGGATGAAGCTTGTTATAAAATGGGACATCCATCACATCAAGATTATTAGTGATTCACAACCGATTATCAAACAAGTCAATAATGAATATAAAGTTAAAGATGAGAAACTCATGCCCTATTAGAATTTGGTAGAAACATTGAAATAATATTTTGTGTGCATCACCTTTGAGAAAATTCCAAGGGCACAATATAAAACAGCTGATGATATGACAACCATGGGTTCCATGTTACTCATTCCTCTGAAAAGCAATGACATGCACTTCTTCATGGAGAACCTACGCCATCCTACGTATGACATGCCAAAATCTTGATTGGATTGTTAAGATGTTAGTCCTCATTCCCCTTGGTACGAACCTATTTTTACCTACCTCAAAGACAACACGTTTCCCCATGACATATCCCACATTGAGAAACAAATCCTTACTCACCAAATAACCCATTATATTATCTTAGGACGTACACTTTATCATCATGGATATAATGGGAATATATTATGTTCTCTAGATGTGACAGAGTCGGTCCAAGCAATTAAGGAGGTACATGAAGGAGTGTGTGGAGCCCATACAAATGGGATGGTGTTAGCTAAGAAATTATTGAGAGTGGTTTACTATTTTCCCACCATGGAAAATGACTACTACAACTATGTCAGAAAGTGTGTATTGTGTTAGAAGGATGTAAATTTCATCCATGCTCCATCGCATCCATTGCAACCCATCACCACCCCATGGACTTTTTCCAAATGGGGACTATATTTGATAGGAAAGCTTATTCCTACATCATCTAATGGTCATACGCATATCATTACAACTAAAAATACTTTACTAAGTGGGTAGAAGATATTCCTTTGACATATGTCACACGTGCTTAGATCTCAAAGTTTATCATGAATCATCTTATCTGTCGGTATGGCATTCCTGCAGCTATTGTTACTGATAACGGAAAATCCTTCAAAAACAAAACTGTGAAAGACCTTTGTCATAGGTTTTAGATAAGATTAAAGTGGTCCACACCCTATTACCTCAAGGTAATGGACAGGAAGAAGCTACAAAAACACCTTGGTCGCATCATGGAGAATACGGAGAGTAAAACAAGTCATAATTGGCATTTTACAGATTCACCCAGCCCTATGGGCTTATAGGACTTCTATTCACACTCCTACAGGTGCAACACCATATTCCTTGGTGTTAGAAATAGAATCTATCATCCCATTGGAAATAAAACTTCCTTCACTAAGAGTCTCTCTTAGATATTATCTAGATAAAGATGAGGATTACAGAGAAACTAGGGTTGCAGAATGGAGCTACTAGATGAGAAAGCACATTCGTTTCCTGAATCACCAAAGTGTATTAGAATAGATTCTCTCGTAATTACAATAAATGGATCATACATCATCAATTTGAGGTTGGTGATTTAGTTATGAAAGAAAATCAGTTCAAGACATGGGCAGAAAGAGAGAAGAAGGGTAAGTTTGAACCACATTGGCTAGGACTATACATGTGTCATTGCCAAGCAAGTATGTCATTCGATGCATGTAAACTTTCCCATCCTAATGGGGATGAACTTTGGGAGCCTATGAATTCCATGCACCTTAAGTGGTTCTATGCTTAAGCATGGCATAGAGTTAAAATAAAAATAGAAAAATTTTTTTTTTTTAAAGTAGAAAAAAGAAAGAGAAAGCAAGTCATCCATATGTGAAAACCACACAATTCTGGCATATATGGGTAGGTCCTTGGGTGAAAAATGGTTTCGGGACTTGGGAGGATTCGTTGTTCACATAAGCATTTGACATCTAAGGGGTAATTTTGCTTATCCTAGGGTTAATCCCGCATCTGCATCCAAGATTCCTTATGTGACCCATTCTTTCTTGAGCCCCGATCCAGCTTTTTTCCCTCCTGTTGATTCGTGAAGGGTTGGTCTTTTTTTATCCCCCATATAACATTGGGGCATTTCTGCAAACTTCACCTTCTTGTTTATACGCATGTGGCATCTACCCTTGTATATTCCTCACCTAATGTTGGGGGCATCCACATTTCTCGGTTACTTGTGAATAACTTTGGAATATGTTACAAAAAAACACAAAAACATTCAAATATGTTGGAAAATCACAAAAACATTTAAATATGTTAGAAAAACACAAAAACATTCAAATATGTTGGAAAATCACAAAAACATTTAAATATGTTCGAAAAACACAAAAACATTCAAATATGTTGGAAAATCACAAAAACATTTAAATGTGTTAGAAAATCCACAAAAACATTCAAAAACATCTCAAAAGCCTAAACAATAGAAAATTGTTTCATGTGAAAAGAACTAAACATAGCTTTAGTTTACTTGCTTTTTTTCCTGCTTTTATTATTTGCTTGGGTGGTTATTTCATTTTATTTGCTTATGTTGTTAGTTGTTTAGACGTACTTTTGTAGGTTTTATCTTGTCTTGTTTAGATTAGATTCATTCTTACTTATGCATTTTGGAGTGTGTTTTCTACATACTGGTGAATAAAATGTTTCTTTGTTATGTTGATTCTTTGTTTTTCGTTGTTTAGCTTGGTTAATGAATTACTTGTGTTTGTTTGTGGTATGCGTATTTTTGTGTCATCACATAATCATATATCCATCACTATCATCACATCTAACATCATCTATACATCATATATAAACAAAAATGCTAAGTGTTATATCATCATCCATGTATATTAATCTAATCATCACATATTGTATCATCAAATGGGGGCAAGAGGGGTTGTGCATGATCACAAATTTATTCACCCCCACACCGATATCATCATATCATCCCATCTATTAGGCATCAAACATTAGGAATCACAAACATCATATCATCTATGGATCATCATCTAACATTCTAAACGACACATGTATATACATCAACATCTAGATAACATACATGAAAATGTGGAATCATGATAACAACATAACAACATCTATATGCATGTATCAAAAAAAAATCGTGCATCATATCATAAATACATGTGTCAAAATACAACAAAGTACTCATGTATATATGTGTGTGTGTGTACATCGGTATCAAAACTGGATCTACATCCATACTGTATATCAAAAATTCCTTCATCTTAGGCATACATCAAAAAATCCTTCATGTGAGGCATACAAAAGATCTCATATACATTGATTAATACATACATCAGCCTTCATCAGAGGCATGTGTCAAAAGAATAATCTATACAAAAGAATGTTTTACATAAAAGAATGGTATTGTATGCCTTCATTAAGAGGCCAAAAGAATAACTAGAATATACATTAGGGCTAGCTCAAGCCCCGGATAGATGAGATGGAATTTCCCATGGAGGAGGCATAGCATGTGATGCGCTAAGCCCAACAGGTGGCCATCGTGGCTGCTCAACTCAAGGTGAGGCCTCTCTCGATCTCTTTGATCTAGCCAACCTACAAGACTGATGACTATACAAAGGTGCCCTGAGCTTGGCTAGAACTACCTCATAATATAAGGACCTGTAGTAAGAATCCCAACCCTCTACTATGGCTAGATCTTAGATAACCCGTGGTGTAACACCACCCCATCTATGCGTTTGTAGGACACTATCTCTGATTACTCTAGCGACTAGCTCATCCTGGCCCATAACACACGCTTAGCCCTAAGTTGGTCTCTCTCTAAAAGCATGACACGATACTCTTCCCGAACTTGAGCTAGTTGTGCGGTAGTCTCTTATGTGCTGCTACATGTGGGAAGTTCCATTACCAACCTGCTAAGGCTGGTCTCACTCTTATATAAAATTGATAACCCGTGCACAAACCTAGTCCTGCTCTCTTATATGGCTGCTACTTATCGAGCTCGAGCATGGTCCCTCTCGGTGGTGACTTGCTATTGTACCTACCACTAAAGGTAACCATCTCTGTGCTATTGGTGGCACTATGGGGGACTATGCTTGTATAGGCATCACTTCCTACATTGGTATCGGCCTTAGACCCCTGTCCCTCTATCTCTCGCACTGTTCCTATATAAGGTTGATCCTCTCTTCCCCCCCCTGTACCTCTGCATATCTATCAACCATCTTGAGAGGCTTCTCGTCGAGTGGCTTAGCTTGACCATGTGCTCCTTTGCCCTCCTCCTCATCACTATATGCTATAAGGAGGCTCTACTAGTGATTTGACCCCTGTTGCCCATCCTCATCTCGGGATAGTCAAGCTGCGGTGGTAGAACGGTGACATAACATTGCCAATAGTCAAGCCAGCCATGGGATCTCTCGATCTATTAGGATAGGTCCCAAGTTTGTGGAACTACCTCTAAGAAGCTCAGTGTTGCTCGTGCCACCTGTATCTGTGGCCCTAGGGTCTGTCTCTTTGCATCCCTGCATGCATACCACATGTTTAGTTGGGGCACATCCTGCACTCGACCCAGCTGAATTTGGCACCGATCTACCCTGTATATCTCTATAATGTAGTCTGGCTATAATAGTTTCTCGATGGCACATAATGCCAAGTTCTATGGCGTCCTCTCTCACCCACCGAATGTGTCGATACGGTCTCCGATAACATCTTGATCTAGTAAGTCATCTAACTCATGCTTATAAGGGTATACATTGTCAAGTGCTCGTTTCCATCCCTAACTAATGGGGCCGGGCCTTTAATGTTGGCTCCTTCGGCACTGGATGTGTCATGGGCCCACGGAGCACCAATGGCTATGTGATCCCAAGCCTAGATCTGCGGAAGAGAGAGGCTGGTCCCACCATCTTCTCGAGGGTGATATGTACTCAAATGTAAGTCTCGGTATAAGTGCACCCAAGTATGCATTGGCCCCAATGGTAGTGCTCACCGCTAAAAACCCCATATACCAATGTCATCGTGCCCATCGAAAATTAAGTCCTAGTCTTATCAGTGAGCAAAAACCCGTTGATAAGACATCATCACATAAAGAGGCTCCCGGTGCAAAGTAGGGTCCGATATGTAGTTGGTCAAAGAAACATTCATAACTTCATGTGGTATAATGCTTGTGATCAAAGTGGTCACCCACGACTGAAGTAAGTTGACCTAACTCACTAATATACTATATCAGCAGTGCCCACAATAGGCACGTGGAAGATCCTCCATAATCCTCCAAGGTCACAGTCATCTCTCCTACGTAGGGATCCTGGAAGCACTGGCTCTCATTTTGCCATCACTCTATCAGTTTATTAAAGAGTCCATGGTCTAATGTGATGATGGAATTGGGCTATGGGGCCTAACCCCATTGAATCCAAGAGAATCCCCATCGCGTGATGATCACATTGGCCCATGCTGCCCTAGAACTCCACGATACGGGTGTGATGCTCTCACATCGTAAGGCTGGAAACCATCTCTACAAAAATTCGGATGAGTGTTAGAAACTAACTTTTCTTCTAAGTTCCTACCTATCCATTTGTTAGGATTAACCAAAAATCTTAATTTTTCTTATAAGTGTCATTAATTTTTATCATTTTCTAAGTCAATTTCTTCTATCCTAAAGTTCCTGCACTACTCATTGGGCATGTGGACCATTGAGACCGGCGCACGCACGTGCGCACAAGTACTTCCCTACCACGCTATTCATAGGGCATGTGTGCCATCCAACCACCATGTGTGCGCGTGTACGCATGTGCACCCACCTGTGCTGTGCCCCCTTTGGTGCTGCGCATGTGCATAAGCACCATTTTGGCATGTGTGTCATTATGTATGGGGCAGCATATGCGTGCACATATACACTTAGTGTGTATGCACATATGCATTAAAATTTTTTCAAGGTGTATGTATGTGCGTACGCATACACCCTTTAGCACTGTGCATGCACTCCAAGGGTGCCTACACTATCAAAATGACACCTGCACTTACAACACATGCACCTTACCAACCCTAATTACTACGTGTTTAGAATTAATTACCTACATTAATGAAAAAAAATTGACAAAGAAGGTCAAGATTACTCATGAAGTGTCCATTGTTTTCATGGTGGTCATAATCATGAACTCAATTAGCCCACCTCCGGTTATCTCATGCTTGAACCATCATCCTCATCTGGTATCAAGGGGCCCATTGTAAGTTTTTTAGCAGAGTTATATAATAAATGATTTGGTCATGCGGTGATTTACCCCACCTCGGGAGGGTTATATTAACCCATTTTCACTCATCGTGATGCTTGGAAGCTGCGGTGATCGCCATGACCACTCTAAATCTTCTTCTATCCATCGTAAATGATTATTTTGATTTTAAATAATTATTTTTCTTATCTTTACCATCGTATAGGGCATTTTTTTCCACCAAGTACCTTTCTTTCTCTCCCTAAGAAAATTTGTATTGGACCTAGGTGATTTTATTCTTCTCTCGCACTTCATCAAATAACTATTTTAAATAATTATTCTACTAATTTTTCCATAATACAGGGGCATTATTTGTCACTTGTTCATTCATTCTTCCCTCGAGAATTTCTCTTACGTCGGGTCCTTATGTTTCCGATTCTTTTACTTTCTTCTACGTGTCCGAATTCACAAAATTTGAGAAGGCAAAAGCAAAAAGTATATATATCCATTCAAAAATCCAAAAACAAAGCAAAATGCTTCACAAAAACCTAAAAATGTAAAACCCATTTTTTGGTAAACCGCTTATTTACGGCTGCAACTTGTGTCAACACATGGTGTTCTTTCCATATCCCACTGGATTGTTTTTACATCTTCACCGATGGTACGACTTGTGGATCATCAGATCCACAACCATTTGCAAAGCTAGTTGCTTGCTTCATCTGTACTCTGGGGCACATTTGGTTGCCTAGTACTATTTCATTACACATAAAGCTTTCTCCTTGGACCTAGTGTCCATCATCTTTCTCCTTGCATGTATCCTTGCTTAGGGCATCATTTCTAACCCTTGTCATCAATCACGAACATGTGGAACTCTTCAGCTTGATAACAAAACATTTTGCAACCATTCAACCATTGTTTGGTTTAAATATGTGCATTCGTACTTGTTTTCCTTGTTAAATAAGTTGTTTACTTCTCATATTGCATTGCATTTGTGTATGTTGCATTGAGTCGACTTTTCAGCAATGGACAAATGTTCATAGTATGACTTTTCATGTCATTATACTTTTTTGTATGCTTATATTTTTAATAAGGACTGATGATCTAGCTTTTTGGAAAAATGATAACACAAAATATTTCTAATGCAAAGGATAGAGACTATTTCTTCTCTCCACTTCTCCATATTTCTTCTACATCACCCTCCTATCAACACTATTCTTCTAATTCACCGGGGCATCCTACTCCCTATTATTCTTTCCATTTCTCACCTTTTTGATCGTCGATCGTCTTCCTTCATCACCCATCGACACTCGAGGGGCATCTCTCTCCTACTAATTTTTCTTCCCCCTTTTAAAATTTCACCCATCTACTATCTTTGAAGTGACGTTACTCGCTACGCCACCCCAAAGATGGGAAAATTTAGACACCTATAATTATTCTGAGCAATTTAAAACTTAAATTGTGCTAATTATATCCTTCCCCACAAATTTATGACACATCATCAAAACACTCATCATCCCTTATATTTTCGTTAATTAATTACACTACTCTAATTAATTAAGTCATCTACCTAGCAAATACCTTGATTAATGACCTTCCGTTAATTAATCCCCCCTTCTATCTAGCCTAATTAATTATCTTCCCCCTTTTATCAAGTCAATAAATCATTATTTATTGAATTTAATCATCTTCTATAGTCTAAATCATACTAACATTCCTCTAAAAGCTTATAAAAGCATGCACATCTATTTAATTAATCACCTTGGTTAATTAAATAACCCTCTTTATCCACATGAGCCACTAAAGGACAAGATAAACCCTCCTAAAGTTAACTCAACCCCACCTAAACCCCCCTTATCCATAACTAACTCTACATCTCCATTATCCCACATTCAAGAGGATGTGTTGATCCCTTTGTCCATTAGGTTATATAAAGAACCCTCCTTCTACTTCTACACTTACACCTAATTTCCCTTGAGAAAGCAAAAGAAAGCACATAGTCTTTCACTAAAATCCTTTTGCCATTCTTGAGAAATCCATCATCTTTTGAAGAGCCAAGGCTCACACCCTAACATCCTTAAGGATAAAAAATAAATATTTTTACTGCCATTGGAGCTTCATAGGTCCATTTTCATTTGTTGGTGATCTAGAAGAGTAGAGTTCTTAAATGCATTTAGATTTTGATCTTAAGGTTCAAGTTTATGATGTTAGTTTAGGGCTTGTTTAGTTCTTCATCTTGATGGTGCTTTCATTTTGTATTAGCTAGGTTGTAGAACTATTTTTGGAAAACTGAACTTTATAGCCTGATGATTTACATAAAATATCCAAACAAGAAAGTGCCTCCTACACATTTTGTTCGATTCAGCTAGAGTGAGAAAGGATTCATCTGAAAACTAGCCATTGATGATTGTGAATTGATTATTAGGTAGGTATATGCCTCTTAATTTCCCTTGAGTAGATCTTTTGGAAAGAAGGTAGCCGAAAGCATCCACAACCATGATAGAAATATCTAGAGCCAAAATGAAACCCACCCTTATCAATCGAAATAACCCAACAACAAAATATTTGTGTCCATTAATGGTGAGACAAGATGAGGCATCAACGAAAAGAGTGCAAACCACATTGAGGAAGAATTCTCCAAAACCCAAGGCTTTAAGCATGGCAAGAATGAAAGGCCACTCTATACGGTCATAAGATTTTTCAAAATTGATTTTGAGAAAAACCACCTTCTGAAGAGAAGAGCGAGCCCATTCCAGCCCTTCCCAAATAGAAATAAGATTTTCCAAAATGAAATGGCCTTTGAAAAAACCAGATTGTTTAGGTTAGACAATTTTTGGGAGCAAAGAAGCTACCCAAAGATTAAGTTCCTTTACCAAAATTTTATAAGAACCATTAAGAAACATAATGGGTCATCATTTGGTTATTAGCTTCAAGTTACCAACCTTGGGGATGAATTTGATATTAAATTTATTAATATAGTTCCTGAGTGATCATGACTAAGAGGCTTCCTAATAAACCTCGTAAGAGATCGGGCCTAACAATGTGTCGGGATGGCTTTTAAAATTCACAAGGAAACCCATATAAACCTAGATATTTGTCATCCACAAGAAAAAGAAGAGAATTATGAAGCACATCAAGAGAAAGAGTGACATCACAATGATTTTGATCCTACGAGGATAAGGTTACAAGGAACCACTTGAGACACTCGCGTAGAGCCGATACACTTTCAATACAAGGCTCCCGAGCTTGAAAGAAAATGATATAATGATAAATAAAAGTATAAGAGATTTCTAGGAAGGTGTGATGTGAGCGTGGGCTAGATGAACAAATTTAATTTTCTTTTTGACATTTCAAGACCTGATAATTTTGAAAAATCCATTTGAGGCCCTCTCACTAGTCTTTAACCAATGCAAGCGAGCCTAAATCTTAGCTGCTTTGGCTTTATATTTTCAATAACCTTGAGCTAATGTATAATATTATCATCTTGGACATGAACGGTGGTTTCAAATGGTTAGAGCTCAAGCAATCGAGTTATGCACTAGAAATATTGCTAGAGAGCCTCGTTAGCGTACTTGCGGACCCTTGCCACCTGTTTTCCAAAGTGGCAAAGAAACTTGGTAGTGCATTGAATAGCTTCATTCCACCATGAAATCTTGCTGAAAACATACGGAGGATGTGGTGCCATATTCTATAATTGGGCAATATACGCCAAAACTCCTAGATGAAACAAGGAAACATTCATATAAAATTATGCGATTAGAATTTTAAGAGAGGAACCATTCTACGTAAATGTGAAATAAATTAGAATATGATCTAAAAATTAATATCTACTCCAACTAAAACCTCGGGTGCTTAGATTACATTTAAAGATCAAGTTGTTTGAGGACACATACCGAGCGTTCTTGAAAATTGGGCCAAGTAAACAAATTTTTAGATGTAAAGTCTCGTGACTTTTTAAAAAGAGGGTCTTTAATACCCAACTTGATTTTGAAATAGAACCATGCTTCACACTCTCCATGGAACCATCTCAACATGTGCAGAAGGCTCAATTTATCATCGTGATGTTTCACTATATTAAAATCACCGCAAAATATTCAATAAGAAAGAGGAATATTATCTTCTAACAATTGCCATAACATCATCCTTTCCATACCATTATTAGAGGCATAAAGGAACTAATAATACCAAAAGAAAATTCATTATCATTAAAAAAACCAAAAGCGCCCTATTGTCAAGATCATGAACCATGGGAGAGATCATGGAAGAAAATCTAGGTGACACAAAATAGGAAACACCACCTTTTCCTTATGAGTAAGAGTAATAAAAATGTAGAAAATTCAGACAAATGAATGATAAGGAAGTCTTAAGAAAAAAACAATAATATTAACCTCTTATAAACAAACAATATAATTATTACCAATAATTTGAAAAGCATGCTTCACATAATATTTTGAGAGGATTCTCGTGAGAGGTCTAACTTTCCAAGAGAGAAAATTCATGAAAAGATTGATGTCGAATGTTCTTCCTCCCACCCTTCTTGCAGCATATCCTCCGAATTTAAAATGCCAAATTGATTTGATATAAAACCATCGGTCTCAAAGCAAGTGGCTCCATCGGGTTAGGACGGTGCTTAGCTTGTTCGTTCTAATTTTCCCAAAGACTCCCAAGAGGGAATCTAGGAGCGATGTTGTGAAGACAATAGAACAACCATATTCCCAAGATATCTATTAAAACAAAGTTATTTGGCTCTGCATGGTGGGGTTCATTGAAAAGGATTAGCAGGAGCAAAAGCAGACGATTAAGGAGCCAAAGGATGCTTAGGAGGAGGTGAAGTAGATGCAAATACAGGATTACTCACCACCTTCTTGTTAGCAACTTGGGTCCAACCTTTAGTATTAGTTTCCTACGAGACAAACACAATATGCACATCGGAAGGCTTAGCATGATGGATCAATGGAAACCAACGAATAAAATGATCGGATGCTTGACAACGAAATTAGGTGTTGGGAGGGTTGAAATATAAAACCTTCTATATCAATGTTGTCCCACAAATCAGACACTAAATCAACCTCAATGGAAACCTCGTTTATGTAAATGAGCATAAAATAAATGGCTAGGCTCATGAATAATTACACAAACAAGTGGGTGGATAATATCATTAAAAAGAGGCTAGAGTTGCGGTGGAAGACCTGGATGTTCAACTCAAACTAGAACTCAAAGAGAGACCTAGTTAGTGGGTTGGAATGAAGGCTCCGTCATGACAAAACAAGTAAGATATCTCCTACGTACCAAAAAGAGGAACGCTCAATAAGAAGTTGGACTTGTGAGGACTCACGAAAAGTAAAAAAATAAAACCACTTGGTGAGGTTTTGTACACCAAGAACTGGATGCCGGTGGACTCCCAATGAGATTTGATCCGGAGCCTGGAGACAAGACTCGAGATGGAATACAACCACGAAATAGGCTACCAAAAATTGTTATGGTAAAATTATACAATAGGATCAACAAAAGAAAGCTTAGTAATAACATCGGGGGAAGAATCAAATACATTATAGTGTCATACACTTTCAATATGAATTTCCTCTCGTGTTTAATAGACATCTTCATCACCATGTGCAATTGGTGGATTTGCGGCCATTTTAAAGGGTTGGCACCGCCCAAAATGGGCAGAATAACATCCAAAAGTGCTTTGAAAAATGATAATAATAAGAGGAAAAAGATTTAAAAGACCAGGAGAAAATTCTAACATGAGCGTAATAATGCGAAAAATCTCTAGAAGAGCCAAATACTCCTATTTTGAATTCAAATTATAGATTCTTCCACTCTACTATATGTTTTTATCATCACTTGTATTTAAATATTATTCATTATTACTAATATCATATCTTAAATAGAAATTATTTATTATTACTTTATTAGTAAACTTTTTCAAAAAAATATTATTTTTAATTTATCAATAATAAATCTTTAATATAATCCAATGGGTAGTGGTGTAATGGTTCTTGGGTCTCCTAGTAATTGGGAGGTCTAAGGTTCAAATCTTGTCTTTGTGTTAATGTGGCTTACTACCGGCAGTTTGGATACCTTTGTGATAGGGCACCACGATAATGTGGTTTAATCCATGGGCTTCTCAAGAGCTTAAACTTCCACAAATTGTGTGTAATGGTGGTGATGCCACAAAGGGCTAGGGACCTCTCCTAGGTAACCTTAGCAAAAACTAAATAAATATTAAATAGAAAATATTATTTATTATTATTTTATTAGTAAAAATTTTCAAATAATCTAGTATCCGTAATTTATCAGTAATAAATCTTAAATAGAAACTTTATATAGAAATTTTTTGATTTGCATTTCACTTTCTTATCCATCACTACAATTCAAATAATATAACATATGTAATTTATCAATCTTAAAACTAAATTTTAAATAGAAACTTTTTTATTTGCATTCCATTTTTTTGTCTATCACTATGATGCATTTATTATGGAAATTTTGACTCAAATTTAAAATTTAAAATTTTCTGCTAATTTTTATTCTACCTGGGCATTTATTATGGTAGGATTGATTCAATTTTTATAAACTTTCCGTGCTCTATTTTTGGGAGGAAATTTCTAATGTACCTGGTTATTTATTATGGAAGGATTGATTCAAGTTTTAAATTTTCTTCATTCTATTTTTTGGAGGCAATTATTAATTGTCATTTATAATGGTGGGTTTGATGCAAACTTTAAATTTTCTGGGCTCTATTTTTGGGAGGTAATTTTTAATTTTCATCTACATTATAAAATAACTAATTTTGAACGACTTGGGTTTTGTTTGCTCTCTTATGGTCAATTTGTTTTCGTTCATATATTTAGTAGGATGAAGACGAAGTTGAAGAGATTTAACAAGATAAAGATGAAGTTTAAGAGATTTAGCAGGAGAAGTATGATGATACAAAGATTAAGAAGAAAGACACAAATTTCAGCTATTTTGATTATTTTCTCTCTTACGGTCAAGTTGTTTTCATTCATAGATTTAACAGGAGAACGACGAAGTCGAATAGATTTAGTAAGATAAGTATGAAGATACATATATTAAGAAGAATAAAGACGCGCATTTCAGCTCTCTTACGGTCGAGTTTTTATCATTAAAAGATCTAGCTTAAGAAACGAAATCAACAAGATATTAAGAAGAAGAAAGACACGCATTTAAAATCTCTTACGGAAAGATTTTTATCATTTAAATATTTTGTATATTTGATTTTTTTACTATTTACTGCTACTATATCTCATTTGTTTTTTGGTTTACTTATAAATCCGTTAAATGTATAAACAAGATGTTTTAATTCACACTCAAACTATGAACTTTTTTGTTTTTCTAGTTCTTTCTAATTTATCTAAAAATAAACAAGCATATTTTCCATTTCAATGCTTAAAAAAATAGAAAACAAATTTACCAACAAACAAATAAAGAAATCTATATTGTTTCATTCTTTTCTTAATAAGATAATGTCTATAATATGTACCTGTGTCTGGTTCTCAAAACATGATTTTGATAAACTCAGTATTGTTTGTTTCATTCTTTTCTAATGAGATAATTACTATAATATGTACATGTATATGGCTCTCAAAATATGATTTGATAAATTCAGTGATTTATCTCTTTGTATCTATCTGTGCAAATTTTCTTCATTCTTTGGTTATCTATCTCTGCAAAATGGAAATCATTGTAATAATATATCAGTAATTAAATATTTGAATTTATTATTTTTCTCGAAAAATTCCTTATTAAAAATAAACTTACCTATTAAAATATTCTCATGCTCAACTTTCAAATCATCCCAATCTCTATATACAATTAACCCAAATTAGTAGCAATGTCAGTTCAACAATATTATCCTAGGTGATATTCTTTGATGCTTTGATTTTCTTTTTTACAATAATATCCTGATTAATAATAAATGTAACCACTAATGTGTATTTTATGTTTTAATGTTTAGACTCATTTAAATGTTTTTAAATTTAATTATTAAGGTGTCTTTTAATTTTTAATGTTTATACGAATTTAAATGTTTTTAGGAAATTATTTATTAAGTTATTTACATTACCACACAAAAACTTAACACATAGTATTATTTAAATTACAAACACAAACTTAAATAATAATATTATTTAAATTTTATTGATTTTAGAATGGGTTTATGCCCATTCTCATATAAGAATCATTCGCTTTTTTAGAATGGGGATTCTAAGTACTATTTAAATTACCACACAAAAACTTAAATCATAGTCTTATTTAAATTTACTTTGTTTTATAATGGAAAAACTAACGTTGTTTTCTATTGAATGGGTATGTGACCATTCTCATATAGGAATCATACTTATTAAAAATGGACATTCAATATTTCTTAACATTGTGTTCCTTTCCTCTAGAACATAGGTCTAAACTTGGTCAAACATTTATTCACATTCTCATATAGGAATCATGTTCCCATTCTCGAATAGGTTCCCATTATCATATAGGAATCATAATTTTTTTATAATGGGAGTATGCCCATTCATATTTTTTTAGAATGGGCATGCAATATCCCTTTTGTCTTATAATTTTACATTTTTATACAAGAGTCTTGTTTAGAATGGGATTAACAATTTTTCATGTTCTCATATAGAAATCAAGATGTGGGCATCCCTTTTTGTCCTGGATAATATATTTTCACATTCTCTCTCATATAAGAGCAATTAATATGAATGGACATATTCCTATTCTCAAACAAATAATTAAGTGGCATGTTCCCAGTCTCTTTTAGGAATCAACATTCTCATAAATAGATAACTATGTTGGAGCTATTAATTTTTTTTTTTTTCAATTATTTCTCATAGGAATCAAGCTGTGGGCATCACTTTTGTCTTCGGAAGAATATGGATAAAACGTTTTCACATTCTCATCTAGGAGTTATTGTTTAGAATGGTCATCTGCGCATTCTCAAACAAACACACAATTATTATGTGCCCATTCTCATTTAGTAATAAGCATTATCATATACAAATGACTACGTTAGAGGTATTAAAATTACTATATTTAATTTTGTCTCATAAATCTTTGGGAATCCCTTTTGTCTTGGGAAGAATAGGGATAAAACATTTTCACATTCTCATATAGGAATCGTAGTTATTTTAGAATCCCTTGTGTCTTACAATTTTACATTCATATATAAGATTCTCGCTTAGAATGGGCATATGCCTAATTTAAAACAAAATATATTTTTTAAAATGGGATCATATATTCATCATAGTTTTTTTAAAGGTATTAAAATGAATATGTTCAATTTTGTCTCATATTTCCCATTATCATATAGGAATCATAGTTAAATTGACCATTCCCATTCTCACAACATTTCATCTTGTTTAGAATAGAACAATAATGGATCATGATTAAGTTTAATATTACTTGTGTTAGTATTAAGTTTAATAATTCTTGTGTTTGCTAGTAAACATATATTTTCCATTCTCAAAAAGGAAACATAGTAAAATGGATAATTTTATATTTTCACAATATTTCAGCTTGTTTAGAATAGGTATAATATATTCAAATATTTCTTGTATTAACTTTACGAAGGAATGGACAGATGCCCATTCTATTACTGTTCATAGAACAAATATAGAACAATAGTAGATCATGATTAAGTTGAATATTACTTATGTTAGTATTAATTATAATATTTCTTGTGTTAGTTTAATATTACTTTTGTTAGTATTAAGTTGAATATTTCTTGTGCTAATATGTTTATAAACTTGATTATTAAGGTCAATATTCAACTTTGTATTGAATTACAACCAATCTCAAAGTTTAAAAAGGACATATGCCTATCCCTTATATGAATATTACTTGTGTTAGTATTAATTTGAATATTTATTATGTTAGTATGTTTATAAAATCAACGATTAAGGTCAATATTCAACTTTTTATTGAATTATTCCTAATAGCAAAGTTTAGAATGGGCATATGTCTATCGATTTTCAATAGAAATTCAATATAAATGGGATGGGAGATGGATTTCCCATACATAGAAGGTTTTATAATGGTCATTATTCTTATATGAGAATATTTTATAATATTGAATCATAAGAATCATAGAAGGTTTTAGAATGGGAATTTGACCATTTTTGCAGCCTTTATAGAGATATTACAATGTCAAAAATTCATACTTAGATTGGATCATCTTCTTAATTTGTTTTAGAATGTGCATTTTAATCTTTTATATCTTCATAGTACATTTAACTTCCCATTAAACTCGTAATCATGTTGCATTATTATAAAATAAAGAGTACATATAAAATTGGTAACCATCATTTTAATATTTATAGTAAATTATCCCTTTTCATCTTCATAACGGATTTAATCAATAAACGAAATAATCATAAAATCAAATACAAATCTGGTAAGCATTCCTAATCTCATCATTAAATAAGATAATTTGACAATGAACATTTTAAAATTTAATTTGATGCTCATTCTCATATAGAAATCATAGAAGAATAGAGAATAGAGATAAAATTCTCATTACCTTTACAAAGGTATCAAATCCTACGTATCACTTTGTAATGATTGTTTCTCTCCTAAGCGGCACGAATCATCAACTCCTAATAATGTTGCATTATTCTAAAATAAAGATTTAAAAATGGTTAGCTATATATTTTTTATCTTTCTAGTATATTTAATCAATAAACAAGGTAATCTTAATAGTTCATTTAATCAATAAACAAGGTAATAATGCAATCTTTGTTTTCCAACAACTATGAATAACTAATTTCATAATCATAAAATCAAATACAAATCTGGTAAGCATTCCTAGTATCATTTTACATTAAACAATTTACATAAACAAAATTCATTCATCATCACAAGAGATGTAATTTAATTTGTTTTGGAATGGGCATGTACAATTGTGTCATTTTCTCATATAGGAATCATAGTTGTTTTAAGATGAATAATTTAGAGTTATTAAAATGACTATGTTCAATTTTGTCTCATATTTCCCATTCTCATAAAATAATTATAGTTAAGTTGACAGTTGCCCATTCTCACAACATTTAATCCTATATTAAATGGACACTTTCCCATTTTAACAACATTTATACAAATAATTTCATCTTTAGAATATTTTCATGGGCATCCATTTAATATTTATACTGGGCATATGCCTATTTTCATATAGGATTCCTAGAATGAGAGGTAATAAAATTACTAAAGATTTTAGAATTTTTAGAATGGTCATATGCCTATTCTCATATTGAATTATGTCCAAATTGGGTATATGCTCATTCTCATGATTAAGGTCAATATTCAAATTTGTATTGAATTATTCTTAGTATCATGTTTATAATGGGAATATGTCTATTCTCATAGCTTTTAGAGAGGTATTAACATCCTTTATAAATGAATAAAGGTTTTGAATGTTTAGAATCGTCATATGTTTATTCTTATATTGATTCAATATTTTTATGTTAGTATGTTTAGAAAGGGCACATTACAATTCTCATTAAAAATAGAAATAATTTGTCTTATATTGATTATGCATATGTTCATTATCATGATTAAGTGATTAATTTCAATATTGCTAGTATTAGAATGTTTAGGATAGGTTTTTTATCTTCCATTGAATGGGAAGATGCCCATTCTCCTTTTAATAGAAATTCGTTTATTTTTATTAATATGTTTACAATGGGCACATTCCCATTATAAAAAAATATTATTTTTCTTGTATTGATTGAGCATATGTTCATTCTCATGATTAAGTGATTAAGTTCAATATTGCTAGTATTAGAATGTTTAGAATGGGAATTTGGAACTTCTCACAACCTTTATAGATGGTTAAGTTCAAACAGACGTCATAAAATAATAATAGAGATAATATTAAAATGATTGAGTTCAATATTGCTAGAAATTAAAATTATTTTAGAATGGGCATTTGGCCATTCTTACAACCTTTATAGATGCTTAAGTTCAATATTACAAGTATAATAATGAATTTTTATTAATCAATATTGCTATAAATTAAAATTATTTTATAATGGGCGTTTGGCCACTATCACATCCTTTGTAGAGGATTAATTTCAATATTACTAGTATTAGAATGTTTAGAATGGGTATTTTTGTTTTCTATTGAATTGGACAATGCCCATTCTCATTTAGGTATCAGAGAAAAATAATAAAAACATCATAGAAGTTTATAACAACACTAGAGATAATATGGGTATAAATTCATAATGTTTTGAATGGGCATCTGGCCATTCTCATGCAGACTTTATATCAATATGTTTATATGGTGGTTTGGATATGACTAAAAATTAATAATTAAACAATCACAATGCTCTATGTCATGTTCAAGGACCATTATACATTTTAAACATATGATTAACACATTTCCATGGTCTCATACAAATACACATTTTAATCTTGAATTGAATAGGAGTATGCCCATTCTAATATAGAAATCATAGAAGAAATCAGAAAAGCAGAATATAGATAAGAAGTTTCCCATTCTAAAAGCTTTTATATAGGTATTACAATTATTAGGTTCTAATGTATGAATCAAAGAACAATAATATAATTAAATTTTTCTTTGTTTTAGAATATTTGGAATGAGCATATTCTCATTCTCATATAACAATCATATATTCTTCTTCTATGATTCCTATATGAGAATAAACATCTGCCCATTCAATACAAGATTGAACATAATCATTTGAATACCTCTATAAAGTCTTTCAGAATGGAGAATTTCCCATTATAGAAATATATACAATTATATAAATACTGAAACACACACACACACACACACACATGATGTGAACTACATAATGACTGATCCCTCTTGAGGGTATGTAGTGAAACACTTAGTTGTTCTAGGGATAGTCTAACATATATGAAACAATTATAAATAATTAAATATAGCTATAAACATCTTCACAACAAACTAATTAACAATACCTGAGGCTTAACTAATTAAGGAAACATGTATACAGAACTTTTCTCAAGTGTAATTAAGAAAACATGTATTGTAGCACTTTTATTAGTGTAATAGTAATTCCTATATGAGAATGGGTATCTTCCAGTTCATTACAAGATATAAATTTTTATGCCCATTCAATAAAATTAAAAATGTGCATTTGTATGAGAATGGGCATATGCCCATTGTAAACATTCTAATATACCCAATATTGAACACAATCATTAAAATTATTATATTTTATCTTGTATGTAATGGGAAATACAAAACATAATAACTTTAATACCTCTATAATTTTTTTGAGAATGAGGAGCTTCCCCTTATAAAAAAATTATATTTTACCCGATTTCTTCTGCCTCATGTTTCATACACAAGAATGAGAATCTACCCATTCAATACAAACAAACAATTTTATCTAATATTGAATGGGCATATCCAATCATAGAAGAAGAATAGAGTTAAAAAAATTAATTTAGAATGGGAATGATTATTATTCTTCACATAACAGTAATAAGTCTTTATAGAGGTATGAAAATGACCATGTCTTAGTTAATAATAGAGAAAACATTTAATTTTTTTAGAATGGGCATTTGCGAATTTTTATCTTAATATTCAATGGAAATTTTTCTATCATCATATAGGAATCATAGAACAATAATATTTTTAAAATATATATGTTATCTTAGAATCATTATTACAAAATAAATATCGCAAAATGGTTAACTATCATTTCTATATTCATAGTACATTTAACTTCCAATTCAACTTGTCATCATGTTACATTACTATAAAATAAAGAGTATGTATAAAAATGGTTAAATATATTTTTATCTTCATAGGAAATTTACTTTTATGAAATGGGTAGATGATGATTCTCATATAGGAATAATACAAGAATTGACATAAAATTTACTTTTATTTAGAAAAGGAAGTTCCCTGTTCTCATAGTGTTTGCAGAGGTATACAATCTAATGTATTATATCGTAATGATTACTCTCTCATGCATGCCATAGAAGAAGATAAAATTGTATACATGGCCAGTTTAATGAATTGGCATGCATTATCAACTTGTATTCATGTTGTAAAATTGTTAACTTTCTTTTTTATCTTCATAGTACATTTAATCAATAAACAAGGTAAAAATCATATAGGATTTTATTGAATGGTAATATGACCATTCTCATAGCCTTTAAGTTTAATATTTCTTGTATTCTAAAAATTTTCTCAATCTAAATTTTTTTATAGATATATTATTCTTCTATGATTCCTATATGATAATGGGCATATTCCCATTCTAAACATTCTAATGCAAGAAATATTTAACATGGTCATTTTAATACCTCTATAAATTATATGAGAATGTTTTATCCTATTCTTATTCTATTCTTCCTAAATCATAATAGGCATTTTCCCATTCAATACCATACAATTTTTTTTTTTTGTATGAGGATGGGAAAATTCCCATTCGAACGTTCTAATACAAGAAATATTGAACATAGTCATTTTAAAACCTTTATAAAAATACAAAAATAAAAGATATGGCATTATATTTAAACCTATATTAGAATACAACTAAAATAAAACATATTCCTCCTATGCAATAATATTAGATATTCCTTAAAGATTCAATTAAGATTCTATGAAAGGGAAATAAATATAGATGATATTCTTCATCTCATAATAGAAATTTCCCAGTCTTAAAAGGTATTAAGATTTTAGAATGTTTATAATGGGAAATTTCTTATTCTCATATAAACAACACTTTTTAATCTTGTATTGAATGGACATATTCTAATTCTATATGCCCATTCGAGATAGGGATAATAAAAGAAGAATAGAGATAAAATTCACTTTGTTTTAAAATGTTTAAAATTGGAATAAGTCTATTCACATAAAAAAACTTATCATGGATTGAATGGAAATATACCCATTCTCATATAGGAATTGTAGAAAAATAACAAAGAATTTTTTTATTTGTTTCACAATGGGAAGTTCTCCACCATACAAGGGAAAGAAAACCAAATTATATTCATCATCTTAGAATAAATCAACAGAGAATAATTAAAAAAATTCATGCTTGTGATAGGATAGGTGTTTCTCGAAATTTCCTTGATATATTTTGTTTCACAATCCATAATAGTCTAGAGAGAGAGAGAGAGAGAGATCCCAAATGAGAAGAAATAAACAATAATCAAACAAATATCTCACATGCAATAGCTTCTTCGTGAAACTTCCCATTCCCAAGAACTCCATTGCCTTTAAAAACATGTAACTACCACTAATATCTCCATTTCCCATGTAGTGGCATGCATAAGTTGGATCTCACTATCCCCCATTTGCATGGCAGTTACAATGACCTATTGAATATAAATAATACTTTTTATCTTGTATTGAATGGGCATATGCCCATTCTATATGACCATTCTCATATATGGATCATAGAAAAAGAATAGATATAAAATTTAATTTGTTTTAAAATGTTTAAAATGGGAAAAATCCTATTGTCGTACAAATAAATTTTTTTATCGTTATTGAATGGGAATATACCCATTATCATATAGAATCATACCAAAAGAACAAACATAATTTTTTAATTTTTTTACAATGGGTAGTTCTCCGCCATGCAAGGGAAAGAAAACTAGTTGATATTTTTCATCTAGAATAAATCCACAAAGAATAATTTGAAAAAATCATGCTTGTGATTATATTGGTGTTTCTTACAAATATCCTTGATATATTTTTCTTCACAAGCCAAAATAGTCCAATGAATGAGAGAGAGCCCAAAAAAAAAAAAATCAAACAAACAAATAGCTAGCATGTAATCAATTGTTTGGTGAAGCTTCACATTCCTAATAACTCCACCTCCTTTGAAAAATTTCTCTCCATTAATATATCCATTGTGTCATGTAGTGGTGTGGATTAGCTGGCTCTCACTTTACCTCTATTTTTATGGAAGTTAAAATGAGCTATCAAAGATTGGTATTGTAAAACAATTACTTTTAAATAATAATTAAATCTCGGTTTGGCTATGTTTTTAGCAATGTGTTTGCATTGTTGTTTGGCTATGAATAATAATTAATAATTTAACAATCATTTTAATCATTTTCGTATAGGAAAAATCTTCTCCTCCATACAAAATAAAAATATAATATCTATTCATCATCAATATATCTTTATAAGAATAGAAAGAAAAATATTCAAATGATTAAGTTAAATAATACTTATATTAAAATGTTTAGGATAGGAATATTCCAATTCTCATACAAATAGTATAGATAATGGCTAGGTATTACATTTTTATATCATATTCACTCATATTGCTACTTGAAGGATACCCATAACACTCAATAACACAAATTCAATATTATCGTTTCATGTCTCGTATTTTTTCTATGTTTATAAAAAACCATTCGTCTATGAATATAAAAGAGAGAGGAGCATATCAAACCTTATACATGATTCTAACAACATTATCAACATTACATACGTAACAAACAAAACCATTAATCGACAAGCCATCATAAATAAGAAAGATGAAAAACAAGAAAAATTATCCTTCTAGAGCCTTAAGTGTCTTAGTCCATTTCTTTGTGAGTTCCCTAATGGACATGATTCATATTTTTAAAATCCAGTCTTATCTCCCCTCTTCCTTTTTTACACTTCTTCCACATTTAACTAGATCTCTTTTATTTTACTATATCTTTCATGATTTTGAGATGCTCGATGGTGCTGTTGATATTAAGAAGACTCCAGTTTTTAATTTATAGAATAATATCCTTGACTTATTTTATTTCACCTTCAATAGAATAATACTTATCGTTTAAAGTATCCACATTTTTTCCCACCAACTTGGAGATAGAATCCATCTTATCTTTCATTAGATTCTAGTCCTTGAGCAACATATTAAACACATTATTGTTCTAAAAGGTGTCCACGACACTATTGAATCTCCTTGTTCAGTGATCCCATTCACATTTTTTTCTTCCTCCGGCACCATTGAATATCGTTTCTAAAATCCATAGATTTTCTTGCATTTTACCAAATTTTTCCCTCTAAGAATTTTTTTGAGATTTTAAATTATCAACAGTCCCTTCATTGTTCATTGATCACATAACAGACTCTTATATGTCGTCTGAGCCCTAAGAGGAGGAATCCTCATCATCCTACTTCTCCCTAAACGTATCATCTTAAACATCCTTGACATCATCATTCAATAAGCCCCTATAGATCTCAGATTTAGTGAAATATTTTGAACCCAAATAGAGTAAGGCCATCATTAGTTCTTGACGAAGAGGTGGTTCCAACTTTAATTTTTGAATTCCTCGATTGATTTACTTTAGAGAGCGAATGAGAAATATATGGAAATTATAGTGCAGACCATGGTTGATATGACTTAACATAGGAAATGGTATGCATAAAATATGATGTACCTACCCTCCAAGGTGATAAATTACATCAAGTGTAAGGAAATTTCATTGAAAGGATCGAATAAAGAATCTCTCTCAAAACCTACACAGTGATATCTTAATTTATCTTTACCAACATAAAATTTATCCATCTCCTCATTACATTTTTTTGTTTGTAAATATCCCTCCCCTCATTCTTCATCCCAACCACTATAGTAATAAAAATACACATAAGTTTTTATAGAAAAACCCCGATAGTAATCCGACCCTCCTTCCAGTGACTAGAAAAATCCTTTCTTAGGGCTTCTTCATGGCCTTTAAAACTTTGAAAGAGAGATGATATTCATGCCTTATCTAGAGAATTCCAAGCTCTTCTAAGTATGTCATTGGTAGACTCTATATTTTAGACGAACCATATAATCACCACCCATGAGTTCTGGTTTCTCAATTAGTGGCAATAAAATGAACCCATTTTGAAACCTTTTTATCTATTATAAACCCAATATTTCCACTTTTATCAAGCCATAGTATTTTAATGAAAAGTGAATCACCTTTTTACCTAATAATGGTTGGATAATGTCTCACATATGAAGTGTGCCTCTTGTACCACTTCACACATGTCTTTCAATCATTAATATTTGTAACGACCCATAATTCTCACACACGAACAACACAGTAAAAGATATGATTTTTTTTTTTGACTTGCTTCGACACATAACACGACACAACATGTCGTCACAAAGTTACAACCAACTCTAGGAACCACTTGTTATGGGGATGACCACAAGGTTAGCATGGAAACGTTCACACCCAAAAGGATAATACTTTTTTTTTCTTTTTGACAAGACAACATAGAAGTCCAACCACAGAACACACTTACAGTTAGGGCCAACCACAATGAGATATTCTTGAGGGTTATTTATTTTAAAAAGACATCTTGCAATTCTTAGCTTACGTTTTCAAGGAGGCTCAAGATATGATTCATACAATTCATCTTACCAAGCTAAGTTTATTCTTTTTACACTGAGTAATCATCTTTAATCTTCTCTATTATGACATTTATTTTCTTAATTCGTTTATTTAGAGAAAGGGGTAATTTAATTTCACAAGGCCATCTATTAACACTTACGCTACTAGAACTTGTTCATGCCCATATGACAACATGGGTTTGCGTTCAACACACTTAAGAGAAGAAAGACAAAGCACCTTGGAAAAAGGTTAGAGGGAGAAGGTTGAGTTGGAATCATCTTCAAGACCTCATTAGCTATTACCAAGATATAATTGAAGCTTGAAAACTTAATCGAATTATTAAAGATTTTACTTAAGGTTTACTAAATGAGTTTTATAAAAATAAAACAATTTACCATCCAATGGCTGAGAGATAGATTGCGTGGTTTCTAAAGTGTTATCTCCTACTTATTAAATCTTATTATCTTCTAGAACTAACCACAGATTTCCTTTAAGTTCGTTTAAGAATTTCACCATGAAAGGGGTAGTGTACACTAGTGTAGCTAGGGATATCAAGTTATATAATGTTACTTAACAAAGGATAGTTTCATCTTTTATCACTTATGGAATTACATGCTCTCAAGTTGGTCACCTCTACACTAATTTATATGCAATATAAATTTTAGTTTAACTTCTATAAGTATTAAACAACCCATTTTATTTTACTTATAACACACTATTACTAAGTCGTAGGAAGATTTAACTCAACATTTAATCGTAGGGGTAAAGTTTAACAATATTCATTTACGAAAATGAAATAAGGTTACATCAACTCTTAGAATACCGATAATCCATTAAGGTCACTCAACAAGCGGTAATCCAACTTTCTTATATTTTCCAAGATAGACACACAATTCAAGGTTCCAAAGTTAAGACGACATAATCCACGATACAATACACACTAAGACATTGATCCTTTATAAATCTTTCCACTATATGTTATCAATAGTTGAACAATATAAAAAGGATTCATGCAAAAGAACTTCTCAACTGAGGTTGATGTAAAAATCTACAAGTCTATCCCTCATCTACTCGCAAAATCCATCTGCAAAATTTTTTTCCACAAGAGTCAGTTCGCGAGAACTGAGCAAGATAAGGCTACACAAAACCACCATAACTATTATCTAACAATACCACAAAAGGAAGCACTTTATTACAAGAATTGGGTCAAACCTCTAAACACTATCAACACATCAAGTTATAATAAAGTCTCCATCATGCCAATCAAAGAAGGAGAAGACCTTGTACTTCAGTTAGGAGTAAAAGCAACGAAAGTATAGCAATCGTATGAGAATGGCCCTTGGCCCTATAAGGAGAAATAAACAATCTAGCAAAAACAGAATTCCCATCAAGTAAGTAATTAAATAATAATTACAAGATTGAGATTTGATATATAGACCAACCATCTAGAAATTTATCAAAGGTACCAAACGCATAGGCTAAAATAATATATTTCTAAAAGAACAAGAGTTGATCAGCCCAAGAAAGGGAAACCACGGGTTTCAAAAATTAACACAAAAAGCCATGTATAAATGAGTTTCAAACCGGAAATCAAATAGAGTATACACACAACATAAGTTTCGAAGTGAAGGCAAAGTATACTAGTTTTGACCATTAACTCCAAGATATTTTCCAATCATTCAAGAAGGGCCAATGTCTTACAGGCTAGTAGCAAACATGCGAGAGAAGAAGGGAGTTCCGTCAAACAAGAGTATACAATAATGTCATCAAAAAATTTTATAACACTAAAGATTTGCAAACCTCCACAACAATTCTAATGTTTGGTTAATTTAAAATAAATTACCTATTTCCCAAAACAACAATATTTTAAGGCAACCCTTGGTAACACAGTCAACCGTCACACATAGATACAAACATAATTTCTAAGTGACATTATCAAAACAAAACCTTTCGCTATGAATCCATAAGACTATCAAATGAAAGCTGAGTTTTTTTTTTCCCGAAGATTAATCACATTTAAGGAAATTTCCATCACAAAATATTAAGGTAACTACATGCATAAAGACCGAGCAATATTAATTAATAGCGTTAACATTACAAAGGAGAAATAATGCAAGTTAGGAAAAATAGAAGGGCACCATCAACAATAATTCTGAGAGGGGGATTAGACCAAAACTATTCTAGTGTCAACGAGGTACTGGATTCGCACAATGAAACCTTGAGCTTAGTTGATCCGAAAAGCTAGTTATGGTTCAAGTTGATAGGGATGGTCAAGGTACTTCTTGAGGATGGCCTTAAAATCCTAGAAACAAGATGAAAGATAATATAAGAGTCTAAACACGCAAGACGAGAAAACACATTGCACACAAACCTTTTCATTCTACAAGTTTTAATACAAAAATCTAAGCTAGCTAGCCCACGCATTGCTCATACTAATCCTACTGACCTTTCTTTCTCGATGCCAAAAGGTTATCAAAGGGACTTGCAAAGGAGCTAACAAAAAAACGTCAAAGACAAACTTGGGTGCTAGGGAGGGGCTTCATAGTTATCGTAAACTTACTTCCATGATATCGAAAATACTAGTTTGATCAACATAATAACTTGCAACTCAATCGCAGAGAAGAATAAATACATAAACAAACAGATGAAGGTCTATCACTCGAGCAAGAGAAACATAACACCCAGAGGAGAGGGCACACGCATCCTTTCGACCAACATACTGACAACGATAAAAGCTAAAACAAGAAGAAACAAGCAGAAAGGGAAATCTCCCATCATGACATCAACTGAAAAATCAATGCAAGGAAAAGTGGTTCGATTTCACAATAATTTTAAATAAAATAAAACAAAGTAGAAAAGTGTAGAAATATCTTTCCTTTTTCTCCAGATTGATGAGGTTTCATGGACACCGCCTTGAAACAACAAAAAAAAATCCTCAGTCGAATCTCCCTTTTTATAGGCTGGGCACTCAAGCTCCATCCTCGTCTATGCTTAGGGAGAGAGCTCCATTTTATAAGAAACGTCGAACGGAAAGAACGGAGGTCTCAGTCTTTGTCAATCTGCAGTATGCATAATATGGTTTAATGTTATTAAAATGTCTTACATTTTTGCAAATATGGCGATGACTGATTTATGCTCTCGAGCCCATCATTGGAATCTATGGATTCTTACTTTGACACATGATATGGAGGAAATTGTGATTATAGAAAGTTGGTATAGAAAGTGGATTGAAAATTTGAAACCCTTCTCCAAAATAACTTTTTATTTTCTAACATGACACATTGGGATGGCCAATGCGGATTGTGGTACCATTTAATTGAAACTCCAATATTTCTAGCTTCCATTGTCTACCAATCATCTCCAATATTTCTTGTAGCATGCACCTTTGAGTCGAGCCAGCTCATATATTAACAGTTCAAAATGTCAAAGAAAGTACCTGACAAGCTACAGTACCTTATTGTTTGGTGCTGAAGTTGGCTTTGAGCATTGTGAAGAGCATTCTTCCAGGCAGTCACATCATTCCGCTTGCTTAGAGGCGGTGGTTCTAAACCATAGCATGACATGTCCATAGCATGAGGAGCCTTGCCAGCACGTATTCGCTCATACTCCTTTGCCACCATATGGTAGTTCTCAAAATTAACCCTGGGAGCAGGGGGCAATTCGGCAAGAAAAACAGCAATGGGCTTCCTAGTGCTTCTGCGCATTTCTTCTTCGACCATTCTGTCGACCTCGTCTTTGACCTTGGGGTCTGCATAGTCGTGGTCGATGCAAGGCAAAGCGTCTATGAACTCGTCAGAAATGCCGCCGCTCCACTTTAAGCGTGAATCATCTGGTGCAGCTTCCAGCATTAAGATCTCCTTGGTGCCCATTGATTAAGCTCGGAAGGAACCCGAAATGACCTGTTGCAGGTCGTTGCTGTGGATCCCTGACAAGAACACACCTCGCAAAGACCCTATGAAAGTGGAGGTTACACGCCTACTTCACTAGCTGGTAGTTGTGCGCGGCCAGCAAAAGAAGACAACGCTCCTTTCTCCCCCAAACGCATCCGGAAACAACAAAAAACCACGTCCCTGAACTCGGGAGCAGCAGCACACACAGTGAAAACCATTTTCTTTAGCTTGTAGCTTCATCTAACCATCATGTCAAACCCATACTGCACCCATACGCATTGAATAAAGGATCCAAATGAGATCAAGGTGAAGAAAATCAGGACTCCACCAACTCCCATCTCCCTCACGCAAGGACAGAAAACATAAATTACCACCCAATTTGCCATACTGACAAGTTAGTTGATCGCAAAGCTAGGCAAGGAAAAAAAAATAATGGCGCATAGGAAGGAGAAGAGAAAAAAAGATGTTTTTTTTTTTTTTTGGATAGTAAGCTTTATTAAACAATGAAAATTTGAGGGAGTTAAAATATTCTATCAGTGGCCTAAAGTTTGTGATTTCAAGACCATTATAAGATAGGACTTGAAAATCAATTGGAAACATGAAAATTAAAGAAGTTCGATGTTGTATCAATTCTAGAAAATTGTAATGTGTATGTTACTTCAATTCTAAATTCAAGAAGAATCAATTAGAATAAATCAATGAATGTATTTAGAGGAAGCTACTAGGTGTCTTACAGAATAGCATTTGAATTTTTATACATATTCTAATAATCAAGATTTTTAATGATTTCAAATAAATTTATAAATGATGGGAACTGACTAAGTGTCTTGCAAAATAGATATTGAAAAAAATTCCATATTTATGATAATCTAGATTTTTAATGAGATTCTTTAAATATATTTGAAATCACACTTCCTCCCCATCGCCAGGCGCCCCCATGAGCCCCTCCTTCAGCAAAGATACGGGATAAAAAAATCTCTACTAACTAAGGTAAGCTCACAAAGCATACGAAAGAAGATATATTAATACAAATGCAAAAGGAGTTACAAGATTACCTGAACAGTTCCCATAAGCTAAAAAGGTATACGAATTTTTGTATGATTACTATTCAACCTGAGAAGATTAAATCGCAAACAGACGAGCAAGCTAGAGGAAGTAAGAATCGAATTGCCCATTACTCACAATGATTAAAACAACATGTGAACAGGCCTAAGCAACCAAGGGGATAAACTAGATGTTAACGTTCGAAGGCGAACACGAAGCAAAGACCGACCATGGAGCCAAGACATCAGAATTACACACAGTCGTTCGACGCTCCACAAGAGGGGGTTGCGACAAGGACTAGGGGAACGCCCGAACGGGGCATTACAATATTCTGCTCTTAACCATATTAGAGGGGATACCAAAATTATCTTAAAAGATAATTTAACCATTAACACCTCTCAAATGCAAAGTAATCAACATGATTGCTCCTTCCCTATAGACATGATAATTAGAAATATTTTAATCATTCTAATAGAATAAATATTGAACTTAGTTATTTTAATAACTCTATGAAGGATGTGAGAATGGGAAATTTCCCAATCTAAAACATATTAAATTTTATCTCTATTATTTTTATGATTCTTATATGAGAACGGGCATTTTCTCATTAAATAAAAGATTTTACTTAATCATTTCAATAACTATGAAGGCCATGAGATTGGGAAATTATCCATTCTAAAACAAAATAAATTGTATCTCTATTCTTCATAGATGATTCCTATAATTATGAGTATCGAAAATTCCCATTCTAAAAATATATATATTTTATCTCTATTATTATTATATGATTCCTATATGATAATGGGCATCTTCCCATTCAATACAAGATAAAAATGTTTGTTTGTATGAAAATGGGAATATGATCATTCTAAACATTCTAATACAAGCGATATTGAACTTAATCATTTCTAGCCCTCTATAAGAATGGGCATAAACACATTCAATACAAGAAAACAAATTTATTGTATGAGAATTGGCACACACCCAATCTAAAATGTTTGTTTGTATTAAAATTAACATATTATCATTCGAACATTCTAATATAGGTAATATTGAACTTAATCATTTTAATACCTCTATAAGAACGGACATATTCTCATTCAATACAAGATTAAAAAGGTTGTGAGAATGGGGAACTACCCATTCTAAAACAAAGTAAATTTTATATATATTCTTTTTATATGATTCCTATAATTATGAAAATGGAAAAGCGCCCATTCTATAACAAATTAAAATTCATCTCTATTCTTCTTTCCATAATTCATATGTAAGAATGGCAATCTACCCATTTAAAAATGTTTGTTAGTATGAGAATGGGCATCTGCTCATTTAAAAATGTTTTTTTGTATGAAAATTGGCATATGCACATTCAATACAAGATAAACATGTTTGTTTGTCTAAAAATGAGAATATAGTCATTCAAAACATTCTAATACAAGTGATTTTGAACTTAATCATTTTTGTACATAATTACCTAGAGTTACATACGTTTACTCATATTAATTTAGATTACATGTTTTCCTTATAATTCAATTATTTTATATTTAATCATACACAAGAGAAATGTAAAATCTATATTAATGACATCTAATTAGGATTATGGCTTTTATGAGAATTTAAGCCACAATAAAGAATTTGCTATTTTGTTGATACAATTCTACATCAATTGGTTACCTTTTAAGATTGTATTAAGGGTTTCTACATATTATTATATCAATAACAAATTTTAGTCCAATCCATTACTTATAAAGCGCCCTACAAAATAAAAATGTTCTAGTTTGATAATTTTTATCATTCATCCAACTCTGTCATTTTGTCTCGAGGAATAAAGTCCTCACCGACCTACATTCCCTTTGTAAATATATGATATACACATGTCAAGATGAATGTTTTTCTAAAAATATGTGTCAATGAAAGTTAAGAAAAATTCCATTTTAGGAAGTTAGATTTTAAATCAAATGAATTCTAAGATAGAAAAAATCAATGAATCTTTAAAATAATTACAAAATCAAGTCACAAGATAAATAGTGAAGATCCTAACAATTTTTAATAGTTAAGAAATTCATAAGGTAATATTTTCTATTGGATTTGACATGTTCACACATGTAATTGGTTTCAATTATTTCCAAACAAGCTTCATATTGATCATATTCACACTCATTAAAAGGTATAGAGTGGGGTTTCCACCTAGGCGAGACAAGGTGGGTGAGCGAGCTACCTAGGACAAGCTAGGCGAGTGAGCTATGTAGGTTGAGATGGGTGGTGAGATGATCTACCAAGAGGGGTAGCGAGTTGATCTATGAAGTGGGTGGTCAAGTTATATAGGTGATATGGGAAGGCCAAGATAGTCAGGAAAGCTACACATGCCGAGCTAGGAGGAAAGATGATCCGTTGACTGCGTTGTCAATTGATCCGCCAAACTCGATGGGTGAGATGATCTGCCATTTGGGGGACTAGTTGATCTTCCGAGTTGGGAGGTGAGAAGATCTTCGTTAGGCTGGGTGGTGAGCTGATCTACGGAGGTGGGTTGGTGTTTGCTCTAGTGATTTCGTGAGGTGAGATGATTTACGGAGATAGGTAACGAGTTGTTCTGTCAAGTTGGGTCGGTGATATGATCTATTTAGGTATGAAAATCCTTCCTAAAAATATTTAAAAGGGATTCTTGACATTTTATTTATTTGGAAATGCTTTGGTAGATATGATTACAAATTTTGAAAGAATACATGTAGGTAGGGGAAATATATGAAAAAATTACCTTGCAAAATGTGGCCTCATGGACTGCTATGATGGTAGGGTATGCACAAAATGGGTCAGTTGAGAAGGCCTTGGAAACTTTGAAGCAAATGAATTCGGAAGGTGTAAAGCTACACTCTCACAACTTTTTGCAACATACTCTTGACCTATGCCTAAATGGAAGTTTTAGAGCAGGGTATGAACATGCAACAAAATATAAAGATATTATATTAAGTGTGCAAGTATATATAAGGTACAGAATTTTTATATAACACACTTAAAGACAATGTGGTTTCATAAACTAGCATGAGTATAGGATATGTACAAAAATGGTGTTTTTGATGAGACTTTAACACTTTTCTAAGAAATACCCATTGAACAAATTAAATGTGGTCTCATAGACTGTGATGATTATAAGGTATGCAAAAATTATTTAGATAAAAATTCCTTGCTAACTTAACAAAGTGGATTGTTGTTAGATGTTATCTTTGCAAATCCCTCACAACCGTGTATACAAAATATGGAAGATTATAAAAGGCACATGAATGGTTTGACAAAATGTCCCACCAAAATGCAGTCTCATGGCATACAATGATGGTTGGATATGCACAAAATATGCAATCTGAACATAGAACCATGGGACATTGGAAAATTAGTGATATTGCACCATGGATTCTGATATAGGTCATCGAAATATTCCCGAATTTTCCTTTTGGTGTCCTAGAGTTTTGTTTGATGTATAATACTGAATTTTATTGCAAGAAGAGCTTATTTCCCAAGAAGGCCCGTATTTTCTCATACAAAGGAAAAAAAAATCTATAGGTTTTACTAGATGTCCAAGTAATAAGGTAATTATTAACATAAAGGGTCATTTTAAGCAAGGATGAAATACACAAATAAAAATAAGGCATTATATTTAAACATATATCTGAATACAACTAAAATAATAGGTATTCAACTTACCCATTAACATCAGAGATTCCATTAAATTTTATATAAAATATTTCTAATAAAACAAGAATATATTTCTAGATTCCATAAGGGAAATAAAACCAAAAGACATTCTTCATCTCAGAATAAATCAATAGAGAAGAGTTAGATAAATTCATGCATGTGATTAGATTGGTGTTTCGCAGAAAATTCCTTAATATATTTTTCTTCAGGAACTGGAATAGTCCAATGAAAAGAGGGAGTACAAAGTGGAAATAAGAAACAGTAATAAAAAAAAGGCTCGAAACAGTCCAATGAAAGAGAGGGGGCCCAAAGCGGAAATAAAAATAGATCGGATGCAATACATTTGTCGTAAAGCTTCGCATTCCCAAGAACTCCATCGTGGGAAGAATCCTATTCCTAATAAATCCACCACCCTAAAAACATTAATATCTCCACTTCCACATAGTGGAAAAACATTAATTTCATTTAATATATCTATTGTTCCGTGCATAGTGGCATGCAAAATGTCGCTCTCACTTTCATGGCGGTTACAACAACGGGTAAAAGATGTGTTTCAATATAATTACCTTTAATTAATATTATATTATTGTCTTTTTATATTAAATGGATAGCATTAATGTAAAGAAGATAGAGAAACAAAATAGTTAGTAATTTCTACAATACTAAAATTTGTAGAAACTTGTATAATTTTATATTAGTATATTGTCTTGTTATATCAAATAAATAGTATTAATAAGAAAAAAATGAGTGTTATATATTATCTTGTCTTTGATATATCAAATAAATAGTAATAATAAGACCACAAAGGATATAAATAGAATTTTTATTTATTTCTCCTAAAGTGTATTGTCAATAAGGTCATCTTTCGATCAAAATGTTTCTAACTTTCATCTTATTTCATATAACATGTACCCATATCACATTCTTTGAATTTTCAATAGGGATCAAAATATCTCATATAGGAATCATAGAAGAATAATATAGACAATAGATACACATAAAAATAATTAGAAACATATTTTTACTATGATTAGCATGAGAATGGGCATATGACCATTCTCAACAACTCAATAATATTGGAAGAAAGAAAAATTATCTTCGTGAAACATAAATAATGAATGATGATTAGATCCTTTTGTGATAATGTTTAGAATGGAAAGACGCCCATTATGATAGTCAAGGAATATGAAAATTATGAGAATATCTCGTCACTATAAGATAAAGGGTGTTCTATTCACAATATTTTCACATTTTCTTTGTGGATATTTTAGTTCAAATTGTGAATCAAAATTTGTGGACTCCACCCACAACAATTGTGTGAAAACATAAAAGGTGACAAAAATTTGTGGAAATATCTACAATGAAATTAAGTGTGAAAAGTACACAATATTATAATTGTAAAATTTGTCGTAATTTTAATATTATTACATACCTACAATTGAAAATTTTGTGTGTATATTCACAAATTACATATTGTCATTTATACACAATTTTAAAATTATGACATATATCAGAATAATTAGAGGTTAGTTGTAGATAAATTCTTAATATTTAAATTGTAACTATTTCAACAATTTTATTTTAAAAATTAAAATTTTAAAAATTATAATATTATTTTACTGATTTTAATTTTTAAATATAATAAATATTAGATATTAAATTTTTTATTGAACACAATTTCTTGTTAATATTCAATTAAACAAAATATTCATTTTAACTATTAAAATGAAATTTACAAAATAATAACATACTATTTTTAACTAACATGAAATTAATGTTTAATTAAAAATATATTTCTACAATGAAATAGAAAAATTTATTAAATTAGATAGTTTTGAATTAAATGTAATAACTAAGAATGATTATAAACCTAAATATGACCATTTTAAAATATTATATTATTAATCATAATAACTTCTCCTTTACCAAACAATGAGTATTGATGATAAAACTATTAAATATAACTTTTCAAAACATTACATGTAAAGCAATTAACATTAATTTATCTGAAAAAAATTTACTAAAAAGTCTTATCCCTCTTTCTAAAACATGGGAAAGAACTCTTTTGATCAAATATTTTGATATAATATTTATTAATAATAAATAGTTTCAAAGAGATAAATATCTTTAATGCATGAAATAGAACTAATTTAGAAATTTACATGGATATTTTATAAATATATGAGTTTTAGATATTTCATAGATTTTATAAATAACCATTTTAATTGTAGTGTTGTATTTGTTTGATTTGGTATGAATGGTAGTTGAAGTATTGCATTCTAAAGGATTTCCTTGTTCTTCAATCTCCATTCTAGTTAGATCCATCACTTTCTTCTAATTCCTTAATTAATAATGAAAACACAAGTTAGTATATTACATCTTATTGTAATATTGGTTATTGTCATTGAAGAAATATATTTTCATCTGAAATTTTATAATCTAGTTTCAACAAGATAAATGAATTTCCAATGGGCCTAGATATAGAAAGGAAACTTCATTTAACATTTCACAATATAAAATTTTGATACAAGATATAATGTATATTTAATAAATTAGTAAAATTCATGGTAATTAATTAAATTCCTTGTTTGTTTTGCATACATTTTTATTTCCCAAATCCAAACCACAAAAAAATTACAATCCATAAAGTTTCTAAACATTCTCTATATTTAGATAAGATTGTCTTCCGTTAAAAATAAACATAGAATAGTAATATTAATTGTTAATTATAAGGTTAAGTAACATACCCAAAAAAATCAATCAATAGAAATTATCAGAGAATCCGTGGCATCACCACATATTTTAATTAATATGCATATGTCCTAATAGCATAGATAGAATTTATAGCCATCCACCTTGAAATTGGGGAGAGAATAGAAACGGTGAAAAAATCTGAAAAACCTGAAATTCTAATAGATGATATAATTAGTAGAAGATAAGAATACCACAATGTGGATCTTGAGAAATTATCTAGAAACCAGAAAAGATTAAGATAAAATAGATGGTTTTTTTTTTAAAATGGAAAGTAAAAATATATTAACACTTAAAAACAATCAAATTATAAACTCTATCATAACCTGAATGTGCATGCATGTAATATTCATAAGTATGCAACCAAAAACATACACATGCAAATATCAATAAAAGCATGCAACCATCCATAATAGCATGTATAGTACATGTAGGAGAAATTACCTAAGATTAAGGTGGATAACATATACTGAGAGCTTCTAAATAATCAATAATACACAACAGTATATGTTATGATCCGTGAGTTACCACAATTAGAGAAGTGCTTTTATCCTTGCACATAAAGCACACACAAGAACAAATGGAGGATTCCATAAGCATGTAAATGTATAGGTTGAAGATTCCATTAATCATGCACAAGTACAGATCAAAGATTCAGTAAAGAGTAGTTAAGAATAACATAGGAAAAGTGAATGAATACTATGTAATTTAAAATATAGAAATATTATGTAACATACAAACTTAAAATCCAAAAAAAACATGAAATGATGGAATTTTGATTATTCTCTTTTCTAAAAAAACACATATATATATATATATATATATTGAAAATATTCTATGAACATATCAAAACGATTGATTGAAATTTTTGGATTGAATAGCTCTTGTTGCAGAAATTTTCCAAAAGGAAAATGCAAAGCAGAACGAATTTTCAGTTTCAAACTCTAAATAAATAATAAAATCATTTATATGGAAATCCGTGCCATATCAAAACAGATTCGGAATGAGTAATAGTATTTTATATGGAAATTTAAAAACTTTAGAAAAGGTCAATATGATTTTGTGGACGACTTAATGATAACTTCACTTTAGACTACCTTTTCTCCAACAAATTTTGAAAATGTCATTACTTTATTTTAGGTTCAACGTGTTCTCTAAAATTCAGGATTATATGTGGCAGCATAATATAGAGTGTAATGTAACCCATTTTTAATATTAGACGTAAAAACAAATCGTTATATTATTTACAATATTAATTTACCTTGGATAATGAAAAGGATTTATTTTAATGTTTTTTTTAATCAAATGGCAAATAGTTTTGATGAAAGGGACTATACCTTTTTACGAGAGATGGCTCGAAGCCGGATGTGCCCAAGCGAGCAAAAGAACAAAAGGTCAATAATTATATTAATGTTATAACTACATTGTTTTATTTAATAACTGTATTAGTGGTTTATTTTTATAATTATGTATTCTTTTATAGATTTATCTTATAAACTAAAAAATAATTACTTGTAAATATATTTTTAACTATCTTTACATGTGCAAACATTATTAATGTAATGTAGTTTTCTAACAATAAATAGTATAGAATTGCAATGAAGTTATATTGATCTAATTATTATTTATTTATAATTATATTATCTGTAATTATGTAAGTGAGTTATACCATTAATGTGAATTTTCCACAATTTAAGTCCTATGAAGACCCCTCTCTCATATATATAGACAATTTAATTGTAGAATTGACTAGTCAAACTAGTTATTTGTAGTTGTGTAAAATATTCACAAATAATATTTGTAATATTATGTAGATTATCCACATAAATAATATTTAAATTTGGGATAGTCTAGATTATTTATGATTTACTTATTTTTGCATTACTCATTATTATTACTATTTGTTTTAGTAATGTAGATTATCCACAATAAAAGTTAGATTAATAATTTTAATATAGATTGTCAACTATTAGAGTTAGTTGAGGATAATACACCCCAATACTTTTACCAATTAATATATTAGAAGATTTTACAAAACCTCTATCACTTAGTTTTCGACTTTTTGGGAATATATTAGCTGACGAATTGGTAGTTGTTGTTCAACTTAAATTTTAATGGTTTTAAATTTATTGTTCATTAAAAAAATCTTTAAAAATTATGTGATTATTTATTTATGATTAAAAATGGTTCAAAATACTATAATCATGATACATTAACATTTTTGTTTATCTTTTTCATTAACAACTAAGTCATTTTCATTTTGCTCACGATGGCTCTCCCCGCTCCGCTCCCGCAACGCTGCCCTTACCCTCAACTACTTGCTCCTCGCTCCTGCGACACTACCCTAACCCTAAACTCCCCGGTGGCAGCAATCGGAAGAGGGTGAACTCCCAGGCTGCGGCGGCAATTAGACAGAGGTCGAGCACCAGACCATTTCATGGATTAACCTAGCATTTGGCAAAGAAAACGGGAGTCTTCCAACAGGGGATAAGCTAGGTGGTGAAATGGATCCAGATAAATGAATAAGGTGAATGTTGGCAATAATAAGAAATCTATGGGAAAGGATGGAACAGAAGCTCTACTGGGAATTGAAGAAATGCCATTGCATATATAGCCAAGGACCGTGCCCTTCACGCAGACCATAGATATTTTGATGGGAATGAAGCAGAAGTAGGCCAGGGGAAGAAAGGGAATGGGAGTGCCAAACAGAGGAATCGAAGCCCTTCCTTTGCTGAAGTTGCTTCCCAGGCTAGAGGTAGGACTTTGGAAAACCCTTGAAACCCTCTCAAACAATACCGACACTAAAGATTGAGGAAGATCTACTTCACAAGGTGTTAAAAGAGGAGGAAAATCTTACTCAACTTGGCCTCATTTGTAGGTTTAATAAATTTTGGCCTAAACTCTCTCAACTGCATGACTAGATTGCACAAAGATGGAGAGAAAAAGTACAAGGTAAGATTGAGCTTTATCCTTGTGCCAAAGCATATTTCATTATTGTCTTTGAAACCCCTGAGGATAGGGATTTGATTTTTAAACAATATTGGGTTTGGGGTAACACGGGCTCATGTTTAAGCCATGGTATCCATATTTTGATCCCTTAAAAGATTCTTTTGATACCTACCCTATTTGGGTTTGTTTGCCAGGACTCCCACTTCAGCTCTGGAATAGATCGTGTTTGCTTGCCATAGGTGATGCTCTTGGATCATGTGTAAAAGTTGATGATAAGACCTCTGTTCAGGTACATACTACTTATGCCTCGAATCCTTGTAGATCTTGATACCTCTCAAGATTTACTAGCAGAAATCAATCTGCAAATTGGAGATAGAATTTGGGTGCAGAGATTGGACTATGAAGGTCTTGCTTTCAGATGTCGACGTTGTTTTCAAATTGGTCATATTTCAGAGGATTGTGAATATTCCAAACAAAAGATCAAACCTGCATGGTGGAAGGATTCCCTTCCTAAACACCTAACAATCAATCCCCATACCGACCCGGTTGTAGAACTCACGCAAGATGAGAAAAATTCTGAGAAGAAAGCTTCCTCTCCTCAGAATATGGATTCATCGATAGATTCGACACTCCTTGCTACGGGCCACATCCCTATCAAGTCATTTGAAGTTGTTCTTCCAATCTCAGTGGAAGAAGGAAATGAGGAATGAAAGGTAGTGGATAGGAAAAGAAGGGATCTAAACCCTTTCTTTGTCTCTGATAAGGCATGAGTCTTGTTCGATGTCTGTCCATAATAGCTACAACTAGGCTATTGCCCTATTGTACTACTCTGAGAGTAGCTACTATTTAGGTGTTTGTTTGCTATTTTTTTTGTGATCTTGGCAGATTCTTCTCTGTTGTTGGGCTTTGTCATTATATCTTGATTTTGATCTCTTGTTGAATTACTAAATTTGTCAAATCTGGCATTTGAGCGTTGTTGTACAAGGGTATAGTCCCTTTCAAAAAAATATTTAACCTTAATAAAAAAACATATTTAGCAGATTACAAAAAAACTTGGATTAATTTGTGGCCGCATTACAAAAGTTTTGTGTTTTTAGATAATAATATGTAATCATAGTTTTAGTGGTGTAATTTTGTTTTGAATTTAAGAATAGTGTGGAATTTAGGAATTCTCATCAACATTTTTATTTGGACTATCCTTAATTATATTTTAAGAAATAATTTTTAAAAATATATATAGAAATTGTGATTTTCTAAAATAAAATTATACGATTATGAATATTCCACAAATTACATTTAACTTTCAAGAAATTGTGAAAAATCTACTTTGGATATTATAGAAGTCACCCATTTAATGTTGATAATCCACATTTTTTCAACAAATTGATTATTTTGTGGATAACATTATGGAAAAGTACCCCTCTTTCTAGTAGTGATTTCCTTTGAAAGTGGCTCCGAATTTGACATTCCAAATGTCATCTTCCTATAAATACATGTGCCCCACTTCATGTGAAGGTTGTCTTGAACTGGTCATATTCTTTTACCATGATTTTATTAAAGCCCAAGTATCCATCCAGTAATGAGAACCTTTCGGAACCGGCTACAACTTGCATGATTTTATCCATGGAAGGAAGTGAGTAGTGTTCACGAGATATGCCCTATTTAAGTCTCAAAATCCACACATAACCTGATTTATCTGTTCTTTTTCTAAGAAACATCAAATTTTATACTGTGAAGAGTGTTTGATTGGAAATATGATGATTTATTCAATGAGTATGTTCATTCCCTATTCATGAGAGGCTCGATATGAGGGCTGACTGGCCTTTGCTTCGCCTAATGGGTTTAGCTCGAATCTAGCTCAATGGTGTCTAGTGCCAATTTTGGATTAAATCCTCTCAAATCTTCATAAATCCAAGCAAATACATCTAGAAATTCTTGTCAAAGTTGTATAAATTCATATTTTTGTTGTTCAATGATTACCTTTCCAATTTGAAGCATTTTTCCATCTTCGATGAAATTGGATTTGAATCATCACCTTTGACATGGAAGTTTTCTCTTTCCTCCGGAACTGATCATTAGGACTTAATATTGACTTTAGAGTCACTAAACCCTTTGGAAATTTGTTTTTCCGTAGCTGTACCACTTGATCACCATATTGTTTCTCAATTTTGTCCTAATTTCTTAATGAGAACTCAACCTCCTCCTATAAGAAATTAATGATATGTTGATCATTCTCAAATACCTTACATCTCATGTTATTGTTTGGTATAGATGGCCTCACAACTTACATTGGTGTTTAGCTGCGCTTTATCTTTTTAATATTGTCCATAATGTCTAATGTTTCTCCAATTGCTAAAATCCTATGGATAGCCTCATTCTTCTTCCTTGGTATGGCTTGCGTATATTGAATTATTCAAAATCATCATTTTGATCCCATACTTGATGTTTGAAGGATTTGAGAAGATCATTCTTAGCAACATGCTTTCCCCTAACCTGGTTGACAATTAACTCATTATCACCAAATACTTGTAAGTTTTGTATACCCTATTTCTTTCCCAATTCAATCCTTGTATCAAAGCTTCATACTCAGTTGTATTATTTGAAAAAGTGAACTAAAATGGAAAACCGAGTAGTACTTCATACCTTATGGTGACAAAAGTATTTCTACTCCTCCAACACCTTTCCTACTTATTGATCCATCAAATAATACATTCCATACTTCATTATCACCCTTGTTATCTAAAATTGGTGAGGATAGGAACAAGTGTGTTTTCCTCATACAAACAATAAAATCCCAACTCAACCTCTTCTATTTCCTTGTATGGATGATATATGTGTATTTTGTTTTCCCATTAATCAAGATTCAAATCCGGATGCCCCCAAATTTGGTATTTGTTTCTTGAGTGTTTGGGAAATTCTATCAACAAAATGCTAAACAATTTAGGTTTATCGGGATTCGTATACACGAGGATCAATATGGAAGTTTTCAATATCTTCAGATGGATTTTAGTATTAGCTCCATACCATGTTCTAAAGAGCATATGTGACCAATCGAGTAAACAAATAGCCTCCAATTTTAGCATTAAAGTCTCTTGACAAACATAATGCAAAGAGTGGTGCAAGTATATGACTGAAACATCTTTCAATATGGTCACATTGGCACATGTGTGCGATTGTCGAGACCTAAATATTTGATTACTCCAACCATTTATAGTGTTTTCCCATCCAATTACACAAAACCTTTAGAAATGAATTCATATATAAGGCCCAATTGATCAGTTATTTGTTTAAGCATGAATGAGCTACTTTCTCCGAAACAATCATGCAATTATGCTCTAATTTATCTCTAATGATAAATGAGATATGAAATGGTGGGGATTCAATTATTTTCCTTGGTGGTCTCCTTGATTTCCTTCTTACTTACTTGTATTGGTAAGAACCTTTTCTTGATGATTGGATGACTGATTTGATCTTCGACCATTTCGCCATGGCACTGCAATAGGTCTCTTTGTCTTGGGATAGCTAATGAATCCCACATTGAGATGTTTACATTTTTTTCTTCATCTATTCAATAATTTAAAATTGAGAAGATTTATCTATCTTCTCCCTTTACCTTGCACATGGTTTGTTATAACCGACACTTGGGCTAGTCTAGAAGGTGGCTTGGGTTGACCTTATACGTTAGGAGCTACACTTTGATTACCAATACATTTTGAGTGGTAGAGGGTTGTGGATCATTTGAATTGGATAATCGTCCCTCTCCATTTTTCTCTTCTTTGATTGCATATTGGGTGCTACACTTTGAGATAGGGCTTGATTTATACCGCATTAATATTCATCCCACACAATTGACAAGTGTGGTCTCATTCGGAGGTGCATCGTGTTGAGTTGTTTCCTACCACTAATTTCCTTCTTGGCATGTATCTTGTTCCACACCCATTTTTTTACTATAAGGGCGTGCTTTAAAGCGCCACTAAAACACATCAACTTTTATGAGGTTGATTGCAGGAAACACCAGTCATATTCTTGATCCATGTTATTTTGTATTAGTACTAAGGATCTAGATGTGGATGAAACATTTGGATGGTAAGGCTGGAATGACCTATTAGTAGGAGGTTTGACTTAGTTTTGATTCACAACTTAAATGGGTGGACTATTAGGCTCATATCGAGGTCTATTGGGTTAAGTTTGAGGTAGATATGATCTGAAATTTTGAGTTTGCTGCCTCTTAAGTGTCACTAACTCATTACCCAAGTTTTGTAGTTTCTTCATGAGTTATTGGATCTCATTTGAGATACTAGAATATGAAGTAGAAGCTTAAGTCAAATTCTGATTTCTTAGAGCAGGAATGGGAGCTAATGTAGGTGTTTGAATACCGCTTGGAGCTTCTATTTTAGATAGAGACGAGTAGGTGGTCAAGGTGCAAGTTTACCATCTTGAATCAAGAAAATTTCCACTCTAAAAACAATGTTGTAGGATGAAGGTAAATTTATACCCGCCATGGATTAAATCATCATGGAAATATCATAATTTAAAGCTTTAAGGAAGTATAGGAAATCACCTTCAGGTGTTGGTCTCATGCAAAATAAAATCTTATCCTACATCCATTGGAATCTAAAGTTGAAATCAGTCATCTATTTATTAAGGCCCCTCTTGATTATTGTCAATTTTTCTAATAAAGACAAATTATCTCATTTTTCCCAAATTGATTGTGAAGAGATGTGCATAAATGGTCCCAATTCTAGATAGACCCTATTGTTAGACTTTTGAACCATTGAAAATATTTACCTTTAAAAGAGGATGCCAACAACTTAATAACAATGTCCATTTCAGCAATTTTTTGAATTGCACATACATTTGGAATGTCATGGATGTGGTCAATCGGATTTGTTTGGTTCTCTCTATTGAAATATGGAACGTTCTTCAATGCTATAACTGGAACTAGATTCTATGCATTGAGAGAAAATGGGATTCTTCCTATGAAATTGAAATAGGGATTGGGCTGTGCCATCCTGATTGGTCGGAGAACTCTAGTTGATTGAATACAAGGCCTATCAGGTGGAGTTGTTGATAAGGTTTTATTTAGTGGAGATGGAGGCATTTGAGCTCTTTTTACCCTTATTGATTTGTCGGGGATAAGTGTAGATATACAAATAGTCCCTCTTTTTTATTTATTGACCTTGTTTGGATTCTTCTCATGAATCTACCGAGTGCTGGGCTGATGAAACAGGTGGATTCTTCCTCTTAGGAGTCACCATATGTGTAACTTCAAAGCTTCTTGCAAGCTAGAGTCTTACAACAAGTGCACATCAATCTTTCGTAGTTATAATGAAGACTTATTCTAGTTCCACTAGGTGTGAAAAACTGTTATATGAGAAAATTAGCACCCTAGGATTTTACAATACAAAACCTTATTTTTGACTAACATGAGATTTTCTCAAGGTGTGGGACCCTTGTGATAGACACAAACCTCCAGAGAAGGTTGGTTATTGACCTATTCTAATGCTAAACTACTCCTAAACTATCAATTCCAAGGGACTAGAAGAAGATAAATACATATTTATGTAAATCCTAAACTAAGGGAGGTGATAGCACCAAAACAAGGCTAAAGAGATTCATAAAGAGTTAAAATAGGGGAAAATGAGAAGGAAGATAGCAGAAAAAGTGCCACAGTCCCAAAACACATTCAAACCATCAATTTTGTGGGGCTCAACAAATGTAAACCCTATAAAGGAACACATTATGCATAATATACCTATGGAATACAATAAAAGGCATGAAATCCAATATAAATCAAGATTTGGAAAGAAAATCCACATAACACTAACTTTTATTAGTTAAATGATGCACAATCCATTACAATGTATGCATAAGGTGATAATACTTCACAAAATGCATAAATTTGAGGCCTACATCTCACAAATGTGTTAGAACAATATTGTCGAGTTCCTTTACAATTTTGAAAATACCCCCTTCAAATGAGGGGAATTTACATATATATAGAGAAAAAGGAGCTACCAACCAACATCCTTCGTTATTTACCTACATGGAGGTATGAGTGACCATGTTGTTCACTTTCCAATGGTACTTTTCTTACATGGTGAATAGGGGTGGCATACCTCAATAATCCGGATGTTAAGCTACCATGTATGTATCATTGATGTCTAGCCATATCTTAAACTCTTTCCTATTATCCAACAAGAACCACTTATTGACGCTCGACGGGAACATGAAGAGTCACCACCGATGTGGGAATTAATTTTTGCATGACAAGAAGAAATGTTGTCACATGATAGCAAGGGAAGGTTGACGCGCATCAGCAAAAGGTGGTTTACATGCGAGAGGAAGAAATGTTTATGCGTGATGAGAAGGTGGCATCCATGAGGAAGATAAAATGATTCACATCAAGGAGGGATATTTTTTGGTGACGGGGAAGAAGGGAATTAATGTACGATAAGAGGATTTGTTCTTGCATGATAAGAAGAATGGCGTTGATGTGTGATTAGAGAAGTCGTTGTCATGTGACGGAAGAGGGGCATTAACGTGTGATGAAGAGGAGAAAATCCATACATTTTTCAAGCTTCACCTTTAATTCAAATCCTGGTCCAAACCTTCACCACGACGAATAAGCTCCTTGTGAGATACCTTGTAAACTACTCCCATTAAGTATCAATGACCGGACCAATAGCTTGACCCATTTTAAAAAGGGGGTGAAAAAATGGATAAAAATTCCTTCTTCATTTTGTGCACCACCTGAATCCTTCTAAAATCACACTCACTATCTTGTGTTTTACTCTAGGCCTATTAGCATTTAATACTAGACTATACCCAATAACCATAGGAAAAAACAATATTCATAATTGAAACCAAAAATTATACAAAACAAATATGCACTCTTTAATAGTCTTTCTTTATTTATCCACAGGAAAATCACGGTGTAATTTCTCCTTCATATTTATCAACAAACAAATTCTTCCTCCATCAAATTTTCAAATCCTCGACTCTCCCTTGCTTTGATATAAGTTATAGGTATTAGACAAGTTGTACATAGATTTTGTTATAGCAAAGCAATATTGATTTCTATGTATACTCCTTTGTTGCAACGACCATTATACAAATATATAGGAGACATATATCTTATTATTGGGGATGCTCTGATCCTATAATCTCTCAACCTATTAACCAAATAATACTACCCACATATTATTGTTGTTATTCATAATAATAACATCCCAAACAATATATTATAATATGTTACAAATAAATTGTAGTCGATCTTGAAAAGATATTAATTACCAATTTAAGTCCTAGTTCCTAACAAGTTCATCTGCATAAAGAGGACATTGTAGCCAATTTTCCAACAAATAAGAATCTTATAAGATGGTTTGAGACATCTAAAATCCTAAGTAACCATGAAAACAAATATGAGAAATATGAACAATTCATGGCTATTATAAAAATTGACTTCAAATACTTAAATTTCATTATATTACATATTCGAAAAAATCAATTTGTAGGATTGGAACCTAGTGTTAAAGGAAGAGAACAAAGATAGGAAGATGCAAAGAAAACATATTTACTAATTTGAAAACTCATAATTTTTCATGTGCTTAAATAATACATGATATTTTCCATGTATACAATATCTAATGTAAATCATGAAATGAAATACAAACCCATATTTTATTTTGAAATAATCAAATGCAATAAACTACATCATGTGAGAGCACTAAGCTTCAAATATATGTCAATTTTGTCTTGTAATTTTGAATGTAAAGGTAATAAAGCTTTATAGCTCTTCGACAATGTGATTTTTAATCCAACTCTGATAACTCCACCAAAAATAAAATATACACTACCATACTCAATATCAACATTTTTCATTCCATGAACTAAATGGAACTTTAACATTAAACAATTGATGTATTAGTCTCTAGTGTAAGCAAAAATTTTCTCAAATATACCAAACATTACTCTATAGCTCCCAATTTATCACATTCAATACATCTAGTTTTTTAACATGCACCATTACATATTACATAATGATTACAACATTGTTGGATACAATCTAAACTTGTAAGTCAATAATTCAAGATGTAATTTCAAAATAGGTGATGATATATAAAATATTGATATTGACAATACAAAATTCCTCTCTTTTATATGTTTTTACTATAGGTAATAAATAGGTCTCTAACCCCAATTTACATTTTCTAATGTACTCCCACCTTATGATAAAATGGGATATTTAGAACAAGGTATGGACATCCATAAAAGTATAAAGGATAGAGGATATTTTTTCAGATGTTGTATCTGTAACTTCCCTAGTAAATATGTATGCAAAATGTGGAAGCATAGACAAATCACATGAACTATTTGAAAAAATTCCTTAAAGAGATGTTTTCTCATGGATAGAAATTATTATAGGATATGCACAAAATGGGTTCATTGAAAAGGATTTTAAAAATTTCAATAAAATGTAATTGTCAAGTTTAAAGCTAAATTAAACAACCTTTACTAGCATCCTACCTTCCTCTGCCAAAATGGGGGATTTAGAACAGGGTATGGAAATCCATCAAATCATAAATGATAGAGGAAACATTTTAGATGAAATTTTTAGCCACCCTGGTAGATACATATGCAAAATGTTGAAGTATAGACAAGGCACATGAACTATTTGATAAATCCTTGAAGATATGTGTTCTCATGGAATGCAACTAGGATATTTGCAAATACATATAGGAAAGTTCCAACTACATCTGAAAATAACATACTTCATTTATCCTTCAAATGATGTCTATGCTCTTCTCTAGATCTCCCATTTTGTAAGCGATTGGGAGGATACCTGAAATAGTCAAGGATAGCTACGACATTATTGGATAAGAGGAGAAACATGAATATATAGACTTTTTTTTTTTGGGAATGGAAAATAATTTTTCCATCCAGATATTGGGTGGACCAGGATACAAAGGTATTCATGCTCTTTAGAAGTTAGACTACATGTGTCTTGTTCACATCAATGACAATAATCGATTTATGATGCGTAACTATATTTGTGATTTAGGAAGACAATATAGAAAAAAATATGGAGTAATGAGATATGATTTTTAATATTCAACTTACGAAGTTAGGAAATTTAATGTTAAAATAAAATGGAAATAGATAATCTAAACCAAATTCAAGTAGTACAATGGCAACAAATATCTATTTGAGCTGACTCCTACGCATGTAAATAGCCGAGATCACGGGACTTGTGTTTATTTGGAAGCAAAGCCATGAATCCCCTAAAGATAATTCCTTCTTGGATGGAATGAAACCAAAGGTAGATATCCCATAGGACCTGGTGGATAGAGTGAGATATAGTTATAAGTGCGCTTATTATTATGGGAAGATTTGGGGTTTCACAACCGAATATTGACTTCGTCAAGGAATGGTGTAAGAGGAAGTGGTCCTATAGACTAGATGTGTAGGCGATGGGAGAGGACATCTTTATTTTATTTTCTATAGGGATTAAGACCTATAAAAGGTTCTTATTGAAGAGCCATGGTTTTTCAGGAAGGCATCTCTAAGTATTTTTGGTTGCACCCCAAGATGAAAATGAGTTATTTCCTTCTATTCCTACGTGGATCCATTTTCCTGGGTTGCCTCTAAAATTTTGTGATCAATTTTCTTCCTTGGCATTTCCAAGTGCATGGGGGTTCTCATTGTAGTTGAACCTACTACAAGGGCTTGTTCATGATTGATTTTTTTAGGTTGTGTATCAATGTCCATATTGGTGATTTTGTGCCTAACAAAATCTTTCTAAAAACCTCAAACTACAAGTTTGAACAAAAAATAATTATTAAACAATCATGTGTCATATGTTAGAAATGTAGGTGAATAAGGTATGAGGCATCGGATTTCCGTTGCATCACCTCCTCTGTATTGGAGTGCACTGTAGCCCATTTTGAAGATGTTCTACCTCAAGAAAAGTAATCGAGAATAAAATGAAGTTTTAGAGGTAGTCAGGGGCCACTAATTTCTCACATCTAGTGCTCAATGTATTGGTAAACTAAGTTCCCTAGTAGGCGTTAACCAATCTGAACAATAAGAGAGCTATGAAGAAATGGTGGTGAAGGAAGAAGGTGAAATGGTAGTTTGTTCACTGGAGATTCCTCTATCCTCACCTTCGACCTTGGTGCATCATAGGTTTGACAACGTGGAGGGGATGCAAGCCTACATGGCTCCATGCATGGATAAAGTGTCAAGATGAGTAGGCATGTTGGAATTATCACCCTTTTCAAATTCAAAATATTCACTAAATGCTAGTGGGGGATCATGCAAAGATGTTAGCAGTGGGTCGAGGTGTAATGAAAGGATGAGGGACAAGAGGTTAGGTGATCAAGCCGTTGAAGTTCCTTGAAACCAAGATTTTCTTAAATCAAGAGGTAGAGCCAATGATGCCATGTTTGACATATGTTTGCAAAATGGGGAGGAGGTCACCCCTCTTGGAGGTAGATTGGATGGTGATGGTGTGGGTGTTTTCCTAACTCCTTTTAAGAATTTTTTATTGATGGTGGTATTTTAGTGGACCTTGGTTCGGGCCTATCTAGAGACGGGTGGATTAAGGTCCCACTAAAGAAGTAAAAGGTTTAGATCTCAAAGTGTGTACTCTGTAGCCACCACCCCGGTGGTGGATCCTAAGGCTTATCTCTTTGTTGTGCCTTCTCAGGTTTTTCCTTGGTGGTATGTGTTTTATCTTTTCGGGATCCCTTGATGGCTTAGTTTGATTATTCCTTTTCACCGCTAGCATAGTGGTATCTCATTCTATATTTTTTTATGATTTAGCTGCTAGTAGAGGCCTCCTAATTTATGCATCATTGTTATATCCTTTCTCCCTTTGTATGTGGGGTTCTTTTATCCACTAAAAATCAGACCTTTTTACCTTATGTAAAAAAATCTTATCTTTCAAGGTTGTGTTATCTCTAGGAACTACACCCTTGTTGAGAGATGACATCAGGGGTTCTAATATTTCTTTATCTCTCACTTCCGTAGATATAATGGAAACACCTCAGGTCTGTGGGTATACCTATTATTGAGATGAGTCACTAGTATCAAGGTCGGTTCCTTATTGATTTATCCTAAACTATATTTTTATGGTTTTGAGGGTAAACTGATTGTTGTAACTGAATTGAAAAGGGGTGATACACCAAATTGTTAGAGGAATTTGACTAAGTATATGCACAATAAAATTGAGAACAAATTGCATATGCATGAACCAATGGGTTTTCAGTTTGATCCTAAGGAAAAAACTTGTGTGTTGAGGGAATAAATATCTATGACATAATAGCTAATATGCACACTAAGACTCTATAGAAAACACCAAATTTCCAGCAATGTAAGATAATTAATCACAAAATTAAAATTAACAAGAAATAATGGAAAGATACGCACCACTACAAATAATTGGAAAGGAAATAATTGGTTCTCCTTGAGGAAAACTGATAAAAGTATTCTTCAGCACTCTTATGTCAAAATATTCCTTCTTATACCTTACTAGTGCACAAAATACATAGAAAACATATTCACCCAACCCCTCCTAAAACTAGGCTGAATTTTTACTCTCCCATTCATGCTAATTTTAATGTTTTATCTTGAATAAATAAATGAATAAAAATAGACATGCTAATTACAAAGAGGCACTAATAGCCATAATTACAAAAATACACTCTCGTAAAAGTGTATTTTATTGCTCTATTTTTAATAAAATGAATAACTTAGGTGACTACTTTAGTTAATAATATATCTTGTGTTTTATTAAAGTCTTATTTTGCAAGTGAATGAACCTTTGTCTTCTTGCACATGACATGACACTTGCAATATTCACCCACTTGTAATATAAAATTTTCCTTCTTCTTAGTTTTATCATCTTGTGAAGGCATGCAAAAATACATTTGCACTAGAAAAATAATAATTTATCTCCAACACTTAGAAAAAATTATCTCCCCACTTTGCTATGGGGACTACTATCTAGATGCAACAATAAAATAATAATCTTATTATGTTAAAAGTAAGGTAATTAGGCTCTATTATTTTATCTTGTATAAGCTATGATATTGACCCTCTATTTACATACATTATCTTCCCTTATGGGGACAATGTTATTACATATTGGCATGACACTCATCATTATTAGACCCTTTGGAAACATATAACACATGATTTGATTATAATAATCACTCCCCTTTTGATTTACGTAAGTCATATGGTTCACTAATAATCATGTTGATTATTATTAGGTCTTAAGCACATTAGGTGGCATATATTACATTGTTTGATAACTTTAGCTAAGGTTAATGCAATGATCATGGTTTTAACCATTCATTTTATTTTTGGGATACTTTAGCATATAAATCATTGGTCAAAATAAACAATAACAGGGAAAATTCCCCCATTCCATGATGCTCATACCCTTCGTGATATTGTTGGTAATCATACCTAACCTTGGTCAATTTAGGGTTTCCACAAGTGATGACACATGTGTAACATCAAAAGTATGGTTGAATTATCCAAAAAAGGGAGAAACCCCCTAACACAGCTTTCATTTTCATTCTCGAAGCTTCTTCTATAAGGAAACTATGTAAAACATTTATTTTGGAAGCCATGATTTCTCATTGGATCTCCCTTTTCTTATCAGAGTTATGAAGATGAATCAACCATTTGTTTGCTACCTTGTTGTTTTTATTTTCAATGCAAATATGGTTCAAACATTTACCCTCTCATTTTTCTTCTTTCGATTGTTGTTTTGGGGCTTTGGCTTGATGCAACTCACAATCGTGCTTTTATTCACCCAAGTTCGTGGGTTTGATTTCATATTCCACTATTCTCTTGTGCAAAAGCTAAGTAATCATTTTCATAGAGGTGAGTTCTATTTAGTTGACCTTAATATCACATATGTTTGGTCTCTTCTCTACTTTTGGGTGTATTTGTTTGTGCTCTATAGATTTTGGTATCAATATAATTGCTTTGTTTTTATGGCTGAGCCCTTCACTTACGATTTTGACCTGAAAGCGTGAATATTTTCATTCTTTTACCATGATCAATAACTACTTTACTGATTATGGATTTGTCTATTGTGATGCTCATGTTGTTGTTCCACAAACTAAACTAGGTATTTGAAATCTACTCTTTCCCAAATTTGGATGAATTGGGTTTAGTGTATCCCTTGCATAGTTGTATTTATAGACTTTGATTTCCATTTTAAAAAGTAGACTCTGCATATTTTTATATGAAGATACCTTCATTTCCCATTTGTATATTTTGTTTATCTTTCCCATTTCGTGGCCATATCTCTTTTCCACTGTTTGGATGGCACTATTTTTCTTTATGAGTTATGGGTATCCTGCTAATTGATGAAATAAATTTTTGGGTAGTGCATTTTCTCCTTTATTTGTATGGAGTTTTTTTTTCACTTAAATTAATGGTCACCATTTCTCTTTGAATTATTGGCTAGTTTGAGGGTTTGGCTACTTGATCTTTTACCCAAAAATTTGTATCTTGATACTTCGTTTCATTAATAATACTTCTTATTTTTCATTTCTTTGATATTTCAGCATTTCCAGAGTATGGCTCGGGGTATTGATTGATGAGATTTTGTATTTATGGTTATCGATACTTTGGTTTGTAATTTTCATCGTATCCCCGATATTGAAGCTATCACTTTTCCAAGGGCTCGTAGGGATCTATTTTTAAACTAACATTCCTTCTCACAATTTTCTCTTATTCCATACTCTATGGTGAGGGTTTGATAATTTCTTGAAAAATATAGCTACAACTATAGATGATGGATATCAAATTAGTTTATTCGTGTCTGCTTTTCATGATATTATTTTTGGATAGAATATTTTCTTGGCCATTTCTTAAAAGTAATTTCAGTTAGAGCTTGAAATTTTCTTTTAGGATTATACTTTGTAGTATGTTTGATAGTTAAAATCACACTAAATTTTGAAATAATTATTTGATCTCTAAAAACTTTGTTTTGAATATTTTATTCTTAATGAAGCTCTTTTTTCATAATTTTTACCATTAATATTTTCTTCTACTGTTGATGTGAAATCACAGTACCCCGGATGTCATGAGATTTTTTTGATAATGGAGCATCTGATGTGATCTACATAACATTGGATCATATCTCAAGTTGTGGGACTTGCGGGCTTGAGATTATCCTCTAGAGAAAGGTAGTTCTTATTCCTAAACTACCTGCAATAATTTACTCTAATGCAAGAAAAAATAATCTAAGCCTAATCCAACATTCCAAGGAGACAGGAGAGAGAGAAAATGCAAGAAAATAAACATACACTAAAGCGGTGATACACTAGAAAAGGAAAGTGTTGATCATAGATCCAACTACCTGAAATGGACAGAGGTGAGAAATGGAGAGGATGGACAAGATGCATCATAGACCAAAGATAAAGTTCACACAGAAAACCACTTCAAATCCCTTTAAACACAACTCCCAAAACATGAAATTGACACTAGAAATATGCACAATACACCTGATGAAGAGAGGAGAGAAGAGACAACAAAATAAGCAAAGGATGGAAAAAAATGCATCACGAAATAGATTTAATTACCCCATAAATTCACATAGTACATCATTTGTGGGAAATAGGCAATAAAATATCATTACAGAGAAAGGGAGGAGGTTCAAACTCCACATTCAACCCTAGGGAAGAAAGAGATGTGGGAGAAGAGAGGAAAAATGATCAAAACTTTGAAATGAACCAATCTCTTATATTTATATATGAAGTGAAAATTGATTTGAAAGCTCAACCACCAACCATTAATCCCTTGAAATCCACATGCAATCTATCAAATCTGGTTCTCCATGTTTGCTTCACGTGTTGGAGAAGGAAGGATAAAAAAGCGAGATCAGATTTGCGTAGTTGAAGCAATCCGATCATGTATTAATGGAGTGAAAGAATTTTTCCTATTTCTCACCCACCAAATCCTTCTAAAAATAATATTTTATGATTCTATGGTATAGAGGAGGTCGAGTCCTTTCCAAAATGCCTCTCTTGCTCAAATTTGAGCTTCGAGTTAAAAGATATGGCCATCTAAAGATTTTGCATCAAAGCTGTGCAAAAATGGCTAAAATGCAATTTTGGAAAGTGGATCTGCGGGCCCGATAATACAAATTATGAATTTTACAAAAAAAAAAAAAAGCACGAAGCCTCCCGTAGCTCCGGAGGCTCGAAAATAACCCTTAGTGAGAAAACCCTCTGGCTCGAAAATCACTTTTTTCCAAAAAACCTCCACGGGCCCAAAATTCACTTTTTGTTATAAAACCCCGAGGGCCCATAACTCTGCAACTTTGCATTGAGTGAAAACAACCTCCGTGGGCTTACGGGTCCACTCTTTCAAACTGTGCCATTCGTAAAAGTTGTAAAAATTCCTTAATTCCTCAGATGGCCCACCTCAATGCATGTAAATTTTGGTGCCAGCTCAGCATGTAACTTTATCTTGTCCCCAGTGGAGTTGCGGATCATTTCATGACTTTACTCCTTTTTATGAAAAATCCAAAATTCCAAAGTTCCTCCAGTAGCCCACTTTCTTACATGTAACTAAGGCATGACATGTGGCTTCTCTTGGGCATCTGCAGAGGAACTGCTTGCACTTTTCTACTTTTATAGTTTTTCAAAACAAAAGCCAAAATCCCAAATGTCCTCCGATGACCCGCCTTCTACCGCTTTGACACTGAAACATGGCCATGTGTCGCTTTGCGGGCCTTAGGAATTTTTCCTTTTCTTTTCTCCACAGACTCATGGGGCCACAATTATAAATCTGTGCCATTTGTGTAAAATTCCAAAGTGCCAAACTATCTTTCACCACTCTGTCGGTCCGTAATATTCCCCAGGCCCGTTGACCCATTTTTGGCAAAAAATCCTTCCAAGGACCATCGGCCCGTAACTTGCAAAATATGAGGAGTTAGAAGGACTTCCTTACATTTTTGGAAAGGGAAAGAAATTTCCTATCTGATGGAATTGCTTTTAAGGGACCTTAAGTGTGTAAAATATGTAAAATATCATATTGAAGCAAAAAAGGGGTGAAAGGAGGTTAGTTGACAAAAAATAATTGTGAGATTATTTTGGACAAAACTTTGGTGACTAAGAGGGGACATCTGCCTGCTAGATGAGATGATAAGTGGCCTTGAATAATCCATTGGGCATGAAGTCAGCCTAATAATCACAATTTTGATCTGCAACTCTGAAATTTGATCCCCAAGACACTTGTAGCACCACTAAATGGGTTGATCTCACCAAATGCCAAGTCCAATGTACAATGATAGAGCACAAAAACACCACACAGAGACCATGTAAAAATTTTTAAATCATACACAATCAAAGTGGGATATACAGAGTATGCACAAACACTTTTTGCTAAAAGAAAACCTACCTACTCTTTGCTAACCAAAAGTAAAGGGAACGCAAAAAAATCCTGCAACTAGCAGGGAGAAGTAACTTCCCTTTCTTATAATTGGAAACTATGCAAATGATTTGGAATTAAATATGGCTGTCATTATGATGGAAAAACTGGAAATAGTCTGATCCTCCACCAAAATAACTAGAGTATCAACATCAATCGAAAATACCTCCTCAAGATGATTGACATTGGACTCCTGGAGGTGTTGATGGTGACCCTTGGTGCTTTGATTCTCATACTCATGCTCAGGAACAAGAATGACTAGTGTTAGCTCCTACCTTGGCTCCAATGAAGACAAGTACCTGATTGAGAAAGGTCTGATGTGTGAAGTTTTTCCATTTATTTGAATTTCAAATCCAAAAATTTAGTCTTCTTGTAGACCTTCCTAGGTAGATGATGTGGAAGAGATGATATCTTCTTGTTTCTCTTTCCCTTCCTCTTCCTGTGAAGAACATGGAAGATTAATAACTTCCGACCTTTGTTCTAAAGGGTTGTCATTAGATGTGAGCTCTTGTCCTTGAATTCTCTCCTCCATGGCAACGAGCTCATGTGCTTGGAAGATGGGTGATGGAGGAGATAATGATGTGATCTCCCTCGGCTCCTCTCCTAAAATAAATCCTCCAAGTTAGATAGATAATCTTCCTCCTTGTTGTCCCTCTGCATGTGCTCAACCTCCTCCATGGTGTTCTTTTGATCTACAAATTGATCACCATGGTTCCCCTCATATTAAAACATGAAGTTTGAAAGATAAAACTCTTCTTTAACATTAGAGCTCAAAGGAATGAAGTTGGAGGAAGAACTGAAGATTCTTATGTGTCTTGATTTGCACTTAAAGCCTCTTGAATTTTATGGTTCTCCTCCATAGCTAGAATGCACTCCTCCTCTTTTGGATTTGGAGTAGCTTCTTCTTCCCTCACTTGGACTCATTGTGCAGCTAGAAATTGATCACCAATCTCATCAAACAAAGTGCCATCATGGAAACTACATTAAGAACAAACAGATTGTTTATATTCTTGTTCAACTACTGCCACAAAATCAGCCCTATCCACCACTGGATCTTCAACCTTGACCTCCTCTGTAGGCCTAACAAACAAGGAAATCTTTGTAATCCCAAATTTTAGAGCCAAGCTCACCAAGCTTCTAATTTTTTCTTCTCTATTTGGCTCTACTTCTCTTTGTTGTTATCCATCACTAGTATTCTAGTTGTTATCTTCCAACATGGATTTAGGGATGCAATAGGAGGGATGGGTTGGGTTTCAACTAGTTATGCTATTTTTTGTGGTGGAGGGGAAGGTATTTTTTTGGCTCTTATGGAGGGGAATTGGGTTTGGAAGGGAAAAGGGAAAAGAAATTGAGGTGGGATGGGAGACTAGAAGATGGAGAAGGGAAATTAACACTTGGGGTATCAAATGGGAAGCTTAGAAATTTAAGCTCAATTTGAGATGGTGCTACTTGGGGAATGGAGAGAAAATTACTAGATGATGGTGTAGCACTTACCCATTGACAAGGTCTCCGACACCAAGTGGTAGGCCTCTATCTCCTCTGTCCATTTTGTAATTTGAGGCAAGCACTTCAACCATGAAGTCAAGCTTCTCCCGAGGGTTGTAGTGTCTTGGAAAATCACCTTCCCATGGATAAGGTTCCTATGATAAATTTTGAATGCCTTCGTTTTTGCTTTAGCCCTTGATTGAACCATTCCAACCTCCATTCTTTGAATCTTCTCAGCAGATCAATGTTCTGTATATAACTATTATCATTTTATACAAACCCTTGTTCGATATGCTCCATAGTCAATCTAATTTTTGCATTGTTAATACATGGTAAGCATAATGATTCTTAATCACGATCATAATGTTGATCCGGAGGAGTTGAGAAATACATTGGAGGTGGGCTTCACTACTATTGCTCACAAGTATGAATTCTAATATGAAAATGAAGTCATGATTTCACAACTTTATGAATGGAACAAAATGAAAGAGATTGAAGAAAATGGATGAAAATGGATGGAAGGAAGGTATCCAACTTTAGAGACTAGGTTGATGACTGAGGATGGAATTGTAAGATGTGATTTGCACTTGCCTCCAAAGGATGAAATTTTAACAGAACACATTGACGATAAAAATGAAGTGGTAAGGTGCTTAAAACCTATCCCACCGGGTGTGCCAAAACTATTGATGAGAAATTACAGCACCCCGAATATCCTTAGATCTCGTTATTTGATAATGGAGCATTCGGTGTGATCTACACAACATTGGATCATTTATCAAGTTGTGGGACTTGTGGGCTTGAGGTGATCCTCCGGATAAAGATGGTTCTTGTTCCTAAACTACCTACTAAAATATACTCTAATACTGGGAAAAACTAATCCAAGACTAATCTAACCTTCCAAGGAGACATGAAAGAGAGAGAGAATGCAAGAAAATAAATCTACACTAAAGTGGTGGTGCACTTTGGAAAAGGAAAGTGATTATCATAGATCCAATCTGCTTGTAATGGAGAGAGGTGACCAATGGAGAGGATGGAAAATATGCATCAAAGACAAAGATAGAGTTCACACTGAACACCACTTCAAATCCCTTTAATTACAACTTCCAAAACCTGCAATAGACACGAGAAATATGGACATGATACCCTACAATGAAGAGAGGTGAGAAGAGACAACAAAATAATACAAGGATGGATAAAATGCATCACGAAAAAGATTTTATTGTTCCAAAATTCACACATAAATCATTTTGGGAAATAGGCAAGAAAACACCACTACAAAGCAAGGAGGATGTTTAAAATCCACATTCAACCCTAGGGAAGAAAGAGAGAGGGAGAAAAGAGGAAAATGATCAAAAACTTTGAAATGAGCCAAGCTCTTACATTTATATATGAAGCGATTTGAGAGGAGAAGAAGAAAACGGGGAAAACTAATTTGAAAGATCAACCACCAACCATTAATATCTTCAAATCCACCTCTGACAACTGTCGATTTGGTTCTCCATGTTTTCTTAGTGCATTAGAGAAGGAAGGATTAAAAATTAGATTATATTTGGGTAATTGAAGATATCTGATCACGTATTAATGGAGTTAAAGATGTTTTCCTATTTCTCAATAACCAAAGCCTTCTAAAAATAATATTTTATGCTTCCATGGCATAGAGGATGTCGAGCCCTTTCAAAAATTTGTCTCTTTCTCAAATCTTAGATTCCAGTCTAAAAGATATGGCCGTCTAAGATTTTGCATCGGCGATGTGCAAAAATGGCAAAAATGCAATTTTGTAAAGTGGATCCGTGGGCCCACGAAAATACAAACTACGCTTTTAGAAAAAGAAAAAAACACGAAGCCTCCCGGAGCTCTATGAGCTCAAAATTACCCTTAGCAAAAAAACTCTCGACCTAAAAATCACTTTTTGCATAAAAACCTCAGCAGCCTAAAATTCACTTTTTTGCGCTATAAAACTCCATGGGCCCACAACTTTACAACTTTGCATTGGTGAAAAACTTGACCTCCATGGGCTCGCGGTTCTACGATTACAAGTTGTGCCATTTGTAAAAGCTACAAAATATCCAAAATTCCTCCGACGGCCAGCTTCCCTGCATGTAACTTTTGGTGCCATCTCATCATGTAACTTTATCAACGGTCTCCGGTGGAGTTGCGGCTCATTTATGAATTTACTCCTTTTCAAGAAAAATCTAAAATTCCAAAGTTCCTCTGGTGGCCCAATTTCCTACATGTGACTAAGGCCTAACATGTGGCTTCTCTAGGAATCGGTGAAGGTGCGGCTTACTTTTATACTTTTACTCTTTTCAAAACAAAATTCAAAATCCCAAAGTTCCTCCAACGACCCGCCTTCCCTTTGACTTGAAACATGGCCATGTGTCCTTTGCGGGCCGTAGGCATTTTTTCCTTTTCATCTCTTTGTTGGCTCCTAGGTTGCATGATTGTAAAATGCGTCGTTTGGGAAAAATTCCAAAGTGATAAACTATCTTCCACTAGTCTGCAATCTTCCCACAGTGAAAAGTCTTCCTCGTGCCCACCACCGCTTTTGGCAAAAATCCTTCCATGGCCCATCGACTCAGTAACTTGCAAAATATGAGGAGTTAGAAGGACTTCTTTACATTTTTTGAAAGGGGAAGAAATTTCCTATCCGACGAAAATTATTTCAAGGGACCTTAAGTGCTTTAAATATGTAAAAAATAAGATTGAAGAACAAAAGGGGGAAGGAGGTTAGTTGACCAAAACTAAGTGTGAGTTTATTTTGGACAATAGTACATAGCAAAGCTAATTTGACCTTTACTCGATTGTTATATTTTCTTTGATTTGGAATCGATTTTTTTGTAACAAGAAATTTTTGGCTTGTAACTCATTACATTAACTTGATGGCAATGCATTTACCCAACTCAAACCATAACTCTATTTAATAAGAAACTATTTTTTATTGCATGTGTTTGACAATATCTCACCATATATGATATTTTCCGTGATATTTTGGAGTATTCGTTGTTTTATTTTCTTGTATTCTACTTGAAAATATCTGTTTCATTTGAATATACTTCGCCAACTAATGGCTACTTCACAATCAGGAGTAATGCGTTATAAAATTTTATTTGAAACTATGTGAGAAAAATACATCTACTTCCCTCGATATCTATTTCCCTAAGTTGAAAATGGTTGTATGTCAAAAATTTGCAAATTTATATACTTTTATAGTGCAAGATAGCTTATTTAAGACTTGATCATTTTAACGATAGAGGTTTTTCTCCTTTGGTTAGAAAACTGGATGATTGGATATTGTAATATGTATAATTATATTTCTTCTTGAATTATGCTTAATATTTATTGTAATCTACTTCACACTTCATCATGTAGTTTGTACATTATCATTCAAAGTGGCACTTATGTTGTACTCTGTGGTTTGCATTTAGTAGAAAAATATATTCTCCATAAGCTTAGGTGATCTTAAATATTTAGGACCAATGTTGTAAAGCCGCGAAAAGGATGACGCCACGCTCACGATGATGATGACGAAGAACTTGCTGACCCAAACATACAACAGAAAATGTGACAAATATTTTTTTGATAAAGTATTTGTACCTGTCCTTGACGGACATCAAAAGTTTTATATTTTACATTTGAGGTATTATATTTAATCTTTAGTTTGATTACATAAATACTATATGTATATTTAAAAATCTCAAAATGAGGTATACATATATATATATACCACCAGGTTTACATGTTTATAACCCAAAAGGCATTTTATTAACTTAATCATAATTCACTTTGCAATTTAAACGAAACCATGTTGAAATGTCAAGGTTCAAGGTTAAGCCAATGTGCAACTTGGCAAGTCAACGATAACCGACTCGACTATTACTACAGCAGGAAAATTTTAATATAAGTACATAGATGGATCTCATAACCAATGACAAGCTCCAAGGGAAAACAAGGTTAATTAGATGGTCGGGTTCTTATTTTAAAGGTATCATGTTAAATATCTATATCTTGATCATAGCGCCTATACAGAAACGTTAAGTTGCGAAGAACATAAGGGATACAAACAAGGTCATACCATGGTGTGCGTAGGTAAACACTTTCCGCCATGAGTAAGTATGATTGCCAGGCATAATCTCACTTATGTCGAGCCCGTTGAAAAATGGAGCCATAGTGAGACCAACGACATGCCACGTCCACGAGGCCAAGGATACGTTTAAAAGGTAAGCGGCCAAACAAAAAGATTTTCACGTGGAGAAACATTCAAAAGAAAGGTGGGTAGACATGGTTGGGGGTGGGTGGCTTTAATAGCCACCCGCCATAAAATATCAACTCGTTGTCTTGCGTGAAATTTATCTGAACTGGTCACATACCTTTTTTTTTTCATTTATTTCCCTAGTGTTAAGCAAGTCTAACACCCTATACAATCGGCCGGCGGTTTTTGTTACATCCGAGCCGTGAAAATTCAATGTGGTAGATGGTTATGAAGCTGGACCAAGGTGTAGCGGTGAGTGGAAGGTGTGAGATCAGATCAGGTTACCACTTGAGTAGTGCGGCCTTAATCACGATCTCGTCCTTAAGTGGAGCAGCCCTTTAACTGTTGGCTCGAGAGCGAGCTCGAAAGGAAGACACCTCTGAGCGCATGATGCATGATATTCTTTTGGGATGGAAAAAGGAGGTACCTGAGAAGCACAATACCGCGTGGTGGTGTTCAACACATCGGTGCATTCGCAACTGTCTACTTGCATTCCGCCTAGCTTTTGGCGTCCTGGAGAATTCGTTGAGAAAGAAAGGGGCGCCAGTCTCTTGCTGAGATTAGATCTCCCCACTCCTGTGAGATTACGAAGCACGAAATAGACCCCATATCGTTCCACCCAGTAATGATGGACGTAAATGGATGGTTTGAGACGATCAACCGAGTTACGGAATCCTTGTGAACTCAAGGCTGGAGCGAGTATCTCCAACACGGAGAAATCGCGGGGGAAGAAAGTGTGGCCCATAGGCCCTGGTCGTGCAAGCAACGACCAGGCAAGAGTGTAAGGAGGCCCTGGGGCGATTCCAACAAGTAGGTTGTCCGACTATGTTGCTACTGTTCAAGATCAAATGCACCTTAAAGAAACGGAGTTCTCCTTCAAGATATAATGAACAAGTTTGGTTTAGAAACAGTGAGAGTATCACTAGAAGACCGGGTGAAATTTATTGCAAGACCTTCTAATGGGGCTCACCCGTTTACAGTGTCGCACATGGAAGGGAGTCTCATAGAGGTGGGTCTGTTTCATATCAGAACATTTGTGAAGCATAGTCATTGTGCATATACAAAGTGATCTTGCAAGGCCCTTGCCACTTTGTTTCAAGCGTGACGGGTTTCTTGGAGACAAAAAAATATCATTTCTTAGGGACACGTAGATTTATATTTGTATATATTAGTAATCGTATACTTTTATTAACATATATGAAAGGTAATTAAAAGTACATTGATATTATTAAGTTTAATATTAATAAATTCCTTAGTTTTAATGTTACTTAAATATGAATAATAATCAAACTATTAATACCTCCATTAGGCATCATGGGGTATTGGATAGTGCACTTAGTGAGTTTAAAGTCTTTGCATTAAAATTTATTTCTACACCATTTAATAAACATTGCATGAGATTTTGAATAGGTTTGATTTCATTTCTTTTTATTTTTATTTTTATTTTTATTTTAATAAGATTTACATTAAATTCTGAAATGAGGAACACATGATAGGGCTAGGACTTAGATTTACTTCGTTAGCATAATGAAAACTATCTAAAAGCTTAAGTCATTCCATTAACAATACAAGAATAGAGATACCCTAACATTCCAATTTTTCAATACATCTCCTTATAAACAACAAAATGGAACTTAATATATATATATATTTTAAATTCCCAACTTTCCTCAAGAGGTGTTCAACACTCTTTCCATTAAGTTTTAAAGCAAGAACTTCTAGCATTTCAATATGATCAACATTCTCATATGAGGTTCTAAGTCAAGTAAGAAGGAGAATAAATAGATGGTCTTCCTTTCAACATTTATAACAACACTCTCTACTTCATGTGAAACAAATTTGCAATAATGGAAGCTAAAATACAAGGTAATATTACATTTTTCCTCCTCTCAAGGTGGGTAAAACTACATAGTGGTTTCACATCATCATCAACAAGGTTCCAATGCTCCAAATATCAACAAGGTGGCTCCTCCATAGTTTGCTTGATTCCACAACAAAATAAGGGAGAGACAACGCTCTCCTCCCAACCAAGATACCCAATGGAGAAGAGAAGCCATCCTCTCCATTGGCCCCCGAGCCCCAACCACATCACAATGGGAGAGAATCCAACTCATGGCAACTACAAGCTTCCACATAACTAAACATAACATTTCACATGCATTCCATAATCCTCCAAAACAAGAGAATCAACAACACAACAAGAGGAAAACAATCACAACAACAAGTCACAAGGCTTACCAAGAAAGCCACAAGAGTAAGACATATGGGGAGGCCACTTATGCCTCCCAGTTGGAATGGGTGCCACCTAAAAGCCTCCAATGCAAAACACAATACCCCTAACAACTCTTATGCCTCCCTCAAGTACCCCTTATCCCTCCATTCACTCTTATGCCTCCCTCAACTCTTATGGCTCCCTCAAAGTAAAACAAAAGAAAATGCAAGCATTTATCTTACAAGGTGGGTACCCAACCCAAACTCCCTCCTCAAGAACATGATCTCTTATGCCTCCCTCAATAAAACTCCCCATAGTCTCCTCCCACTCCCAACTTAGGAATTCTACCCATTCCAACAAACATTTTAAACAACAACATTCAACACAACATAATTATACATTCATTCAACAAAAAGAAACAAAATGCAAACAAAGGTGAATCTCTACCTTTCCATGGTAGAGCTTGCTCCAAGTATGAAGTCTCAAATCCCTCCAAGGATCAAGCAAACATCCACAAGCTCCCAAAAATTCACAAGCTCCTTCCAAATCCTCTCCTCTCCAAAATACAAAAGACTAAAAATGAAACTTCCAACCCCCAAAACAAACAAGAGGATCAAATAAATAGAGAAAAGAGAGGGAGGGATGATGTGGCTCCAAGTAGGATGCCACCTCCTTTTTCCTCCACTCCACATCATTTGGTCAACATCAAATTCCAAAGCACCATTAATAGGTGGTTGAAAGAAAGGCAAGCACCTTACACACTCCAACTAAGCCTACTCCCCCCAAAGGACAAAATTAAATTTGAAAGAAAGTGCAATTAATATTTTTACCCTTTTATCCCCCCAAAACACCTAAAAGACCCTAAATTTGGCCTTCCAACCCATAGGTAGGGTTGGCATGGGGTTTTAAGAGGTGTGGGACAACTTTGACTTGTCCCAGAGCTTTGAAATTTGGCCTCCAAGGCTAAATTCGAGTTTCCCATGTGGGGTAGAGTGTGCTACACTCAAACTCAAACACACATCAATCCACACAAAATCCCAAGTAAATCAAATCCTAATAAATGAACTCTCTTAGGTCACATCTTTTAATTAGTTTAGGACAATTTCAAATTAACTTAATTAACCCACTACAACCCATGGCTAACAAAGGGGTAAACTCCAATCCAAGAAATATGAATAATAACACAAGTAAAATTTCACTTACTAAGAGCAACACATACTAACCTAAAACAAAAAGGGAAAAGTTAAAACAAAACAACACATGATTCCTAGGTCATAATTTTCCCTTTACTAGATAATTCTACACACACACACACAATTACTTGTTGCCATGGTGACCTTAGCTAGATTCTTCTCGAATTCCGATGTGGTTGGTCTCCACTCCCAATATTGTTGTGAATATAATATACTGCAGGCAGAAAATACCTCCTTGGCTGTTGGCGCATTAAAAACATTCATGCCAAATATACAATATAATCTAAAATAAATGACACATGATTTACTATCATCTATGCAAGTACGATATCACTAACACTTCCTAGCACATTTCTATTCCACATATCATTTATATCAAAACGATCATCACATTAGTCCAATTATCAAGTTCTACTCAATATGATTAAATATACCACATGTCATAATTAAGATAAATAACCCTGTCAAAAGCATACAAATATCATCATCAAATGTCCACCAGTAAACCATATGCATCATATAAAGATTAAATCAATAACAGTTCAATGTCTATAATATCTACTAGCATGCTAAATCAAGAAGCCATAATAATCCATAAGTGAAGTAATCAGTCTCGAAAACAACAAAGTAATGGCGGGTGTCGAAGGGAAGTGGGCACTACATCCCCCTCCTTAGACTCGACTTCCTCTGGAAGTCACCTGGAAAAGGTGTGGAAACTGTCCTCGTAGCAAGCAGTAGGATCCTCCCAGTAGCTGCAGTCTCATCATACACCTGTCCCATCGGGACCCGAACTCCGATCAATCTCTCGCCGTGAAGGCCTGTGGTCCCGCGATCTAAAATGCGCATGGGCTCCACCATCACCTACCCCGATCCCTGCACCTGTAATGCGGCCCAATCTAGCACATGAGAAGGATCGGAAATATATCTCCTAAGCACGAAACATGAAACACATCGTGGACGCGATAAGCTAGGTGGCAATGCTAGGACGATAGGCCAAGGGACCGAGGCGCTCCAAGATCTCAAAGGGACCCACAAACCTAGGAGCAAGCTTAGAACCTTTTCCGTGACGAATAGGGCTCTTATGCGGTCGACACGAAAAAACACCTTTGTGCCTACCTCAAAACCGTGATCTATCCTATGCTGGTCTCGCATACTTCTTCGCCTATCCTGCACCTCCCGCAATCTCTGTCGATCAATGTAACTTTGCTGCTCCATGTCCTATAATAATGCTGGCCCAAGAGAAAACTCGTCCTCAATCCTGTCCTAACTAAGAGGTGTCCTGCACTCCCTACAATATAATTCCCTGAAAAGGAGCCATGCCTATAGAACTGGAAACTATTATTCAGAGGCAAACTCCACCAAATACTGAGATACTCCTCCCATCTCGACCGATGATCCATCACGTACATCTTGAGCATATCCTCCAAAATCTGATTCACCCTCTCTGCCTCGTCCATCTCTGTCTCTGGGTGATAAGTGTGCTGAAATTAATCCTCGTCCAGAGGGCATACCGCATGGTGGTCCGGAAATGGGAGGTGTACAGAGGGTCGTGGTCGCAAATGATATTCTATTTTAATCCCATGTAATCCGGACAATCTCATCAAGGTATACCAGGTGCCACAAAGACACTTGCTGTATGGGTTGTCTTTATTGAGAAAATGAGCTACCTTCGCCAATTTATCCACCGTGACCATGATGGTGTCGTGATGGTATCTTGGCGTAGGTAACCCAACGATGAAGTCCATAGAAATGGTGTCCCACTTCCACTTCGGTATGGCGTGAGGATAGAGAAGGCCAGGCTGGATCTTTCGATGCTCGGCCTTCACCCTCGGCACTCTAAACAGCGGGATTCAAATGATGCTATGTTTCTCTCAAGTCCTCTCCAAAAGTACAACTGTCTCAAGATGGCGTGCATCTTCTTCACCGGGATGGGATGAGTAAGGTGCACAATGAGCTTCTGTCAAAATGTCATGTCTCAAACCTCCATCTCTGGGAACATATATCCGACCTCCGTGTCTCGAGAAGACCATCTGTCTCTAATGAAAATCCATCAAATCGCCTCAAGGGTCTTTGGGACTCGATCTCTGCCTCCGCTGCAAGGTAGAAACTATCCCGAGGAAAGGCTTTGCAAGATCCTACTCCACAAATCTGTGCTCACTAAGGTGGCCATAGCCACATGTCTCTACCTACTCAAGGCATCCAGTAACCACATTCTCCTTCCCTTTCACATGCTCTATCTCCATGTCATACTCACAGAGTAACTCCATCCAACGCCGCCGATTTGTGAGCGTTGAGGTTGGGCTGCGTGAAGAGGTGGCGAAGACTCAGTGATCGGTCTGAGTGTAAATCTCCGGCCAAGAAGAAAATGTCTCCACTACACTAAGGCATGTACCACTACCGCAAGCTCAAGGTCATGGGTCGAGATAATTGAGCTCATAATCTTTGATTTTGTGAGACTCAAAGGCAACGACTCCACCCTCCTACATTAACACGCCTCCAAGTCTTGCCAAGGAAGCATTCGTGTAAATGTAGAACTCACCCCGAGGATCCGGTACTACAAGAATAGGTGCTCTCATGAGGCACTCCTTGGTGTACTCGAAGGCCTGCTCACATCTATCCGACCATAAAACTTCTTCCCTTCATTTGAAGAGACGTGATAGGGTGCGCAATCCGAGAGAAGTCCCAACAAACCTCCTATAATACCTGCTAGACCCATGAAACGACATTTATGCCTCTGGCCACACTAGTGGTTGGCCAATCCATGATGGCTTGAATCTTGGAAGGATCAATCTGCGATACCTTCCCCAAATGATGTGGCCCAAATCTGCGCCTCAGGTGAAAGAACGCACACTTCTCCAAGTTCCCATAAAGGCTTTGTTTGCAAGACATCAAGAACGTGTGCGTGAGTAAATTAGAATGTCATCAAGGAAGATGAGCATGGAAGCGATCAGGAAGGTCCCGAATACCCCATTCATCAAACTCATAATCATTTGGGGGCATTCATCAAACCGAAAATACGATCGTGAACTCGTAGTGGCCATATCTCTACGCATTTTAATGTCGGAATCTTTGTCTTGTGAAAGTCCATCTCCGCATGATCTGAGTGATGGTACCACGACTTAAGATCTATCTTAGAGAAAACTATGGCCCCCTTCATCGATCAAATAAATCATCAATGCATGGAAGGGGGTAACGATTCTTGATCATTACTTTATTCAAATTGACGATAGTCAATACACAACCGAAGAGATCCATCCTTCTTTTTACGAAGATCACTGCAGTACACCCCAAGGGGATACACTGGGGATTAAGCCTTTCTCAAGAAGGTCCTGAAGCTGTAATTTGAGCTCACATAACTTAGGAGTAGTCATCCGATAGGGTGCTCATGAGATAGAGCTCTGCACCAGGGAACTAGATCTATATGGAAGTCGATCTCACGTGGGGAGGTAGTCCCATTAGCTCCCGGGAACACATAAACAAACTATGATAAGATGGGATGGTCATCGAGGGAAGGTCCTCCTGGACTCATCCTCGATTTGTCCACCACCGTAATAGCAAACATCGACAACCTGTCGCGCACACCGCTTAAGCTACATAGTGAGATGGTGCGAATGGATACATCCCTCCTAACTCTTGATATCACCGACTCTACTCCAAGATCATCTGCAAGAAATATTCTTATGGTAACAATCCACTCTAGCTCACATGAGCGAACAACCAATCCATGCCTAAAATGATGCCATAAGATCCTAATGGAAGGATCCGAAGATCGAAGTAGTGGTGAAGGGTCCCAAATCCACTACACACTCCTTAACTAAGGAGTCTCACGTAAATTTTGGCTCGAAGCCATCTCAACATCCAAACTACGGCCTTTCCTAACTTCCATCAGCTCTACAACGCTTTTACTAAGGATGGTGCAATAAAAGAATCGAAGAACCAGAATCAAATAATATAGAGGTGGAAATACCACCAACACTACTGTCATCTCAATCACAAGATTTCTGGTGCTCGGCTGGGGTTCTCAACCATTGCGTAGATCCAATGACTCCGTGCCATATCTCCAACAATAGGCTCGAGCTCTGTGTCTTACCCTTGTTAGGGTTCCGTGGGAAATCTCTACAATGATGTCCCACAACACCACAACCATGCATGATTCCTGGTCCTCTCCAGTGGGAAGCGGCTCCATTTGGTACTCTAGATGATCGAGATATAGATCCTAACGATCTCGGCTATGAAATCGCCGAGGTCTCGGTGATGAGCTCCTGGCCGACCGAGCTCTCGGTGTACCCTCGTGTCCTAATTGGACCCCTAGGAGGAGGCCCCATACTACGTCCTCTTAGTGCATCAAATCTCTCGAGGAGGTTGGTAAGGTGGGTGGGTGCTGCTGCTGCACACTACCGCTCTGTTGTGGTGGCCTGAATGAAACTTACCTCGAACTCTGTCCACCCCGTGGAGGAGGAATCGACCCTTCAACCTACTATCTCGCATCTACTGGATATGGCTCCGAACTCGTCTCTAGCCTGCACATTGCGTCTTCCTCTGTGTCTCCTCTACAATATAGGTCTTCTCCAAAGCCTCGGCTAATGTCTATGGGTAGTGAATGCGCACTCACGCCACCTAAATCAAGTTCAGCCCCGGATGAGCCTCGTGAATCCGCACTGCTCATCCTACATATAGTCGACGTACTTAGAGTAGGTCCGTAAATCGACTCTCATACTCAGCTACTCTCATCGATGCCCGAGCGGAGGTCATGAAACTCATCTATGTGCTGTTGTATAAATCTCTCGGGTAAATACCTACTCCAAAAATGCTCCTCAAACGGCTCCCGAGTAATCATCTCCGAGTCAACTTGGAGCTTCGCTTCTCGAGTCCTCCACTGACTCCTGCTCCATCCTTCGGGGAAGATGGATTGCAACACAAGCTTTTGTGTCAAGCTAAGTATCTGAGACGAGAGCTTGAAGCATACGCTCAAGCTCACCAACCACGCTCTACCGAAAACTTCTGTATCACCCGAATAGTGAGATGGTCGTAGCTTCAAGATCTCCCCGATATGGTCCGCGGTGACGATTATGTGAATCCTAGATCTCTCTGTATGCTCCTCTCTCTGTCTGCAGGGCTCGAGACCTGTCCCTATGTCTTGAGATCCTGTCCCCAAAGTGTAACAAATCACTAAGTGTAACAAATCACTTTACTACATTCGCACCCAAAGTGCAAGCACCATACGATAGGGTTCATACACTCACCGTATGACCCAAAATCACAACATGAAGCATTACATATTACACAACTCATATATACGATGAACATAGTACATCACAACATAACATCCATTGCAACATAGCAATGTGGTACACACATTTCTTCAGAACATGGTAAAAACATCATGATACAACTCATCTCTTTTAACATCAATCTAGTCATACAACACATTGATACACCTACATAGCACAATATGTCACAAAGCTCCAACACTATGTCATCCACTTTATAATTCTTTTCACACATCAAAAGTAGTAATTCACACGTGAACTCTTCATAGAATCCACAAAAAGGAGAGAGAATACTCCCATCCCAAACATATCAACATGATCACAAACACGCACAAGGTGACATACACGTCATGTGCGTTCACGTAAACACAATTTCGACATGGGTCACATCACGTTTAAAGCACATTACTCTTCCAATATCTACCACCATCATGCAACATCATCATCATCATCATCATGCAAAGTATCATCATGTAACACCACCGCCACCATGTAACATCATCATATAACACCAATCCTGCCCATAGGTTCAAGAGCATTAACCTATGCTCACATACCAAATGTAACGACCCAAATAATCACACACGGACAACACAGTGAAAGACAGGATATTTTTTTTTGACTTGTTTGACACATAACATGATGCAACATGTCGTCACCAAAGATACAACTAACTCTTGTGGAACAACTCGATACAAGGATGGCCATAAAGGCAGCAATGTAAACGTTCACACCTATCAAGGACAATTTACTTTTCTTTTAGACATGACGACATAGAAGTCCAACCACAAAACACACTTACAACTAGGGCAAACCACAGTAAGAATTGATTGGAGGTTATGTATTTTGACAAAACACCCTTTTACTCATGACTTATGTTTTCAGAGAGATTCGATATAAGATTCGCACAATTTCATCTTACCAACCGAGTTATTTTCTTATACAGTGTAGAGTAGTTCACTTAAAGTCTTCTCCTACTTGCTAAATCTTATTATCTTCCAGAAACTAATCATTGTTTTCCTTTAAGCTTGTTTAAGAGTTCACCCAAAAGGGGTAGTGTTCGCCAGTTTAGCTAGGGGTAACAATTTATAAAATTTTACTTTACAAGGATAGTTTCACCTTTGAGTACTTCAGAAATCTCTTGTTTTCAAGTAAGTCATCTCTACATTATTTTATCGGAATATATATATTTTAATTAACTTCTATAAGGGTTATCCACTCCATTTAATTTTACTTATATCGCATCATTACAAGGTGTCAGAGAGTTTTGACTTAACACTTTATTCTCAAAATCATGGTTTTACAATACTTATGCCAATGTAATGATTTAATAGCATTTCTCACCAAGGTAAGTTACTAGTCTAACAACAATAGGGAAAGAACACTTCACCACGTAGTTTTCCAAACATACCAAGACAAGAGATTTTCTAAACTCCCGCAAGCAAAGTTACAAAATTTACAACGCATTGAACTTTCTACAAAGAACTTCATAATTTGAACTGATGAAACTTTTACACTCTTTTCCTTTAATCTACTCGCATAATCCATCTGCACAAATATTTATTAGAGTCAGTTCGCTAGAACTGAGCATGATAAGATATAAACCTCACCTAATAATTTATGCCATCTAGCATTTAAATAAATGAAAGTTTGCAATACTCCTTATCAAATAAATTTCTAACATACATTTAAAACTTAACTGCACATCTCATGATAATACATTTCCTACTCATTAATGTTCACTTCTTTAAGATCTACTTACATAAGGACTCAATTCCAAGTGACTAGATAGACAACCTTAACCATGCAATAAATCATACTTAAATTACAGTAATAATAATAACGCTCACCTAATACCCTCGACCTACTTCACATATATAAGTATCCAACATTGTTATCTTTCAATTAAATAAAAGCACCAACGATATTAAGTTTATATAATAAATACAAGTGTCAATTTTATATTAATCATCGATATTACCCAAGTATCTAACCTTCATAGAAAATCAGTGATATGTAAGTATAATTTGGATATTTATCTCACAATTTTAAGGATATACTTATGTTAACAAAGATTCCACCAATCCACAAGTTCATGTAATATTTAGGTATCCTTTTGGTTGCTTATTCCATGTCTTTATATGTTTCTAATAGTACAAGGGTCCAACTCATTGGAATGAGTTACGATCAACAAAAATTGTCATGTTTTGCTAATATGTCAAAGATACATTTGACTAACTAAGATAAGTAAGCGCGGTCCAAGCCACTATAAATACAAGTATCAACATTATCTCAGCTCCCAATTGAGATGCAAGTATCAAATTTTAGCTAACATAATAATCATCGTAAATACCAGAAAATATTCCACCCGTTAACCAAGTAATGAAATAACATATTTATCCTTACTGGTTACCTGATAACATAATATATCCTATCATATAATTCAACCTCCACTTGCATACACCAATTTATGGGTATTAATTATTGTTATATAAAAATGAAGTTAAATAATTTCAGGTGGACTTATATCCTTACTGGCATACATGGTATGCTCAGTCCCATTATGGTAGTTGTTACCTTTACTTAAGGCTGTGCATGAATCCATTTTAGGGTAGTTATCTTAACTTCCCTATTCATCTGTTTTTCTACCAAACGTCTTTCGACAAGCTTCAAGGTCAAGTATAAGATAATTTTATAATTTTATATTTCAGGCATTGCCTGAATTCATAAGCATGAGGGCATCACATATCAATCAAACTTGAGGGATGTCGATGTATCCAATATTACTTTAACCGATTCAAGGATCCAAGTAGTGCCTCAAAAATTAAGCCCAATAATTATCCACAAAGGATAATGACTTGCGTGCATAACATATTCGTAAAGGTCATAGAAAACCCATTAACGCATGCTTCAGGAGGGTTCCAATCTAATAATAAGCTCATAGTAATAGTAATAGCAGAGGGCCTGGTGAGGGGTTTTCAATAATCCCCAAGGTAAGTGATAATCGAATGACTCAGATGGAGCTATCTAGAAGACCAATTAAACTAGTATGACTCTTCCCAAATGGAAGCCCCCAATCCTAGTGGGAGTTTAAATTATTATAAAACCACAGTAAAATCCAAATACGAGTCATATCGAAATTCCCTTTTTCAAGCCATGTTCTACATAATATAAACAATACAAAAAAATTATAAACCTCATTCACGCTCCATACTATTTTCTACAGAAACCATCATTCAAAGGAATAATCAAGGCAAAAGAGAACCCAACATTATAAAATCAGTAGGCAAGAATCGATGTAGAGATTTCTTCTACTTCAAACAGTAAATAGGATAAATTGTAAAGGGGGGAGATCGGTTCATGCAATAATGATTAAAATTCATTTGGAAAACTCATCTCTTTTGAGCATCTCTTTCAAGAAGGAGTCAATATGTGTAAATACATGTTATATGATATCCAGAGTCCAAACGCTATCTATTTAGTAAAACAAAAACACATCCACATTCCAAAAGAAACCCACATCTACAGCATTCGAACAAAGTTGCAGATATTGATTTATCTAAATGCTAAAAGAAATAAATCATTAAGAGAGAGGGTTAGGGCTTATCATGCCTGTTTTAAACGCTAAATCCTATGGCCATGCACGAGCAGACCCCTTCTCCCAGCAGTCCCAAAATTATATCTCCACCAAACGCATGCTTCTCACCCACACGGTGTCCCAAATACCACGCAAAAGAAACAATAACCATTCCGGTAAACTTATGCAATGCAAAGGATACACCATCAACCTCTATGACAAAGTCACTGAGGAAATCTGAAAAGATCCATTCACTGCCTCACTTCCCTGAAAAGCTTGCGCGATCTGACCGCTTGGGCAAGATGGCCTTGTCAGTCTTCCCATTCCCTGCCATTCCTACGTACCTCTCAATCCTTGGCCTATTTACTTCTATACACCAGAGAAGCTCTTTGAGGCTTCAAGACTAGTTGAGGCATTTTTTCAAACGCTTGGCATCCAAATTCTTTCACCTTACGTATGCACACAAAATAGAATCTAAGGAAGATGGTGGGTCGCGGTTATCGAGGAGGATGCATGGTTGAGTGCCGGGATCAAGGGGACCTCCTGCTCCTTCGCTCGCTTGAGCACAATTCAATCGACAACACTCGACCTTTGACAAGACAAAGAGAATTGAGACAGATGTGATTGAGTCCACTACCACCCCATGTTCTATTAATAATATTACATGCTCAGATTTCCGCATAAAGAAACACGGGGACCCTGATTTTAGATTTTAGTGTAAGCCGGTGGGTACCAACAAAAATTGAAGTGAAGATGGGGTATCATGTTATTTACACATGATAGCAGAGACAAAGAGAAGATATGTCAAACGTCATATCATTGTGTCAAAATATAGTAGATGTTGCCACCGATACCACATTATAATACTTTCGTTTATTATATTTACTTCGGCACTGTGAATCTCATTCCCAATAGAGATGTCTCCAAAGATAGGTCAAGGGAATAAATTAGATCCCAACGCCTTTCTATTGTCATGCAAAGGCACTCCACGGTGATTTTCCCATTACCCGAGAATGATGACAAGAAAACCCTCGTAGTTGGGTTGGCGAGGTCCCAAGGTCGAAACCTTGGCCATGAAGAAAAGGAGGGCGAATGCAATGGCCGAAGCCAAACTGAAGCATGCCACCGCCATCATAACTATGAGAGAGGATTTCTTGTATTTTGGATGCCCATGAGAAGAGCTTTGCATTGATCGGAGGGCTTTGTTGGAGACGGCTGCCATTTCCTTTACTTTATTCTTCCCCGCCGCAATGATATATAAACTCAAAACTCCTAGTAACATTCCCACTGTCACAAAGTCGATTTTGATACAAATATCTTGAAGGAGAATCCTGAATTGAGGATGCATTCGATACGAATAGATAACACTTAGTTGGACAACTTTCTTGTTAGAGGCACTCAAAAAGGGCTTCCACTTTCTCTAACGTGCCCGCCGCTAGGTAAGATTTGTTGCAGTGTCTTTATAGATCCCCTGACCGAACTCACCTGCGGTGCCCAAGGAATGGAGGAAAACCAAAAAAAAAGAGGAAGAGGGTTCGTTTAGCGAGAAAATAGGAACCAGATCGCACTGTAAAGGAAAGAACATCGATTAAACACGTTTTCCCTCCTCCCAACGCTGCGGCCCAAGAAAGCGCGCCCAACACCCACCCATACGCATTGAAAGAGCAATAAAAGGAATACCAGGTCCTTCCACCCACCGCCAGCTAATCACCTAGTTGACTGCATAGCTAGGCAGGAAAAGGAATGGCGTATAGGAAGGAGAAGATAAAAAAAAAAACTATGTTTTCTTTATTAAGTTGGTTGCAAGGCATTAACTACGCATGGCTAGATTTAATAATCCCAACCCTCCACGCAGTCAGCCAGCACTAATGAGGCCCCTAACAACAAGTGTAGCAGATGTGCGTCCTTGGTGGTGCTTGCGGCTAGCAGAAGGGTTAAGTGGTAGAAGATTCAAAACGGACACAAGACAATGACCGACCACGGCGTCACAACAGAGACCCTCTACTTTGCATGAAACCGGTGCTCGGTCATGGCGACCAACCAAACAATAAAATCATTCACCGATAATTAACCAAAATGTTGATAACAATTGACAATAAGATAAATAAGTTACCGATCGATCGATAATTAAATTAGTAATATTATTATTACTTCTATTACTATTATTATTATAACTTAACAATAATTATTAATCAAATTAAGGACCGACATACAATTTCAACAATTGGAGAACACGGTTTTCCTTTAATCTGGGAAAACGCATAGCGAGGCAAAGCGAGTGCAAAGCAATGGAACACCGATAATCGACATAAACGGGGAAAGATGAAGAGGGAGAACAACTGATTATTGCATGTGATAAAGGCGAAGCCACTAATGATCGACGAAGGCACAATGACATTCCATGCTTAGCACTCAATCGCTGAAGGATGAACATGTGTAACGTAGACCGGGGCATTACGGGGAGTGCGGAAGGTCTCAAACGCAACACAAGTCACGGGGCCATGGCCGAGCCTTATACCACATGCTACAACGAGCCAAATTCCAAGTAGGAGATGACAATTCAGACCCAGGGAAACAAGCAGGAGAGAAGTCGAAACTAAGGTAAGGCTCGAATGATCTAATAATTACCAAATGCATTAAAACGTTGCAAAACCCACGAGCCAAACAAATGAAACACAGACCAAAGCCAAGACAATGCAAACAAAATATCGATTCACCTAACACAAAGGCCAAGAACCAAAACATGCACAACCGAAACCGAAACAACTCCCTGGAAAATGCAACTCAGCTCGTAGGAGGAAGCAAGGGAAGAGGTCGATAGAGCGATCTGGCTATAAAAGTAACTCAATGAGGATCTTGGGGAGGTCAAATATTGATAATATTTATAAGGTAAGTCGATTATATGTATCTGATTTTTGCGTTTGTTTCAGAAGAAATGGTGATAACATGTATTTGAAAAGCATTTCGAATTTCCCAGGCTGTCAAGTCCATCACATCACTTAAGGTTTGTTGTTGTCTCAACTGAAACAATCTATCTTTTGGACCTAGTCTGTACTTGCTCACAAGATTTAATAGTTTTGGACACCAGATTTGGATATAAATTTAGAGAAGAAATAGTAAGGGAAACGGTGTATATCTGTTCCCAATTGAAATCAACACATCCAGGGTTTAACACGGATAGGGTTTAATACAGCACACTCTGCGACCCATACCTGAATGTCTTCAGAGGTGTTACTCCTCCTCTTGGTGGATTGGACTTGTCTCCAATTCTTGCATTATTTTTGCTAAACGCTTTGACCAATGCGGCTGCATCTCTTCCAGCTGAGTTGCCCAAGGGCATGGAAAGCACACAGCGGTCAGCTTCAACACCTATTCAACCTTCCAGTATCACTGCAAAATAGAACATGTGGTTCGAAAGGCAATGTAGTTCCTCTGAAATGCTACTAGAGAAAGCACAAATTAAAAATAAACTGAATATTCAGTACCTTTAATCTAGGAGGCGCTGACCGAAAAAGCGCATGGTAAATAAATCAAAGCGGGAGTGGGGTAAGTAAGTATGAGACAAATTTGGCAGATACATATTCATAATCTCAATATTAGCCGAGAATGGATAAGAGTTAAGTGCGCAAGGTAAGAATATACTACAGCTCTAAAAAAAAGAAAGTGCTCTCCTACTCATGCCTTGCCATTCTCAGATCTTATTTAACGTCCTCAAAGGTATATTTTCTTGCTCATTCTTTGATTCCACGGACGAGAAGCAGATAACCGGTATAGGAGTATGGGATAGCATTAAATCCACATTGTTTCTATAGAGACCAACCTTGCACTGCCATATTGGGAATAATTAGGTGGTACAAAGCTCACATACCATATTTGTGAGGTTGTGTATATTACCTTGAACATAACTCACTCTCAAAATTCTTCTATGTCAAGATTTCAAATATAATTTTAAGCCCTACCCAAAAATAATAATTTTATATAATGGATTTCTATATATAATCAGTCAAATTAGATGTTATAATATAACAAACATAAAAAATACTGTGATATTGCAATTATTGTGACAGGTTTGTAATAGTAATTATCTTGAAATTATATGTTAGATTTTATGGAAGTTGTCCAAAATATATATTGAAACAAGTGTCACAAGTGGTTTTGTTCATTCACATTGAAGCATAGAAAAACAAAAATTATTGAATGTTGTTGTGGGAATTCAGCTCTCTGGTTTTGGATATGATGATCACTACTTATATGAAGTTGGATTGACCAGAGATGATAAAATTTCCTTTCTTTTATGAAAGGTTGTGTGTCTAAATTGCGGTTTGAACATATAAAGGGGTTTTAGGCACAGGTGAATAGTTCCATTTTATGCTAAAATAGAGCTTTATAAAAGCATATAAGCATATACATTGAATTTTTAGATATTTTTACTATATGAAAACAACTGAAATCTTTGTGGAATTTTTAGTTATATACCCTTTTAAGTAGATATGGGATCTTGGAATGCATTATGATTGTGTTACCTGCTAAAAATTGTGTTTAGTAAAATCTTTAAATATTGTAAAATAAATGTATTTCTCGTGGATTGTTGTCTCTGTTAAAATTTTACAACATATGACAAATTGGAAACTCTACAAAAAGGTATATTCATGCATCACACTATATTTCTTTAATATAGTGAAGTTGCAAGTCCAATACTAAGGGTGCATGGAAAATGTAGAAAAATATAAATCCAAAGTATTTAAAAGTAGTATTTACCCTCCATTAATATTTCATAACTCTTTATTTTTTGTAAAATTAAACAAATCATTATTTATTAACTACCTTTAAATACACTTTTATGACATAACCTTGTTTTGTAGAATCCAAATTGTCAAAAAACACTATTATTATTATTAACATATTTTAATAAATTCATTCATCATCTATATCATTAAGTGTATTCATTTTTGTGCATTATTTATTTTACACTAATAAATATTTTTGTATTTGTCTACCACAAGCACTAATGGATGATGTTGCTCTCCATAAATAATTATTTTTCTACATATAAATTCATTGTCACCAATGAATGAATCAATCCATAATAACTATTATTATTTATTTATAATAAAACTAAATTTAAAATTTAATTTAATAAAGTACATATTAAATAATACTTTTAATAAATCCTTTTATATGCCTATCGGCCTCTCACAAGCACCTATGGGTTCTTTTGCTAGTTTAAAAATCTAATGGATTATTGGAGCTATCTAGAGTTAGATTGATTATGCGTTAATTCGTTTAATGGTTCCACTTAACGTTGGTATGTCAAGTAATATTAATTTTGATAAATAATTATTTGGATGCATGAATGTGAATGTTTTTAAAGACTCACTCGAATATTATCCTCAACTCTTGGGTAATAGGAAAGGAACTTCATTCCTTTCTTTTAAACATAGTTTGATGTTTGCATCTTAAATAATATTGTGCTTTCACATTATCATCCACTCTTGTTATCATTGTTCTTACATATTGTTATTATTATGTATCATTGAATCATAAAATTTGTAATTAGAAAGAAAAAACATGTACAAATTAACTCAAAAATGTTTGCGGTCAATAGTAAGTTATGTTACTTGCAAGCCATATGTCAAAAGTTAATGTTTAATTGTATTTGGTTCTAATTTTTGTAAACATATGTTATGTTTAGGTTCTTTTGTTTATTATAGCTAATGTATAGACTTGTAGTTTAGCCACCGTATCAATGTATTAGTTAGTTATGCAAAGGAATTGAAACTAACACCTTAGTAGTTTAAAAACATGAACTAACTACATAAAAATCATCATGCTAAGAGCTAAACAAGACTAAATACCAACATTATGCTTTCAAACTTTGAAATAGAAATAAAACTAATATGCTAACAATTTGAATCTCTACTCTTTAGATCACAAAAATACTAAATGAACCTAGATAGATCCATGGTAATCAAAATTGATTCTTTGATCTTCAAGTGTTTGGGAATGGAGGCTAATCAAAGTATGGCTACAAGACTCTTTTGATTATCTCCATATGACCCAAAATATTCGATGGATAAAATGCAAGAATGAGGACATTAGCTCAAAATGAAAGATGCTCTAAGATGAAATGTCTACTGATTAACTATAAACATGTAAGGTGTAAGAAGAAAGGTAGGAGGGGGTCTCCTTATATTAGCCCAATGGATAAAATAATCTCTACATCCCTTTATATGTGGGACAATAGAGATGTTGGGTTAGTTATAGATAAGGAAAGTTTACAAAGGGTCGAGTCAACCTTATGAGAGTTTTTTTGTCCTTTAGTGACCCATGGGGATTGAGGGAATTTATTAATTAATCAAAGTGATTAATTAATAGGTGTCTGCAAGCTTATAGAAGTTTTTAGAGGTATAATTAGTATGATTTAGACTATGGGAAGAATTTAATAAAATAAATGATGATTTATTGATTTAATGGAGAGGAAGCCAATTAATTAATAATTATTATTTTTTCTAGATAAAAGGGAGTATTAATTAATGAAAGGTTGTTAATTGGTGAATTTGTTGGATAAAAGGGATAATTAACTAGCGTAATGTAGTTAATTAATGATGATAGAAGAGAAAGTGTGCTATATTGATGATATGTCGTCAATTTGCGGGAAAGAGGATAATTAGTGCAATATAAGTATTTAAATTTCTCGGGTTAAATTATAGGTGTCTACATTTGGCCCTCTTTAGGGTGGTGTAAATGACACATTTTCATAGATAGTAGAGAGATGAAATTCTCAAGAGGTGGAAGAAAAATTAGTAGAAGTGAGAGATGCCCCTTAAGTGTCGATGGGGTGATGAAAGAAGGGGGTAAGTGTAGCAAGTTGGTGGACAATTAAGTGGATGTAAAAACCTGAAATTTATCCACCACGATAACGGTTCAGATATCTTTGCGATCACAATTTTTAAACAACACTCACGGGATTTTTTTAATCACATTTTGTAATTTCTAAACCTAAAAGAACAATCGCGGTATTGTGAGACAAAAAAATAGACCCACGACTCCTCATTTTCCCCATTTTTCTTTTCAAACCATGATTTCTCCTAGACATTTGTCACTCGAGCTTTGAATAACCCCTCAAAATTGCTCATCGTACTTCTAGATCGTGATAGATTCAACCATGCCGCCAAGATGAGGAGGTAAGCCGCCGACTTTAATCAAATGTTTTGCATTATAGTTTTTTTTTCATAGGTTTCTCAATTTTTGTTTACGTATACAATTTTCTTATTTTTTCAATTCGTCGATAAGCGGAATCAGGAAAACCATCAAAAATTCCTCAAAACCCTCCAAACATTCCTCTAAACATAAATCTACCTCTTGTGGCTCCTTCTGTCCCCACGGAACCAAGCAGGAACATAAGCGATATTATTAGAAGAATATGAAAAAATAAAATTTTCATTGAGAACCTTATTCAAACTATAAGACAAAATCATTCCACAAATCCGTCCTGCGCATGACTTTAGCCAACACATTGCAAATATTGATTAGTGAATTCCACTCCACAAGTAACAAAATACATAGATGGAATAACTTTAGAGGTGATTTTAGGTGGTAAAGTACGTAGATACATTATCCCATGTAGCCGTAAAAGACAAAACAAAAGGAAAAAACCACATTTGTGTATTATTTATCGACACGAGAACTAATGCGCCCCCGCAGCTACTTGCAAATGGTTCCCAATCCATTGGTGCCACGATGATTGAATCAAGAACAATTTTTGGGACCAATGGTGGATGCTTTTTGATTATCTACCATGCAACAACAATGAGGTTCCTGTCTATTTTTCAAGGAAATTACATTCGAGTTCATTGTTAATGAGGTCGCAAATTTTATTCAATTTTCTAACTTTTATGGGTGAGGATGTGGCTCTACACTTTGTAGACCTGGTGCGACAGAGGTTAACCAAGGATCCCCATGCCCCAAACACCGCACTTCCTTAAGTTATCCCTCCTACGGTGAAGGAGGTTGTGGAGATTGACACACTACATGCATTGAGGGAGCTCACTAACACTCCGACCCAACATAAGTAACCAGATTACATTTAGTGATGTTTGTGGAGGTGTCGATTCTATCGCACCACATCATCGTGGATCATGTGGTCTTTGTATGCTCGTGGGGAGAGACATCATTTTCTGGTTCACATGATTTCTTTTCTCCGGATGAGATGATGGTAGATTTTTTTGAACTAGTGCAATCGATCTTTGTATTTAACAAGTAAATGTCAAATAAATATAAATAATATATATATATATATACAATAGTTTGAATTATGTTTGAGATTTTAATATATATGTATTTGATTATACGTCATGTACATACATATTAAAAATAATTTTTATTTTATTTTAAATAGTAAGATCCTATTGAAGGAAACATCCAAAGTGTCGACATGCTATTCTGTAAATTTGGTATGTTAGAAATGTAAGTTTCAAGTTGTATAAGTATATTTTTAATTTCATTTGATTGAAATTTTATTACTATAATTTTTCACATATATGTTGTACATATTAATATGTCTCATCTTTTATATGCAAGCTTGGCAGGTCATCATCTACTTTGGGAACCGAGGCTACCTTGGTATGCCTCACGTGACTTTTACATGTGAGTTAGTTTCTCTTTACACTTTGTTTCTAATTGTGGAATTTCACATGGATTACATGATTTGGACCTCTGTTATGTGGCGGTCATGTAGATTAATATTGATTTGTACATGTTTTTGTATAGCTTATGACCTGCAATCAGAGAGACTCCTCCATATATGTAGATTGTAGTAGGCTCTTGTAGATACTACCATAAAGCATCTACAGATCCATTGATTGAGGTATAATTTTTGAAATTTGTTAAATTTTGGAGGTTCATTATTTTTATTACTTAAATCTACAATATCAAATTTTGTACATGTGAAATATTTAATTTAAAATTTAATTATTTGTATGTAGCTTACCCCTCGTGAATTTATTGTTTTCCCCGTGACGCGTCAACAAAAAAATTGATAAGGAGCATGACATTGAGGTAATATTTCACATGCATTTGAACTAAATTGTAAGTTTCTAAATTTTGAATGTATTTTAAAAATTTTGGTGTTAAAAACTTGTTGTTTATGAATGTGTAGTAGGCTAGGTTGCAAACCTTCTTAGAGACTCCTAGAACCACATGGATGAAATCTGTAGTGTTATCTCCCTCAACTACATCCCTAGGTCGTGGACATGCTACTTCTAGTAGGGAAAAGAGAAGGAAGATGTTTCATGATTAGATTCATAGGACTTGGATATACATACATACATACATACATACATACATACATATATATATATGTATATGGGCCATCTCGGTTCTAGTTAATGTTTTTTCATATAGTCCATTGTATATAGCCTTTTACGATTGCATGTGGTTCTATATGTATGAAACACTTAGTTCGAGATGTACACATGTTATGAACTTGTATTTTCAAAGACGTGCATCCAAAGCACACTTTGTTCAAGATGTACACATGTTATGAACTTATATTTTTAGAGGCATGCCTCCATCACACTTAGTCATAATGATAGTACTTCTTTGTTTGATTCTATTTCATTACATGTATGATATCCTTCTATGTATGTTTTCATAACCATATATTAGTTCTATACATGTTTGATTTAAAATTAAAAACCATGTCCCGAGCACTACATGGTACAATTGCTAAGCAAACCTATTCCATTAAGAAAACCTATGATAACCATGCTAAATGAACTACAAAATTGCAATACATAATTACTTTTTTTTTTTTCTTTTAAAGCTAACACTCATCTGCTCCATATCAACTACTGCGAACATTGATAGAACTAAGCGAGGTAGAGTTCATCTTGAACTATATGAATATAACGTTACTTATGGTGCAACATTGCATGGTACATTTGTTAAGAAATTAAGGAAGCATTTACATAGTTGTATAGATTATCCCATTAATATCCAACATAACCTATTGATCAATAGATGCACACCTTATCTCTTTATAATTTTGTGTTATGCCAATCAACTAAGAAGTTACCTTCAATTCGATTATAATTTAAAGTAGATTTACTTCTATCTTTTCATGTTCATTGTTTGTCTCTTTCTTCTTCCTTGCCATCCTCTCTTTCCTTTTATTTACTTGTACATTCAAGAAGTTTGATTTCTCCTTCTTATTCTGCCATTGTTCACTCTTCTTTTTTTTTTCTCTTGACTTGTGTCTTGTTGCTTTGATTTGTTTTTCTTTACCTTCACTCTTCTCCAAAAATTATTCATTATCTTCATTTTTTTGTCCTTCATAACTCATCTACATATTTCCACACATTTTCCAGCTTGTTCTTCTTCTTGTACCTATATTTCTCATTTATCTTCTTTAATATTCTATTTGTTCAAGTTTTCAAATATATTTTATTCTATTTCTCACTCATTTCCTTGCTTTTTGGTATACTCTATTGACTGATTTGAGCCTATACCTATCATAAATGTCTCCTCAAGCCTTTGTATTTACTCATACAATAAATATTCACTCTCTCCTTCACTTTCTTCATCATATTTAGGATCCGTTTGGTCTTCTTTTTTCATTGGAATCACATGCTAATTCACAAAAATCTCTCTTTGACCTTCCAAACTTCCCTTATTGTATCCTTAGGCTGATGTGTACTTTTATTTTCAATTTTCATTCTTGTTTTATAAGTTGGTTTGTACATAGATACACCTTCTTCACTCTTCATTTATTGATCACGGTGATTACATGCTTGCCTAAAACAGAAATATGAGCTTTTCTTGCCACTTTCCTCTTGTTTCCCATTTCATATCATGTTCTTATTAGCCTCTTCCTTATCATATTTATTGGACAACATATTCCTTATCTCTTCTTCATGTTTCTCACATGGAAACTATTTTCCTCTTATGCCTTCATAGGCTCTCACTTATTTGCTTCGTTCACTTCTTCTAGCATGCTTCATAAGTGACTTGATTGGCCACTTCACTTTCCTTCTAAAATTCCATCCACCTAGCTCATTTCTTTCCCGACTTCTTAACTAATTGCTTACCTGTAACCACATCTTTTCTAAGGCTTCCAATATATGAAAACTCGCTTCTCAAATCTAATATTTTCTCTCCATTTTGAACCTTGCTCTACATTCTTTGTCTTCATGGCTTTAGACATTCCTTGATATCTAACTTGTGTAATCAAATAATATTTCCTCTATACAAAACTTGTCAAATCCTTACTCTCTTTCCTATACCGCTTTGATACCAAATGATGTAGCTCCATTCTCTAACTCATTCCTTTAAATAATCCCAATAAGTTTCTAGTAACAAAATTTCATAATGATCCTGAATTGGAAGATCTTAGGCTAATCTTTGATAGATTTAAACTCATGAAATTGGAAAATTTTCCTTCTAAGAAGGTCTTGTTATCCAAAATAATCCCATGCTTATTTTGGTTAACTTACCTCTATTTTGTCCTTCCTTGTGATTCAATGTAAAATTTCACACATTCCAAGAACTCAAAAGTTTCTAGAAATGGCTTCATCAGATGGAAAATTTCTTCCCCTTTCCATAAAGGTAAAGAAATCCCCTAACTCCTTGTATTTTCCAATTTATGGACGCGGTGAGGCCTTAGGAGGCTTTTTTGCCCAAGAAGGGTTGGAGGACTTAGGAAAGAAATTTTTCCAACTAAAAATAGGTGGGTTGGCGAGACTTAGGAACAAAATTTTGGCAAGGAAAATTGGTGTGGGCATGGGGGAAAACTCTTCACTTAGCCCTTTTGGCTAAAATATGAAATTTCAAATCATGGCCCACTGAGCCCGATGAAGGGAGAAAACACACTTGCGGGCCAAGGGGAAAATTTTGACACTTATCCTTTTTGGGCTAAAAACTTAAAGTAAAAAAATTGGCCCACATTCCTAGAAAAGGAAGGTGAAGGAAAATAAAGTAAGGTCCTCGTGGCCAATCGTAAAGTGACACATCATTAGCGAGAGGAGAATTATGTGGGAAACTTTAGAAATTTCACTATTTTAATCCAAAAAGTTCAAGGGGATTAATTGGGCCACACCTCCACATACAATCAGGAGATGACACATGGCCATCAGCGCCAAGGTAGGAAAGTGGGGGTATGTTGGAATTTTTGGCTGTTTTGTCAAAAAACTAAAAAAATTTCAACCGCGCCTTCGCAACCAATCAGAAGGTGCCATGTGTTTGGTCCTCATCATCAATGGCACAACGGGCATTGGAGGAAGATTAAGTTATTTGGATTTTTTGTTAAATATTGTTCAAGGCATGAAATGAATCCGTTGTCCCATCAACCATTGAGAGAGGGCCACGTGTCGAGAGTAGCAGTAGGAGGCGGGCCATCGGGAGGATTTTTGATTTTTGCCAAATCTACGAAGGGGCACAAAAGTAAAAATTGAGCCGCATCTCCTTCGCCAATCAGAAGAAGACACATGTCATTTCGAGACACATCATCAAGGTAAAGGTGGGTCGTTAGGAGGCTTTGGGAACTTTTACACTTTTTTCGAAAGGGTAAAATGTTGTTTTCAACTTCCCATCCAATCAAAAGGTGCCACGTGTCACAATAGATCTGTGGGCCTGTGGAGGTTTCGGGGTTTTTTGAAATTTCTGAAAAAAGGGGTAAAGGGAGAATTTTGGCCCGCGAACATGTTTTTCACCATTTTTGCCCTAATTTGGTTGTAGAACTTTGAATGGGCATATCTTTTGATTCCACAGGTAAAATTTAGCAAAATTAGTACCGTTGGAAATCTTTTAACACCCTATTCTACATGGATGCCTCAATTTTGAATTTTTGTTGAGATTTATGGGAGAAACTGAATAAAATGTCTTTAGCATGGGAAAAACATAGAACCAACATCCAACCACCAAAATTAATGGAGTATGGGTCTCCTTCTTTGCTCTGCGAAGCAAGTACATAGAAGTATGGGCTTGGTTATGGAACCCATCATTTTGTAGACAAATTGAATGCCTTTGGAGGTGTTTGGATGTGAATTTCAAATTCCCATGTCTCCTTCTGCCGTTTTTCATTGATATATGCCATTTTTTTGCTCATTGTAAAGGGTTAGATGTTTTTGTTCTTGTAGGATCCCCCTTTAGCTTAGAAAGTGAATTCATGGAGTTTCGGACCTCCCATATGGACCGTAAATGAAAATTTACCTTTTCATGATTGTAACACATCAGTATCAAGCCATGAGAGCAATAATACATGTTTTGTGGATAATCTTCATCCCTTTATGTATTATTTGTTGTCTTCTGATCCTTCATTACAACTTTTTTTTATTTGTTCCTGTTCTTGTGTTGAATTCTTATGGCTTGTGTCTATTAGCAAAGCAATCATCCATCACTCCTTTAATGTATCACCTTGTTAGATTTAGGTTTATTTTCCTTACATTCTTTAACTCTGTCTTCCTGAAAATTAGAGTAGGATTTAGGATTGAACCTCTACAAATTCATGCATACACCTAAACAGAGGAGTAAGAACCAGCCTCAATCTAGAGAGTCTTTCCAATTGCAAAGTCCCACACTTTGGGGAAGACTCCATGTTGTGCAATCACACCAAATGACCCAATTCTCAACTGCGCAGTTCACGGGAGGTCGTTTTGGGGGTGCCGTGATCCTACACTAATAGTTTTGACATGCCAAAGTGGGACCAAGAGGTCTTCATATTATTTTTTGGTAATTTGATGTGTTCTGTTAAATTTTCAGCCTTTTGAGGCATATACAAACACATCTGGTGACTCCATCTTGTCACCAACCCTTCGAGTTTCAGAACTTTCTTTTCATTCATTTTCATTCATCTTTCTCTCCACATATTTCATTCTTATTTAAATGCATGAAGTTTTACAATCATGACTTCATTTCCATCATGGAATTCACATTTACAACAACAGCAATCCAATCAACCTCCAACATACTTCTCAAATCCTCCATATCAGCATTTTGATCAAATCCAGAATCAATATGCATACCTTGATGTGAGCAATGCCAATACCAGTTTGGCTATGGAGTTGATCAAGAGTAGGCACGCATATAAATACAACAAATCAAATGGAAAACAAAGATCTATTGGGTAAGATCCAAAAAAAGGAGGCAAACATGGTGCAATCCAGAGATACAACTCAAATGAAAGCATTTAGAATTGGTTGTAGGGAACCTTATCCATGGGTGGGCCCTTTTCCAAGACATTATAGCCCACAGGAGAAACTCGACTTCATTGTTAAAATGCTGCCATTACTTGCAAAGTGGACCGAGGGAATAGAGGTATATGAGAAGAGTGTTACACAACCTTGTCAATGGGTAAGCACACCACCTCATATTTTTCTTTTCCTCCTTCTCAATCTATATCATTTCAGCAGTGTCAAGTATCAAACTTCCCATCTACTGCCCCAAAGGTTGATTCCATTCCTCCATCTTCTAATCTCCCATCTCACCTCATTTTCTCTTCCCTATTGCCTTCAAAAAACCATCCCTCAAAAGAAACAAGAAGTTATACCTAATCCACCACTACAAATAATTACAAAACTAGTTGAATCATAACCCACCCCTCCTCTTGAACTCCCAAATCCATGCTTGGGAAGATAAAAATCAAAATACCACGGTCAAGGAGAACAACAACAAGAAGAAGAGCCAAAAAAAGAGGAAAAGATTAGAAGTTTGGTGAGCTTGGCTCTCAAATTCGGGATTACAAAGATCCCCTTGATGGTTAAGCCAAAGGAGGAGGTGGAAGTTGAAGAACAAGTTGTGGCCAACTCTAATTTTATAGCAGCGGTGGAGAAAGAAGACCATTAGTTTGTTTGTTTCTAAGTGTAGTGTCCATGTTGGCACTTTGTCTGAAGGAGATGTTGATCTAATCCAAGCTGCAAAATCAGTCATCAAAGAGGAAGAAAAATCAGCTCCAAGTCCCATTGAATAGGAGAAAATGGAAGATATCAAATCAGAGTTGAAGCCATTTGATGAAGGAAGAATTATTGAAGACTTTTTGCTTTCATTTGAAGGGTCTGATTCGATTGATGAATCCATTATGGAGGTGAACAAAATAGATTCAGAGGCATTGAATCATGAGCAGGTTACACAAGAAATTTCAGATTTCTCTCCCACTTCATCTCTCCAAAATCTGATTTTTGGATGAGTTCAAGCTGACAAGCTTCATGTTTGAAGATGAAGCTACACATGGTGAAGAAGATGCAGATTTGAAGGTCACCATGCAAGAGGGAGATACCTTTCTACAACAAGACATTGAAGAGTTTGATTTATTATCAGACTTGGAGGAATGTGTTGATGAGGAGGAGCCATCTGAAATTACAAATTTTTCTTCTCCATCATTCATCCTTCAACCACAAGGACCTGCTGCCATGGAAGACAACATGCAAACACAACCTGTAGTTTGCAACATGCCTCTTGAATCAAAGTTGGAAGAATTTGATCTTCCAAAAGCCACACCAGCTGTAGAGGAAGGAAAAGAGCAAGAGGTTTCCACCATCTCTTCTATAGCATCCACCTAAGAAGATCTGAAAAAATACTCCATTATTGGAGTTGAATTTTAGAGCAATGGGCACATTCAAAGGACCAGACCATGCCCTATCAAATACTTGGCTTCATTAGAGCCAAAAGAGGAGTTTCCACTAGTCATGCTTGCTTCTAGGCATGAGGATGATATGCAAGGTACCAAGGATCAACTGCAATGCCTCTTCAATCCAAATGCAGAGAAACTAAAAGAGGTATTTAATTTGTTTTCAGTTGAAACCTTGATGATTTGGGTGGAGGACTAAATTATTACTAGTTTTCCACTCGTTGTAACAACAATGTTTAGCTCCAAATAATTTGCATGGGTGCCAATTTTGAAGAAAGGAAGATATTTTACACAAGTGGCGGGGTTTGTTTAGTTCATCTTTGCTCCCAAATAAAGTAGAGTAGGTAGTTTGGATTTCAGTAGAAGAAATGCTTGTGCACACTCTACATGTTCTATTTGGAGCATGTATGATTTCAATTTTTGTACATAGTTTTGTTGTGGGGTTTTATTACTCTCATGCAAGTATCTTGGACTTGACATTTGGTCACAATCAGTTTCAGTTCTAAGGGGTTTCCAAGTGACAAAGGGGTCAATTTTCAAAGTTTAGATCAATTCTAAAGTGCTATCACTCATGACTCCATGCCCAATGGATGCTTCAAGGTAGTTGATCACTTCATCTTGCAGGAAGATGACCCCTCTAAGTCTCCAAAATTGTTATACAAAATAATCCCATGCTTATTTTGGTTAATGTACCTCCATTTTATCCTTCCTTGTGCTTCAATGTAAAATTTCATACATTCCAATCACTCAAAGTTTTCATGAAATGGCTTTATCGGATGGGAAATTTCTCCCCTTTCCGTAAAGGTAAATAAGTCCTCCTAACTCGCATTTTTCAAGTTATGGGCCAACGAGCCTTAGGAGGCGTTTTCACCCAAGGCGGGTTGGCGGAAACAAGAAATAAATATTTCTAAGGAAAAATAGGTGGGTTGGTAGACTCAAGAACAAAATTTTCCAAGGAAAATTTTTCGATTGGTAGGGGCATAGGGGAAAATTCGTCACCTATCCCTTTTGGCTAAAATATGCAATTTCAATTGGTGGCCCTGCAAGCCTTGTGAAGGGAGAAAAGTGCACTTGTGGTGTCAAGGCAAAATTTTTGACACTTAGCCTTTTTGGGCTAAAAACATAAGGTAAAAAATCATCCTACGTGCTTGAAAAAGGAAGGTGAAAGAAAATCAAGCAAGGCCCCGTAGCCAATTAAAAAGTGGCACGTCATCTACGGGAGGAGAAGGATGTGGGGAAACTTAAGAAAATTTGCCCTTTTTGTCCAAAAATTTCAAGGGGATGAATTGGGCCACACCTCCGCATGCAATCAGGAGATGACATGAGGTCATCTCGCGCTAAGGTGTGAAAGTGGAGGTATGTTGAAATTTTGGCTCTTTTGTCAAAAACTAAAAGAAAAAAATTGAAGCGCCCTCCACAACCAATCAAAAGGTGCCACGTGTCCGGCCCTCATCATCGAGTGCCATAGCGGACATCGCAGAAAATTAAGTTTTTGTATTTTTGTCGAAAAATGTTCAAGGCATGAAATAAAGCCATGGTCCCATTAACCAATGAGAGAGGGCCACGTGTTGAGAGTAGTAGTGGGAGGTGGGTGTCGGGAGGACTTTTGATTTTTTCCAAATCCACAAAGGGGCACAAAAGTAAAAATTGGGCAAAGCATCTCCTTCACTAATCAGAAGAAGACACGTGTCATTTCTGAGACATGTCATCAGTGCAAAGGCGGGCCGTCGAGAGGCTTTGGGAAATTTTGTAATTTTGTTCGAAAGGGTAAAATGTTGTTTTCAACCCGCCATCCAAATGTAGAAGGTGCCACGTGTCACAAATGTAACTATGGGCCCGCAGAAGTTTCTATGTTTTTTTCAAATTTTTGAAAAAGGGGTAAAAGGAGAATTTCAGCCCATGAACTTGATTTTCATCATTTTTGCCCTAATTTGGTTGCAAAAATTTGAATGGGCATATCTTTTGATTCCACAGTGAAAGTTAGCAAAATTGTACCGTTGGAAAGATGTTAACACCTTGTTCAACATGGATGCTTTACTTTTGAATTTTGGTAGTGATTGATGGGAGAAAAATGAAAAAATGTCTTTGGCATGGAAAAACACAAAACCGACATCCAACCAACAAAAATAATAGAGTATGGGTCCACTTCCTTGCTCTACGAAGCATGTACATGGAAGTATGGGATTGGTTATGGAACCCATCATTTTGTAGACAAATTGAATTCCTTTGGAGATGGTTGGACGTGAAATTTGAATTTCCTGTCTCCTTTGAGTACTTTTTTATCAATATATGCCAATTTTTGGCTCATTGTAAAGGGTTGGACGCGTTTTGCGTTCTTGGATTTTAAGACCTCCCATATGGATTCAAATGCAAATTTTGCTTGTCGCCATCAGTAACACATCATATCAAGTAGTGAGAGCAATGATAAATGTTCCATGGATAATCTTCATCCCTTTCTATGTTATTTGTTGTCTTCCAATCCTTTATTACAACATTGGTTATTTTTTCCTTTTATTGTGTTGCATTATTCGGCTTGTGTCTATTAGCAAAGAAATCATCCATCACTCCTTTGTATCACCTTGTTAGATTTAGGTTTATTTTCCTTACATTCTTTAACTTTGTCCCCTTGGCAATTAGAGTAGGATTTAGGATTGAACCTCTACAAATTCATGCATACACCTAAACATAGGAGTAGGAACCAGCCTTAATCTAGATATTCTTTCCAATTGCAAATTCCCACACTTTGTGGAAGACTACATGTTGTGTAATCACACCAAATTACCCAATTATCAACTACAGATCTGAGAGGTCATTTTGGGGGCGTGGTGATCCTGCACTAACATGTATTATATTCAATCTATCCTTTTAAAACTTGTAATTTCTACCACATTGCTGACCAAAATCAGATTATATCCTCAAAATGACAAAATACTTACTTACCCTCATTTAAATTCATATTTCTTATTCTTGACCTTTTGGTCCAAATATGCAAACATGACCCTGCTTTCCTTAGCATTTTATTTATAATCTTATGCATATGTTCACATTCTTAGCATACTATTAGAAACAATGAATAAATGCATTAATTCCTTTAATGACTATCCTTTACTCACTTCTTGAAAAATTTCCCGTAGTCACCACATTTCACTAGTGCTTACTTCACAAGAAATTATGGATCATTTAATTTCAACTCCATATAGTATTCTTGTCCTATTCAAATACTTAATCCACTATTAGAATAACAAGGGAATGCATTTCAATCTATCAAATCTTTCAAAACCTCTTTAGTCAAAAATATCACAGAGTTGTCCTTAGGACCAATTATCCTATTTCAACTGGGTTGGGATCATGTAGAGATGCTCATAAGGTAATATTGTGATTGAACCTCCATTTGTGGTTGCAATATGTAATTCTTTGCAAAATCAACCATTGAAACAATAGTACGAATAGGAAATGTGTCCTTGAATATCTTGAATTGTTCATCCAACCATTGAGCTCTATGTGTATGCCTAGCATACTCATAAACAATTTCATCCTTAAATTTTCTCATAAATTGAAAAACAAACATATGTTACGTAACTAGTTCACATCATTTAGACTCTTTTCCATCTTTCAACTAGTATGCAACGATTTATATTTATCAAACTCAACTAAATTATGTCTTATTGCACCTTCAATTTTCTCATGGATTCAACTTTCCAATTTAGGTAATCCACCGCATGTACCACGACTTGCATCTAAACAATCCACGAAAAATGTCCATCTTCTTTTTCAAAAATATCGTTGGAATGAAATCCCTCGAGGATATTGGTGAAACTTGAACACCACATTCGATAAGATAGTTTTAGAATGAAAATTAGAACAAATACATAAAAATTTAGCATAATGCATCACAAATTCAACATGTTTCCTACAACAACAAGTGGTGTGAGTATGGTTTATTTTCACATAGAATGGTTTTAACATTTCAAAAAAATGTTGAATAATTTTAATTTCTAGATGCTCTTGTTCAAACTTACAAAAAAATTGAGTTTGATTCATATCTAAGAAATGCTTTGGATGTGGTTCACGATTAGTAGAACCAACTCTCTATTTTATAACATCTCTTGTATTAGGTGAAACTCTAGTGTTATCATGCCAATATTGAATAACAACTTCTCTTATAGCATCAAAATTATCTTTGTCGTTAAGAGGCACTCTAGTAGAAAATGCCCAAAAATTGGTGTTATTGAGTGATTAAAGGATATTACGTATTTCAATTGCTTTCATTAAATTTTTCAATTACTCTTGCAACATTCGATTTGTTTGCATAATCAAACATTATTATTTATTGATTCACTTACAACACTAGTAGTAAGTACATGATAGACAATATTACTATCCCTAGTGCATCTCTTGACACCAACAATGTGATATGCATCATGAAGGTTTTCAACAATTGTAGAGGTTCGACCACGTATATTAGATGTTGTCAATCCTAACGTGTTTAATGTAGGTCTCGTTTTATTCAATTTCGTCAAACTAACCAACATCTAACATCTTTGGGAATCATTTAAAATTTCAAAATGATTATCCCAAATTTTATTGGCTTTTCTTCTGGTTTTCCATTCGTAAAGTTTGTCGACATTGGTTTCAAAATTTTTCATCAAATTCAATAGATAAATTAGGTTTCTTATGTAAAATCCTAGGAGGTGTTTTTGTCAAATTTTGCTTTTCTACAGTTTCAACATGAATTTGCTTATTCATATTTTCATTGTCTCCTTCAATTTCAACATTTTCTACATCGGGAGTATTTAATTCTTCTTCAACATTGATAGTAAAAACATCTTCATCACGAGTATTTAATTCTACTTCAACATTAACAAGTAGAAACATTACCGGTTCCTCATTGCTTACAATAGTAGGGTTGAAGATGAACCTCTTCTTGATTCACAAAGATTTCACATTCACTTTCAAGCATTTTGAATTTTTTATCCTTTAATTTGTTTGGTGTTGTTTTACTTAATGACTTCCTTTTTGACTTCGTTTCTTGTCTCCCATGATTTTTTCTTATGCTTGATAAAAAAACATGTAAAAAAAAAAAAGAAAAACAATTTGCAGTAATTCATACAAGAAGGTAAAAAGTAAAAATCACAAGGTAATTTAAATTTTGGGATGTGTGTAATTATGATTTAAGAACCGCAAGTGCACTCTATAAGCTGTGATCGCGGATCTATCTCGCATCATCAAATCCGACCCTAAGGCTCGGGAAATCTTAATTTTTCCCCAACCAAAGCTATGGAAGGTCATTATGAAGTGTGAAAGGTCAAAAACTTCAAATTTTCTCTTCTAAAGACTTGAACCATGCTAAAAAACTAAAAAAATTCATAAAAATGGTGCCATCGCATAGGGAGATCGTTAGCTTTGTAGAAATAATAATTTTAAAGTGAATAGAATAATATAAATATTTTTTCATATTTTTTACTAACAATAGGTCTTTAAGACATTTTTCTGTGAATGTTCATGTCTACGTTTATGATTGTAAATTTTTTCACTTATCAAAATGTGATAAAAATTATATCATCCGAAGCGTGGATAAATTCTAGACACGTTAAAAATATATATTTGATTTTGATATATTTTTATGGAGTTATGGCAGGAAAATGGAAAGCGCTCCGATTTCTAAATCTTCTTAGACCACTTTAACGAAAAAAATCATTAAAAAAATTTTGCTCAAAAAATACAAAATAAAACCCATCCCAAGATGACAACTACATATAACTTTTCACCAAATTAAAAAAATAACAAGACTTGGTCATCCAAATCGTGGGAAAACGGACTACATTCTTAAAGGTTTTGTCAAAAATAAACCAACTCATATAATTTTAAGTGTTTAATATAGCTAAACTTGTATGTTTTAAAAAAATTAGTAGTTTAGAAACTAGATGCTAGATGCTACGATTCTTATTTAGATTAATTTTTCTAATTTTGAGTGTGCGTATTGCTAATAATTCCTACAAGTTGAGACCGCACTATTTTTTATAATATGACATCCACCAATGACCCCATTTTTGTTCACCAACTTGCTGCACTTACCCAAGGGGATTGACAATTGAAAAAGGTGAGAGAAATGGATAGAAGAATGGGAAGGGGAAGAATTTCCCAGGTGAATCAGAAGAATAGGGGTGACATGAGAATGATGTACAAGAGGAATGAAAATGGGAAGAAAAGAGAAATCTTTCATCTAGTGTATAAAAACAACCTTAGTGTCATCATATTGCTTTGAAGATCAATGTCATCGGTCTTTATTAAAAATATAAGCATAAAAAAAAGAAGAATGACATGAAAATTCATACTACGGATAGTTTCCCATTGCTGAAAACACCAACTCAATGCAACATACAAACGAACGCACTATGAGAAGGAAACAAGGTCATTTAACAAGGAAATCAAGTACAAACACATATATTCCAACAACCAATGGTCAAGACGGTTTAAAAATATTCTTTTATCAAGATGAAGATACTAAAATGTTTATGATTGATGAAAATGGTTAATAATGATGCACATAGAAAGGATACATGTAAGGGGAGATCATGAATGATGCTTGGATCCAATGATAAAGTGTTTCACGTGCAACAAAAAATAGTATCGGGAAACTAAAAGTGCACAAGAGTACCGACAAAACAAGCATGATAGCTTTTTGCAGATGGTTGTAAATCAGATGATTCGTGAATCATTTGATATGTGACCAAGAGAAAATTTTAGTAAGATATGTAGTAAATACCATGTGCAAGACATGAGTTTCAACCTTAGGTATGAGCTTGTTTTACCTATTTTTGTAAATTTTATAATGTTTAGGATTTATGGAGAATGTTTGAAAATTTTTGGATTTTGAATGGATTTTTTAATTAATTTTTTTACTATTTGGATAAGTAGAAGAAGGTAGAAGAACTAGAAAGAATCTCCCAAGAGTAAAATAAATTCCATATGGAAAAGAAAGAAGTAACTGGTGGAAATGAATGCCCTAGCACAACAAAAATTAACAAAATAATTATTTAATAACAAATAATTATTTGACAGAGTGTGCAGAAGAAGTGATATCGCCTAGGAGAAATAAAATTTCCCTAGTGAGAAGAAATGAGTACCAAGTGGAAAATAATGCCCCAGCACAGTGAAAAATTAAAGAAAATAATTATTTAAATAAAATAACTATTCACGGTGAGTAGAAGAAGAGTGAGAGTGACAACGGCGGTCAAAAGCGGTCTTCCGGACATCATGGCCGATGTGAATTGTTTAATATACCCCACACATGGGGGTAAATGATTTGAGCCATTAATTTATTATGAACACTTTGCTGAAATTTACCACGAGACCCTCGATAGTGGTGAGAATGATGGTGAGAGGATGAGCACATAGGATACATGTCGACCAGGAGTTCAAGATTACGCATGCATGAAGATGATGGCTCCTTCATGATTAGTTTGAATTTATTTGTCAATTACATATTTAATGTTGTAATTAGTGCATTAACTAATAGTTTAGACATAGGAGGAAGCGCATTCATGCATGCGCGGGGAGAAATTATCTTTAACGTGGTTCAGAACCCCACAAGTGTGTGCACAAACATGCATGTATACAAAACACGTGTATGCATATGCGCATACGCCAAATAGGTGTACGCGCACCCGTGCACATAAAGAAACAATTTGCATGAATGCGTAAGTACACAAAACCTAACAAACACACACTAAGTACATACATGCGCGTGCAAGAAAGGAAAATGTTGCACATGCTCCTTGGTCACTTGTAGTTATGTGTGTGTGTGCCAAAAAGGCGTGCATATGTAATGAGCACACACATGCCCAAAAGGGCTCATAGGTACCAAAAAGAGCAAAGTCACACAAACAAATAAAAAGGAAAAATGCCAAAAATGACACTTAGAAGAAAGTAAAGATTAGGATAGGATAAACAAGAAATAAAAGAGCTTAAAAGAAATGTTAGTGTCTAATACATGTTGTGTTTTACGATATATTTTCTAGCATTGTAGACTTGAGAGTGACATAGTTGGATAACAAACATTGAGACGAGCATGCATCAGCCTAGACCATCATGGGATGGCGATACTCTTTGGAGGTAGTTGGCTTAGGCCACGTGGCACGAATGCCATCAATTACTCGGATCATGGCCTACCGACTATTTTAATCAAGTAGTGGCACAATGATAGTAAGTGTTTCTAACTTCCTACATGAGAGATGATTGTCATCTTTGGAGGATGTGTGGTGGATGTTGCGCTTCCCTATTATCATTGTTGATTGAGTACATGAGTGATTTCGGTTGGATCACTGCAGGAAGTTAGTGATATATTTTTTTCATGATGATATACCCCATGAGGGTATGGCGGTGTCATTACATAGGTGTACATCCGATACTACCAAAAGCGAGGACCAATATAGTTGATGGATCTTATCGGTGGGGTTTCACTCACCGATAATATATGGTTGTATTTTGCATTGGGATTGATCACGGTAGTCCATGGATTGTTGGTTGTGAGATATATTGTTGGGGCCGGTGTATACTAACACATCTATCTTTGGGATCTTCATTTGATCACTTACCATTATCAAGGAAAATGGTGGGGCTGGCCTCGTTGTTCTGATTTGATTATGGGACCATATAGCGATCAGATGCCCCATAGGTACATTTCACACTGAGTTCTAGAGGAGTGACATTTATGGCATACATTTCTATTGGAGATGATGTATAAGGGAACTTGGGAAAATCTACTATTATCGATGAGAGTTCAACGAGATGGATCGGAGAGATGTCATTTGGAGGCACTCCAGCGACATATAGTGGTCAATAGATGGAGTAGAGCTTGGTGTATGCGTGGTAGAGAATTTCCTCCTTAGAAGCTGCAACTACATTACAAAGATATATAGAAAAGAACGATGTCGAGGTGTCAGTTGGGTTTGATTCGGGCGTCCCTCAACCAGATATATGGTATGCTCACCGCAATACTAAGAGATGAACCATGGGGCCATGTATTCATGGGGGTCGAGATAGGGATATTTTTTACAAGTGGTACCACATGTATCAAACCCTTCTTGACATGTTAGAGATCTAAGCAACATGCTGAATTACATGGTTTGGTATGTTACCGTGTTAGCACGATGATTGACTATACCCGATGGGCCCCTCGTAGCAAGTTTGAGGCCACCACAAGAGATCCCTTATAGCAGTGATGAGGGTGATGATGTAGGATCAAGTGGTTTTGATGATGTGTTTGATGGAAAACAACATGATGGAGGGGACCAATAGGATCCGATAAAGGATCCTGGTGATACAATAAGAGTCGGGACATGTACATGTCATGTAGGCACGGATTATAAGGACAGGGGGAGTCCGTGAGGCCTATATTATGGGAGCAAATATAGGTACATTATCCTAAGCTTAGATTACAGGAGTAGGGACATGTTCCCACAGTACCTCAGAGGTTTCCTTGAGTGCAAGTTGGAGATGACATGGGAAAATTATTTTCCTTACAAAAGTAATTGCATCGGTGGTGGCGAGATAGAGATAAGGCCTAAGCTCATATTAATTTTTGACATCAGCATGGGACCAGACAAGAACCCAATAAGGCTAGGGTGGAGATTATTATGTAAACTTCCAAAATATATGATATATGGTCTCCTAGATGGCTCAAGTGACAAGCTTATTACAAAGGTCCCAGATGCGAGTACAACCAAAGTGATATCTGTGAGAGATCAGCTTTATGTTGATCAAGAAGTAGGTCAATCGAGGTTGTGTGATTATATTCACGGAGTTCCATCCTTTCAACACAAAGATGGGACAATGGTGACACCATGCACCCATAGATATTTGGTGATAACAAAGGGCAGGGCCTCTAACTATCATTGTTAATACTATGAAGTTGTTCTAGATGGTCGAGTGGACGCTTTCTTATAGCCGGTAGTTGAGTGGATCGATGATATCAAGTAGGCCATACGCATTAGTTGAGAAGGCGTGAGGGTGGACTAAAGGAAGCGTGGTGCATAGGTTATGGGTCCCCCTGTCTCCCGGTCCATCCAATCAATCTAAGGGTTCGATTCAACCATGAATCTCCTAATTGTATTTGTATAAAGATAGATGTGCCTCTTATGAAGGCCCTAACACTTTTTTGACATATGTATCACTTTTTTATGTACACCTATGATGAAGGATTTATCCTTTTTAATCAACGTATGAAATTTTTTGATGTATATCATTCTTTATGTATTCATCTAATGAAGGCATTAACGAGTTGTTCCCTTGAGGGCCCATTTTGTATAGATGATGTATATCCTCTTTAGGAAAGACATTTTACACATGTATATATATGGACATTTTTGATGTGGAACATTTTTTTATGCAATTATGTACTTTATTTAGATGTTAGAAATATGGATTATGGATGTATCATGTTGTTATATGGTTTCATTTCTCACTTTATATGTTTCATAATGATAAACGTTGATGTATCACATGTGTTTCAATTTTTATATGATATATCTGTAGATGATATCAATTATGTTTGTACATGTGATGTTAGAGATTAGTGGATAGGATGACATGATGATATTGGTGTGAGGGGATCAATATTGATAATTTTGATCCCTCTTGTCCCCATTTGATGATACAAGATGTGATGATTAGCTTAGCATGCATGTATGATGTATACTTAGTTTTTTATTTATACATGAGGTATAGATGATGTTAGATGTGATGAGTAGCTTAGCATGCATGTATGATGTATACTTAGTTGTTTATTTATATATGATATATAGATGATGTTATATGTGATGACATTGATGGAGATATGATGATGTGATAACAAACATTATGTACATGCAGCAAGGAAACAAAAGAAAATGTTAACAATCCTAACAAAATATATAGTGTGAAACAACATTAATTAACACAACTATGTACAATTATTTTAAAGCATGCAAGAACAAACTTCATATGTACAAGTAAGAATTAATCTAACCTAAGAAAGAAAATATGAACCTTATGAAATCATGTCTAAGAAACAAATTATAAAAATGTAAAAACATGAAGTAACTATACAAGTAAAAATGTACATAAACATAGCTAGAAACAAGATAGAGTAAGTAAACTAAAGCTATGTTTTTGTGATATCTTTGTGAAATAATTTAATATTATTATTTTTTTATAAAACAATTTTCTTTTGTTTTTCTGAAACAATTTTCTATTGTTTTGTGTTTTTGTGAAACAATTTTCTATTGTTTTTCTATTATGTGAAACAATTTTCTATTGTTTTTGTGTTTTCATCCTATCTAAATATTTTTGGAAATTTTTGAACATACTTGAATGTTTTTGTGATTTTCTAAGTTTTTCTAAAGTTATGCATAGGTAGCCAAGAAATGTGGATTCCCCAACATTATAAGGAGAATATACAAGTCCGTGTGCCACGTGCTTATAAATAGGAAGGTGAAGTAACAAAATTACCCCTAGCGTTAGATGGGGAATATACCAAGGGCATCTCTTCACTTATTTACAAGAGGATAAATATATGGATCAAGGATTGACAAGATAAGTTCTCAGAAAATCTCGGATGGAGATACGAGAGATAGCCCTAGGCTAAGTAAAAGTACCCTACATATGTAAGATGCTTGTGAAAAATGAATCCTCCCAAGGTGCCGGAATCTAGTTTTCACCAAGGGACCTATACAAAGTGCCACAATTGTGTGGTTTCACATATGGATGACCTACTTTCTCCTTTTCTTTTTCTTCTTTTTGATTTATTTGTATTTTGATATTATTTAGTTTTTATTTGTTTTTTTAATTTTTACACCATGTTAAAGCATAGAACCGCTTAAGGTGCATGGAATTCATAGGCTCTCGAATCTCATCGCCATAGGGATGGGTAAGTTTTTATGCTCTTGTATCATATTTTTCCACAATGATGTAGGGTCCTAGACAATGTGGTTTAAACTTGCCTTTCTTCTCTCTCTTTTCCCTTGTGTTGACCTGATTTTATTTCATGACCAAATCTCTAACCTCTAATTAATGAGGTATGATCCTTTTGTTACAATTTTGTGAAACTCTATTACGATACACATTAAGATGGTTTAGGGTGTGGATGTGATTTTCATTCAGGTGTTCTAACTCTGCCAGCCTATACACTCTGTAATCCTCATCCTTTTCTAGGTAATCTCTAAGATATATTCTCAGGGAAGGAAGATCTATTTCCAATGGGATGATAGATTCCATTCCTAACACTAGGAAGTAGGTTTTTTCACCCATAGGAGTGCGGATGGAGGTATTATAAGCCCATAGGGATGGGTGAATTTATAAATTCTGGTTGTGACCTATCTTACTTACCATATTTTCAATGATTCAAACCATATTTTTGTTAGTGGATTCAAAATTTCTATTGCCTTGAGGGTAATCTGAAGTAGAAAAATTTAATCTATTTTGAAACCGATTACATGATATATTTCACTTTATTTTTATTGAATTATTTTCCATTTTCAAGAATTATGACCGCAAGAATGCCATACTAGCAAAGAAGGTGGTTCATGATAAACTTTGAAATATGAGCACCCATAACATAAGTTAAGGGAATGAACTCCACCTACTTAGTGAAATATTTCATAGATGTAATGATGTGGGTTTGGCCAGCAGATGAAGTAGGGGTAAGCTTCCCTATTAAATCATGTCCCCATTTGGAAAAAGGCCATGGGATGTGTTTGGTTGTAGTGGGTGTGAAGGCGCATGGATGAAATTACCATATTTTTGACATAGCATTCATTTCCTCACATAGTTGTAGCAGTATATTTCCACAATAGGAAAATTTTATCCTACCCTCAATAATTTATGTTGGTTCAAAATCATAGCACCCACAAATGGCTTGGTTTTACATGGGGCATTCAAAGTGTAATCTTTATAATATTGGATCATATCTCAAGTTGTGGGACTTGCAAACTTGAGATGATCCTCCAGAGAATGTTGGTTCTTATTCCTAAAATACCGCCTTACAAGTTACTATAGTGAAAGAAAACTATTGTATTCTAATCTAACCATTCCAAAGAAACAGGAGAGAGAGAGAATGCAAGAAAATAAACCTACACTAAAGCGGTGATACACCGAGAGGAGGAAAATTTTGATCATAGATGAAACCGCTGAAATGGAGAGAGGTGAGTAATGGAGAGGATGGACAAGATGCATTATAGACCAAAGATAGAGTTCACACAGAACACCACTTCAAATCCCTTAAACATAGCTCCCAAAAATGTAATGGACATCGAGAGATATGCACATAATACCCTACAATGAAGAGAGGAAAGAAGAGACAATATAATAAGCAAGGGATGGACAAAATGCATCACCAAATAGATTTAATTGCTCTAGAAGTTCACATGGTACATAAATTGTTGGTAAGAGGCAAGAAAATTCCATTACAGAGCGAAGGAGAAGTCTTAAACTACACATTCAAACCTATGGAATAAAGAGAGAGGGGCTAGAGAGGTAAAATTTTCAAAAACCTTGAAATGAGCCAAGATCTTACATTTATCAATGAAGCGACGAGAGGAGAAGAAGAAGAAAGGGGGGCAAACTGATTTTAAAGCTCAACCACCAACCATTAATCCCTTCAAATCCACCTACAATCTGTCAAATTTGGCTATCCATGTCTACTTGGCATTTGGAGGAAGGATAAGAAATCAGATCAGATTTGGGTAGTTGAAGCAATCTGATCACGTATTAATGGAGAGAAATACATTTCCTATTTCTCACCCACCAAATCCCGCTCAAAAAAATATTTTATGCTTCCATGGTGTAGAGGTTGAGCCCTTTCCAAAATGTCCTTTCTTTGTCAAATCTGAGATTCCAGTCAAAAGATATGGCCATTTGAAGATTTTGCATTGAAACTAAAAAAAAAGGTGAAAATGCAATGTTTGCAAAGCGGATCTGCAGCCCAAAATACAAACTATGTTTTTTGCGAAAATATGCAAAAGCACGAAGCCTCCCCTAGCTTTGTAGACTCAAAATTGTCTTTTCACAAAAAACCTCCATGTTCCCGAAATTACAATTTGGAAAAAAACCTTTGCGGCACCACAACTTTGAAATTTTGCATTTGGCAAATAAAACTCCGCGGGCTTGCACCTAAAAAGCTGCACCATTTGTAAAAGTTGCAAAAAATCCAAAGTTCCTTGACGACACACCTCCCCGCATATAAATTTTGGCCTAGCATGGCTTCTCTGCGGGCGTCGGCGAAGGTGGAGCTTATTTTTACACTTTTACGCTTTTTCAATAAAAAGGTGTAAAATCAAAAGTGCCTTCAACGACCCACCTTCCCAATTTGACTTGAAACATGGCCACTTTTCCTTTTGTGGGCCTTAGGCATTTTTTTTCCTTTTTCATTTCTCCATGGGCTCACCAATGAGCAATTGTAAACAAACCCTTTTAGAAAAAGTGCAAAGTGCCGGGAAGTCTCCCAGGCCCACCAGTACAAGTGCAATCTTCCCTATGGCGAAAAAAAGTCTTCCCCAGGCCCACTGGCCCACTTTTGGCAATAAATCCTTCCAAGGCCCGTGGGCCATAACATAAAAAATATGAAGAGTTATAAGGACTTATTTATATTTTTGGAAAGGGGAAGAAATTTCCTCTCTGATGAAGGTGATTCTATGAATCATTGAGTTCTTAAATTATGTAAACAATCAGATTAAAGGACAAAAGGGAGTAAAATGGTGTTAGTTAACCAAAAATAAGTATGAGCTTATTTTGAATAACAATTTGGTGACTCACAAGGATCACTTGCCTACTAGCTGAAAGATCAGTGGCCTTGAAGCATACATTTGGAATAGAGTCTACAGTAAACAAAATTCTGATCTAAGCTTTGAATATATGATCCCTGAGCCACTTGGAACAACATTGCAACCGGAGCTGATCTCACTAAATTGTATGTCCAATGTAGTGTGCATGACCAACAAAACACCACAACACAAACTATTTACACAAATGGAAATCATACACACCCCAAGTGGGATATGCAGAGTGTTCACAAGCAATTATTATACTAAAAGAAAACCTACCTACTCTACTTCAATTATAAGCAAAGGGAACTCAAACAAATCTCATGCAACTTGAAGGGAGAAGTAGCTTCCTTTTCTTATAATTGGCAGCCATACAAATGATTTGATGCTAAAAATGGCTATTTCTATGAGTGAAAAACTTGCAAGAGGCCGATCCTCCACTCAAACCATCAAGGTATCAACTAGAAACAAAATAAATACCTCTTTTTGTTGTTGTTCATTTGGCCTAAAGAGGCATTACAGCTGATCCTTGGCACTTTGATAATCATCCTTATGCCCTATAATAGACATGACTAGTGTTGGTTCCTCCCTTTGCTCCAATGAGACCAATTACCTAAATGGGCATAATCGATACGTGAATTTTGTCCATTTACAAATTAGAATAGAAAATGGAGTGTTGACCTTCCTCGGTGGATGGGTTTGTCTGCAATTTGATTTTATTCTTCTTGCACATCTACAGAAAACTGCAATTTTTCACGATGACTGATATGAAATGTGTGTCATCATTGTTCCCTTCCTCCTCCTATGAAGAACATGAAAGAGTTAAGTCCTCCAACCTTGGTTTCGAGAGGGATGTTATGAGATGTAGGCTATTGTCCTTGAATGGTCTCCTCCATGGAAGAGGACTATTATGCTTGGAAGGTGGATGATGGAGTAGAAAATGATGTGATATCAACAGGATCCTCTCCATCAAAGGAATCCTCTACATCATACAGATAATATGCCTCCTTGTTGCTCTGTTTCTTGTGTTCAACCTCCTACATGGTGTCTTCCCTATTTGCAACTTGCTCATAATGGTTTCCCTCATCCTCAAACATAAAGTTTGAAATATTAAACTCTTCTTCAACATTAGAGGTTGAAGGGGATGAAGTGGGAGGAAGAACTGGAGGTTCTTTCAGAGCGTCTTTGTGCTCGAAGCCTATAGAATTATATGGTTCTCCTCCGTAGCTAGAATGTGCTCCACTTTTTTTGGATTTGGAGAAATTTATTCTTCTTCCTTCTTGGTTGATTGTATAACTTGGAATCTTGTTCCACTGGTACAAACTCATCCTTAGCCACCAATGGCTCTCTTCAACCTTGACCTCCTATGGCTTAACAAGCAAGAGAATCTTTTTCAATTCTGAATTTTAGAGCCAAGCTAACCAAGATTATAATCATTTCTTCTTTTCTTGGCTCTTCTTCTTGTTGCTATCCTTGACTAGTTTTGTGGTTGGTTTTTTCCCAAGATGAACTTGAGAGAAAAATAGGAGGGATGGGTTGGGTTAAAAAATATTTTTAATTGTTTGTGGTGGTGAAAAACATATTGATTTTGGATTTTGTGGAGGGGAATAGAGTTTGGAAGGGAAAAGGGAAGAAGAATTGAGGTGAGATGGAAGACTAGGTAATGGACAAGGAAAATTTACACTTGGGGAAGAAAACAATGGGTTTGAATCTTGATCATGTTGAAATGATAGAGTTTGGGAGGAGAAAATTAAGGATAATAATGAGTTGGTGATTGAGTTACACATTGACAAGGTTGTCTCACACTTTGCTCATATTCCTCAATCTCCTTAGTCCATTGTGCAAGTTGGGGCAGCATTTCAACCATGAAGTCAAGCTTCTCTTGTGGGCTATAATGTCTTAGAAAAGGGATTTCCCATGGACAAGGTTCCCCGCTGACCAATGCGGAAAGCTTTCATCTCTATTGTAGCCCTTGATTTAACCATGTTGGCCTCCATTCTTTGAATCTTCTCTAAAAGATCATCATTCTACATGTAACTTTTGTCATTGTATGCACACCCTTGCTCGATAAGCTCCACAACCAAACTAGTTTTGCATTGTTCATATGGGTAGGCATAATGGTTCTAAATCTGATCAAAATGTTGATCTAGAGGATTTAGGAAATAAATTGGAAGTTGATTGCACTACTGTAGGTGTGAATTACACTTTGGGAATGAATTCATGATTACACAACTTTATAGAATGGTAGAAGATGAAAGATGTGGAAAGAAGAATGGGTGGAAATGGAATGATGGAAAGTCACGTAACTCAAAGAATGGGTTGTTAAAAATATGGAGTCACCATATTTTCTTTGCAAATATCCTTACATGTTGAAAAAGTACAACAAGTACACATCAGTCTTGCTCTGATAAAAATGAAGACCTCTTGGTCCCACTGGGCATTCCAAAACTTTTTGTACAAAGAAGGTTACACGGTGGCTAATGATTTTCTTTTTAGAGTAGAACACCTCTAAAACATGGAACTATAACTTATGTGGTGTCCCACTGGGTGTGTAAAAATATTGGTGTAAAATCATAACACCCCCGAATGGCAATGTTTTGGATGGGACATTTGGTGTAATCTACATAATATTGGATCATCTCTCAAGTTTTGGGAATTACAAACTTCAGATGATCCTCCAGAGAAAGATGGCTATTTTTCCTAAACTACGCTTACAATCTACTCTCGTGCGGAGTAAACTAATCTATCCTAATCTAAGCATTCCAACAAAACAGGGAGAGAGAGAGAGAGAGAGAGAGAGAGAGAGAGAATGCAAGAAAATAAACCTACACTAAAGCAGTGATACACCAGAGAAGGAAAATGTTGATCACAGATCCAACTTCTTGAAATGGAGAGAGGTGAGCAATGGAGAGGATGGACAAGATGCATCACAGACCAAAGATAGAGTTCCATAGAACACCACTTCAAATCCCTTAAACACAGATCCCAAAACCTACAATGGACATCAAAGATATGCACAAAATACTTGTGTAATGAAGAGAGGAAAGAAGAGACAATAAAATAAGCACATGATGGAAAAAATGCATTATGAAACAAATTTATTGCTCCAAAATTTCACAGATACATAATTTATAGGTAAGAGGCAATAAAATTCCATTATAGAGCAAAGGGGGAGGCTTAAACTTCACATTTGACCCTAGAGAAGAAAAGAGAGGGGGAGAGAGAGGAAAAATTATCAACAACCTTGAAATGAGTGAAGCTCTTACATTTATCGATGAAGCGACGAGAGGAGAAGAAAAAAATGGGGAAAAATAATTTGAAATCTCAACAACCAACCATTAATCCCTTCAAATCCAGCTAAAATCATCAAATCTGGTTTTCCATGTCTACTTGGCGTGTTGGAGAAGGAAGGATAAAACATAAAATCAGATACGGGTATTTGTAGAAATTTGATCACACATTAATGGCGTGAAAGATTTTTCCTTTTTCTCACCCAAAAAAACCTTCTAAAAATAGTATTTTATGCTTCCATGGTGTAGAGAAGGTGGATCCCTTTCCAAAAACTCCTCTCTTTCTCAAATCGAGCTTCCAGTCAAAAGATGTGGCCATCTGAAGAGTTTGAATTCGACGCTTATGAAAAAATGGTGAAAATGTAATCTTTGCAAAGTGGATCCATAGGCCCGAAAATAAAAACTATGATTTTTGGGAAAAGATGCAAAAACATGAAGTCTCACGTAGCTCCATAGGCTTGAAAATCACCTTTGCCCCAAAAACCTCCGTGGCCGCAAAAATACAATTTGGCAAAAAACCCTCTGCGGCCCCGCACTGCAAACTATGCCATTTACAAAAGTTCCAAAAAAACAAAAGTTCCCGACGGCCCACCTCTCGGATGCAACTTTTATCGACACGTGGCTTCTCTAGGCATCGGTGGAGGTGTGGCTTATTTTTAAACTTTTAGAAATTTTCAAAAAAAAGCAAAAAAGCAAAATCGAAAGCACCTCGTGATCTGCCTTCCCTTCACTTTGACTTGAAACATGGTCACATGTCCTTTTATGGGCCTTAGGCATTTTTTCCTTTTTTGATTTCTCTGCGGGCTCACAAGCACTGCAATTGTAAACAAAGCCTTTTAGCAAAAGTGAAAAGTGCTAGTATGTCTCCCAGGCCCCCCTGTCCGAGAATCTTCCCCTTAGTGAAAAGTCTTCCCGGGCCCATCAGCCCATAACTTACAAAATATGAAAAGTTAGAAGGACTTATTTATATTTTTGAAAGGGAATAAATTTCTTATCTAATGAAGGTGCTTCTAGGAATCCTTGTGTGCTTAAAATATGTAAAAATTAGATTGAAGTACAAAAGGGAGGAAAATGGTGTTAGTTAACCAAAAATAAGCTTGAGCTTATTTTGGATAATAATTTGGCAACTCACGGGGATCACTTGCCTGCTAGGCGAAAGATCGATTGCCTTGAAGCTTCCATTGGGCATGGAATCTACGGTTAATAGAAATCTGATTTGAGCTTTGAAAATTTGATCCTGGAGTAACTTGGAACACCACTTAAACGAGAGCTGATCTCAAAGAAATGCTATGTCCAATGCGGTGTGCATGAGAAAAAACACCACAACATAAAAAAATATGTAAAAATATGGAAATCATACACACCCCAAGTGGGATATGCAGATTTTACACAAGAACTTCTTACGCTAAAAGAAAACCTACCTACTCTATTCTAACTGGAAGCAAAGGGAACTAAAACAAATCCACGTGGCGGCAAGGAGAAGTAGCTTCACTTTCTTACAATTGGAAGCCCCGCAAATGATTTGATCTTTGAACATGGTTATTTGTATGAGTGAAAACTCCGGCAAGAGGTGATCCTCCACCCAAATCATCAAGGTATCAATTGGAAACAAAACATTTATACCTCCTTTTTCTGGTCTTCATTTGGGTGAAGAGGCATTGCAGCTAATCCTTGGCACTTTGATACTCATCCTCATGCACTACAATGGACATGACTGATCTTGGCTTCTCCTTGGCTTTAATCATGCCAAGTACTTAATTGGGCATGGTTTGATCCATGAAGTTTTCCCATTGCCCTGAAATTCAACTCAAAAAATGGAGTCTTCCTGCTGACCTCCTGGGTGGATGGGTTGTCTATAGACAACCGATATTCCGCCTTACGATGAGTGATATATAGTGTGTGTCATCTTTGTTCCCTTCACCCTCCCGTGAAGAACATGGAACACTTAAGTCCTCCAACCTTGGTTTTAGAGAGCTATTTTGAGATGTAGGCTATTGTCCTTGAATGCTCTCCTCCATGGCAGTGGACTATTATGCTTGGAAGGTGGGCGATGGAGTAGAAAATGATGTGATCTCAACATGATCCTCTCCATCAAAGCAATCCTCTAAATCATACAGATAATGTGCCTCCTCATTTCCCTATGCTTCCTGTTCAACCTCCTTTATGGTGTCTTTCTAATGTGCAACTTCCTCACCATGGTTTCACTCATCCTCAAATGTGAATTTTGAAAGATCAAACTCTTCTTCAACATTAGAGATCGAAGGGGATGAAGAAGCTGAACGTTATTCTATTGCCTTCTTTGTGCTCGAAGTGTCTGGAATTGTATGGTTCTCCTCCACAACCATAATGTGCTCCTCTTCTTTTGGATTTAGAGAAATTTATTCTTCTTCTTGTTTGATTGTGCATCTTGGTTTAGATCAGCATTTTCCTCAAATAAAGTGTCAAAATGGGTAGTGCATTCAGATAAAATTGATTGCTAATCATCTTGTTCCAGCTATCTGCAAACTCGGCCTTAGCCACCACTGGCTCTTCAACCTTGACCTACTCTGGATTAACCAAAAATGGAATATTTTCAATTCTAAATTTCAGAGCCAAGATGACCAAGCTTCTTATCATTTCTTTTTTTATTGGCTCTTCTTCTTGTTGCTCTCCTTGACTAGTTTTGTGATTGTTTTTCTCCCAAGATGAACTTGAGAGAACAATATGAGGGATGGGTTGGGTTACAAAATATTTTTCAATTGTTTTTGGTGGTGAAGAAGGTGTTGATTTTGGATCTTGTGGATGGGAATATGGTTTGGAAGGAAACAAGGAATAAGAATTAAAGTGAGATGGAAGACTAGGGAATGGAGAAGGAAAATTAACAATTGGGGCAGCAAACAATGTTTTTGAATCTTGACCATGCTGAAATGATAGAGTTTGGGAGGGATAAAATGAAGGAGAATAAGGAGGTTGTGATTGAATTACCCATTGAAAAGGTTGTCTCAAACTTTTTTCATATGCCTCAATATATTCGATCCCTTTATGCAAGTTGGGGAAACATTTTAACCATGAAGTAAAGCTTCTCTGTGGGCTATAATGTCTTGGGAAAGGGCCTTCCCATGGTTGAGGTGCCTCACAACCAATCTGGAAATATTTCATCTATGTTGTAACCCTTGATTGAACCATGTTTGCAACCATTCTTTGAATATTCTCCAGCCAGAAATCAGCATTCTCCATGTAATTGTTGTCATTGTGACGCACACCCTTGTGCTTGATAAGCTCCATAGTCAAATTAGTTTTGGCATTGTTCATATGGGTAGGAATAATGGTTCTAGATCTTATCATAATGTTTATCACGGAGGATATGGGAAATACATTAGAGGTTGGTTGCACTATTGCAGGTGTGAATTCCACTTTATGGGAATGAAGTCGTGATTGCATAACTTCATAGAATGACAGAAGATAAAAGATGTGGAAAGAAGAATAGGTGGAAATGGATGGAGGGAAATTTTGCAACTCAGATAATGGGTTGTTGACCAAATGGAGTGTCCATATGTGATTTTCAAATCTCCTTACATGATGAAAAATTACAAGTACACATCAATCTTGCTGCAGTAAAAATGAATACCTATTGCTCCCCCTTTGGGCGTGCCAAAAGCTGTTGGTGTAAAGAAGGTTGCCTGAGTGGCTAATGGTTTTATGCTTGTAGTAGAACAAATCTGAAATATGTAACTCTCACTTCTATGGTGTCCCACCAGAATCATGAAAAATTTTTTGGTGAAAAATCACAGCACCCGAAATGGCCTTGTTTTGGAAGGGGAATTTGGTTTAATCTACATAACATTGAATCATCTCTCAAGATGTGGGACTTGTGAACTTGAGATGATCCTCAGGAGAAAGATTGTTCTTGTTCCTAAACTACCTTCCACAAACTACTCTAGTGCAACAAAAATAATCCATCCTAATCTAACCATTCCAAGGAAACATGGAGAGAGAGAAATAATGCAAGAAAATAAACCTACACTAAAGCAATGATACACTAGAGAAGGAAAATGTGGATCAAAGATCCAACTTCTTGATATGGAGATATTTTAGCAATGGAGAGGATGGATAAGATGTATCATAGACCAAAGATAGAGTTCACAAAGAACACTACTTCAAATCCCTTAAACAAAACTCCCAAAACTTGCAATGGACATCAAATATATGCACAGAATAACCTGTAATGAAAAGAGACAAGAAGAGACAATAAAATAAGAAAAGGATGGAAAAAATGCATCACGAAACATATTTTATTGTTCCAGAAGTTCACATGGTACATCATTTATAGGTAAGAGGCAAGAAAAATCCATTAAAGAGCAAAGGGAGGAGGTTTAAACTCCACATTAAAACCTAGGGAAGAAAGAGAGAGGGGGGAAGAGAGGAAAAATGATCAACAACCTTGAAATGAGCCAAGCTCTTACATTTATAGATGAAGTGATGAGAGGAGAAGAAGAAAAGGGGAAAACTTATTTGAAAGCTCAACCACCAACTATTAATCCCTTCAAATCTACCTATAATCTATCAAATCTAGTTCTCTATATGTCCTGCTAAGTGTGTTGGAGAAGGAAGGATAAAAATCATATCAAATCTAGGTAGTTGAAGCAATCTAATCACGTATTAATGGTGTGAAAGACATTTTGCTATATATCACCCAAAAAAATCCTAATGAAAATAATATGTTATGCTTATATGGCATAGAGGAGGTTGAGACCTTTCCAACAAGTCCTCTCTTGCTTAAATCAGAGCTTCCAATCAAAATATATGGTTGTTTAAAGATTTTGCATCGACAATGTACAAAAATGGCGAAAATGAAATCTTTACAAAGCGAATCTGCGGGCCTGAAAATACAAACTAGGATTTTTACAAAAATATGCAAAAAACATGAAGCCTCCCGCAGCGCCGCAGTATTCAAAAATCAGGCCAAAAATTACAATTTGAAAAAAACCCTCCTCGGTCCTGCAACTTTGTAATTTTGCATTTGGCAAAAAAACCTCCAGCGGGCTCGTGGGCCCACACCTAAAAATTGTGCCATTTCCAAAAGTTGTAAAAATCCAAACTTCCCTTGATGGCCCGCCTCCCCACATGTAACTTTTGGCCTGATCATGGCTTCTAAGGAGCCAGTGGAGGTGTGGCTTATTTATAAAATTTTACAATTTTTCATTAAAAAAGACAAAAATCCAAAGTGTGTCCAAAGCAACTTTGCCTTCTTTAACTTGAAACATGTCCACATGTCCTTTTGTGGGCCTTAGGAATTTTTTCCTTTTTTCATTTCTCCATGGGCTCACGGGCCTGTAATTATAAAATGCACCTTTTAGTGAAAAGTGCAAAGTGCCAAGATATCTCCCTAGCCCTATCGGTCCACAATCTTACCCTTGGCAAAAATTCTTCCCTAGGCCCGCTGACCCGCTTTTGGCAAAAAATCCTTCCAAGGCCTGCCTGCTTGTAACATGTAAAATATGAAGAGTAAGAATGACTTACTTATATTTTTTGAAAGGGGAAGAAATTTCCTATCGATGAAGGTGTTTCAGAATCCTTGAGTGCTTAAAAAATGTAAAAAATCAGATTGAAGTACAAAAGGGGGAATATGGTGTTATTTAAGTAAAAATAAGCATGAGATTATTTTGGATATCAATTTCTTAGCTAAAACCATTATGTTTATATGGGCACCACACACCCCTTTATGTACCACTTTGATTTCTTATATCTACTCTGTTACATCAAAACAACGCAAATGATTACCATCATAGCTACAATGATAGAGCGTACCTCCTAAGACGGTGTAACGAGGCTATCTAGTGGATAAGTTTTTTTTTCAAAGTGGGATATTTTAGGAGGAAGGTATCATGTTTAAGATAGGCATAGATGTGTGCATACCATAGGGAATAGGAAAAACAACTTCATAAGCCAAGCAAGATTCTTGCATGTCATATGCAAGATGACATAGATTATCAACAAAGAATGGCATATCATTTCTCTCTGGTGGAATTCATAGCATGAAAACTATGGTAGTCATAATGTTTGTAGATCTATTTTAAGCACTTGGAATCTATTTGAATGTAAAACACAAAATATTCTTTAAAATTTTACACCACTTTCTTGTAGGGGATAAAATTTTCATCCTTGAATTTGTATTCATCATTGACTTGTTTGATTCTTAACTATGAGTCACCAATGATCTTAACATGATGGATATCCCATTTTATTGGTAGCTTCATCCTAGTGATGAGCGCCTCATATTCACCAATATTACTTTTACAAGGAAGACAAAGGAAAAAAACCCGAGAGGTATGGGGTTTCTGAAGGAGTAATTAATACCACACCTTCCCCAAAACCATGTAAAGTAAAAGATCCATTAAAGTGCACTTGCCACATGATAGATTCCTAAATATAAATTAATGAAGTGTCTAAAGCGGCGAATACTGAGACTCATAAGATCTATTCTTGGTAATGGTGCTTTCGCTAACTCATCAATGAGTATCTATCCTTTAACATAATTTTGGTGTACATACTCAATGTCAAATTAACTCAACAAAATGATCCAATTAGCCATTCTTCGATAAGGGTACATTTTGACAAGTATTTAAGTGGGCCAACTTTGGATATGAGCTTGTTTTTGTATTAATAGGTAATGTCAGGAGTTTTTAAGGTAAAAACTTCATCCAAACAAGCTTTTTCAATATGAGGGTAGTTGAGATCATAAGAAATTAGAGTGCACATTTGAGATAGTACATGTATTTTCTTTGTGGCTGAGGTCATATTAGCTGAGAAATGCGCTAATAGAAAATTGAGTTGTAGAAACATACAATAACAGTGGCTCCTCGGGAGTTGGAGGCACGAGGATAGGAAGATTGGATAAGTATTTCTTAAGCAAGGTGAAGGCACTGCTATTTCTCTCAGTCCCCAAATAAAGGAAATTGTTGATGCATAATCATAGCACCCATGAATGTATACAACTCGACGGAGTTGAAATTGTTAGTGTGATTGAATAACATGGATATTTTCCCAAAGTATGGGAATTTAGAATCTAGGGAAAGCTCTCTAGATGAATTGGTTCATATTCTTCTATTCCGATGCACACGTCCAAATTGTAGAGGATCTACCCACAAATATACTTTAAATTTCCAAGGAGAAAAGGTTAAGAAGATTACAATAAATTAAACCTAAACTAAAGAGATGATGCACCAAAGGAATGTTGAATAACTTGTTTTCCACGAGAAATAAATGTGAAACAAGATTGAAGAGTATGAACAAAAACAAAAATCATTTTCTTATCGCCAATTTATTCACCATTAAACACACGGACCATCAAATATGCAACACAATAACCATGCACAAATAACCAAGATTGCAATAAGAGATAAAATGAAAGTAATGAACACAAGAGAGGGTTTAAATTCATCCAGATACTTCTATTATTGCTCCACAAATTTATACAGTGCATTACAATGGCCAAGAGGCACAAACTTGCATTATAGTTTTGGTGGGAGGTTTTAACTCTACAAATACACTTACAGATGAGAGAATAAGGTAGGGTTTCAAAGAAAAATTATCTAACATTAGAAAAATGCCCTCCTTAAAATATATAGTAATAATGAAAGAAGGAGATAGAAAAATTCAAAATCCTACTCAACTACCGTAAAATGCATTGCATTTACTGCAACAATGATGACTCGCCATGCAAAACCATGCCTCCATGTAATTTTCCTTGTTGGAGAAGAAAGGAAGCCCATACTTCATCTGTTTTGTAGGTGATAAACTTGGAGCAACCTCTAAAAGGGTAGATTGTATTTCTTCATTTTGAATAACTTAGTCTCACTTAAATCCTTTCAAAAACATCCTTTCTTGTGAAAATATGAGCTTCCAGTAACAATTTATTGTCGTCTGAAGATTGGGGTGTCATACTGCATTAATGATGAGGGGATAACTCTATTCCTTCAAACTCGTAAGGCCTTAACCTCTCGAAATTTGAAATTTGGGAATTTCGGGCATCTTGAATTTAGAGGTTGAGATTTCATTCATCTTCTTGGGCATGCAAAAACTCCAAAATGTGAAAGTATGAAGTCTAAAACTTTGGACATTTGAAATTCAGAAATTCATACCTTTAGTTTTGATTTTTGTGATTTGGGGCTCAAGAGTTCCAAAACTTTAAAACTCTGACCCTACGAAATCCCGAAGTCTGAAATTAGGACTTCGGGTTTTGAACATTTAGCCTTTTAGACCTTTGAAAATTTTCATAGCCCTAATCACCTTAAGAGTTCCAAAAATCTGAAACCTGAACCTCCAAATCTCTGAGGTTCGAAATTCAGAATTCGGGTTTCAGACATTTTTCCTTTTAGATTTCTCATTTGCTTCAACCCCAATAGGAAACTCCAAAAGCTGGGACATTGTATTCTCCACAACCATACTCTAGAACTTTCATCTCCCATGAATGAAAAGGATAAGTGGATGTAGAAGCTTCACGGGTGCAAGAAATTAGGGATTCGAGTTTACCCATGATTCGATAGCTTCGATTGAAGGGGAAATTCTATATCATCAAAGTGATGCATATAGGTACCCTTACGAGAAAATATATTGATAGCTATGTACCGAGAAAAGAGTTCTATATATCCTTGTATTGTAATAGTGTGTCCCTCGTGCTTCAACTCTATGCATTGATGGTATGTCGATGGTATGGCTCTGCATGGCATGAATCTATGTGAAGAAAAGAAATATATTATATGGAAGTTCCAAGTCTAAGACATCAAACTTTGTATTATGAAAAGTAGGTCCAACCTCCATTGGCAATGTGATTGTTCCAGCTAATTCCCTCTCTACATTTTCGTATGCGGTTATGGTAATAATATGGGACTCTAGATATTTTCGTATGTCCCATTTTTTTAATTAGTTTCAAACCTTAACCGTTGTCCATAAGCACCCGTTTTATCTTCTCGGTGGGTTAAAAATACCTCTATATACGGGGAGATTATGCATGCGATCCACACTAGGTAACTCCTTATATTTAAAGGAGATGCATTCATTCAACACAATGTTTTCCACCATAGCTGGAACATGCAAAGGGTCTACTTCCATTGGCACTCCCAAACCACGGAGGGTTTTGTACAAGATGTCCTTATGTACATTTGATATTTTTAAAAGATCTAAGATTGAAATCTTGGCATATGTCTTCTCAAGTTGTTCTAAGAGATTTTAACTATCATCTTGTGGGGTCGACGAGAGAGGGCATAGGGATAATGAGAGGAGCATGCCTTTTTTACCATAGAGAAATCCATTCTTTTGATCTGAATGGTATTCAAATGCTCATTAAGAGAGTGGATACTTCAATGAGTGAATCATAATGGTTATTATCACTATTCGTATATAGATAGTTCAATGCTTTGTAATTTTGGGATGATTTTCCTTGATCGACCTTTTCTATTTTGAATTACCATGTTTAGGTAATGGTTCTTTTAATATTCCCATCTTTTTGTTTGATGTTTGAGTTTTATCTCGGTGTCAACTTCTATCTCTCCATTGTCAATGATATCTTTGATTTAATGATGAAGTCTTAGGCACTTGTTTGTTTTGTGTCCCTTGACACGATGTAAATCACAATAGTCATGCTCTTGTTACAATGATGGATTTGGAGTATTGTCATTAAAATGTTGTGTCATGGGATAATTCACCATGTGAGATGAATCCAATTGCTTCAATATTGTAGAAAAAGGTTCATTGAGAGTAGTGAATGTTCTACATTTAGGTGGTGGTTGAATAGGTTCTTTGCTTAGTTTAAAAGGTTGATCAAATTGAACCATTTGTACATGTTTTGAATATGTGATCCCATCTCCCACCACATTACTATTTTTGTTAAATATTTTTGGCTATTCCATGGGTTTGGAATTTTAATTATCTTTAGAAGATGATTTGATGGTTGCTTTTGCAGTAAGGGATTTTTCTATTTATATGCCATTCTCAATGACCTCTTCAAAGGTGTGAACACAATGCATTTGTAGATGAAAAGTGATGTCTGGGTTTTGATTGGGCACAAAAACTCTAACAAATTTTTTTCTCGGGAAACATGCAAGGGAAGTGAGTAGCTATCCCTCTCCATCATTGCAAGAAGCTAACGAATGTTTGGTTGGGTCGTTGTTTAGTTCCACAAAAGTCTACCATGGTTATGTTTCTTTCTATGTTTTATTAGAAATTTTGAATAAAAATTTCTGCAAGTTAAGGCAGGGTAAAGATAGACCCATGAGGTACGCGAGTGAACCATTATAAGGCTTGGCACCCTAGAATATTTGGAAAGAGTCATATGCGGTAACTATCTCTATTGGCCACTTCTTGGCATGCCATGTAAAAACAATTCACATGATCTTGGGGGTAACCTTTCCCTCTATATTTGTCAAATTTTGGCATGTCAAACATATTAGGGAAAGTTTTAAGCATCGTAGTTTTATCAAATAGATGTGGACATAGCTCTTCGTATTGATATTTTCTATTATTCCCAACATTACTCTCTTAAAGGATCATAAATGTCACTTTCATGGATTTAATTTATTGTGCAAGTAATTTTTCTTTAGTAGGAAAGGCAAGCATATATATGCGATTGTACTCCATATATTCTCCTTCTTGGTTTTCCTTGTGAAGTTCACTAACTTTGACCTTAGGATTCATTTTATGGACATTTTTGCCTATTTCCTGTCTATACATGAGATGTTAACAAAGCTAATTGTCGACTCAGGATTTGGAGTTGTTGAATGGTGACTTCTTCTTCGAGAGGTTCTTCTTATTCTTCATGACATGGAGGTTGTTCTACATTTTTGTGTTCTATTATAACTTTACATGGTACTTTCATGGAAGGCATTCTATAACCCACCAAATTATCATTTCCTATGTTAGAGGTAGAAGCGTATCCATGTGTTCGAGATATCCTCCATGTTAATGAGAGGTTTCTCCTCTTCGTTAGCATCGTTTGTTGGTGGGATTATATCTTGTTCTATAGGCATTATACCTCCTAATTCCACCACTCCTGCTAATACCTAATGTTTTTTTCTATAAAGGAATTCATCTAACAAGGTGGGGTTAAATTCAAATTCTTCTTGAGTTGATTCTAACTCATCACCACTATGATCTATCATTTCCTATACTTATTTCTCTGTGAGAAAATAAAGGCCCAATATCATGGCAATAAAGCTATTTGACCCTTGTTTGTTTGGACGTCTCCCAAGTTTTTGTTTGTCTTGTTTCCAAAGCCTTATTTTTGACTCTAATCTTGTTTTAAGGGCCATGATGTATCATAGTTTCACTAATGTGTTTTGGATGTATTAAAAGATATTGATCAAGTCTAAGTGAAACAAAAAAAAATGCAAGAGTTCAAGAATAATGAATGTCAAAGTATTAATATGACCAAGTGATTGTTCTAAATTAAAAATTCGATAGCAATAGAACAGATATAATCGCACAATGTTTAGTTCTAAACCAATCAATCAAATTATGTATGTCAAAAGTTTTTTTAAAAAGGTATTTGGTGTAATAAGATGATTAAAAATTGTCCCTACTTACGTCGAGTTCAAATAAATGAACAAGGCGTAAGTAATATTTACATCTGCATTAGGTTATAGGTGTGTGCACTAGGAAAGTAAAACAAAACATACAAAAACCATGACAGAGCATGTGGCTGGTGAGAGATGCATGCACTAGCGTAAGGGTTCTCGTGCCACAGATATAGAATTTGAACGTGTGTGCTAGTAGACTTGTGCGTGCACCGAGGTTGGGGTGTGCCTGCAGAGCCTTACAAGTTTCTAAAATTAGCAAAGGTATAATACGATACCAATGTGCATGTGCACCGAGAAGCGTGACTACATGTTGTTTAGTGTGCCTACACGTGGTTTTTTGTACCTGGTTATGATTCCTAAATATGACCTAATAGCGTAAACAAGTTCAAAATACTCCAAATACTAACATGTTAGCTCAAAATGATAATAACCCATTAAAATTAAAAGTCTAAATGAGACTCTACACATGTAAGATTACCAAAAATTATAAAAATTCATTTCACATACGTATATAGAATGGGTTAGCCAAATTTTGAAATAACAATAAAATTTTAACTAGAATGGTAAGGGACAAAGGATCCATCTCACCGAGCGTGCAATATGTATCAATTTATTAGTTAGATATGCAAAGGAAATTGAAACTAACACATTAGTAGTTTCAAAACATGAACTAACTAAAAAAAAAAGATCGTCTTGTTAATAGATAAATAAGACTAAATACCAATATTATGCATTAAAACTTTGAAATAGAAATAAAACTAATATCTTTAAGCATTAGAATCTCTACTCTTTAGATCACCAAAAATACAAAATGAACCTAGATAGATCCATGGCAATCAAAGTTGATTTTTCGATCTTGAATTGTTTGGGAATGTAGGCTCATCAAAGTATGACTACTGAGATCCTTTTGATTATCTACATATGACCCAAAATCGTGGATGGATGAAATGTAAGAATAAGGCTATTAGATAAAAATGAAAGATGCTCTAAGATGAAATGTCTATAGATTATCTATAAACATGTAAGGTGTAAGAAAAAAGGTATGAGGGGCTCTTATATATAAAAATGAATAAAAGAGTCTCTACATCTCTTTATATGTGGGAAAATAAATAGGATGGGTTAGTTGTGGATAAGAAAGGTTTGGAAAGGGTTGAGTCAACCTTAAGAGAGTTTAGTTTTCCTTTAGTGATCCATGGGGATTGAGGGGGTTTATTAATTAATAGTTTGTGCAATATTGAGAGAAGGGTTTTAGAGGAATATTTAGTATGATGTAGACTATGGGAGGAATTTAATCAAATAAATGATGATTTATTGATTTAATGGGAGAGGACAATAATTAGTTATTAATAATTAATTAGTCAGATAAAAGGGAGGATTAATTAATGGAAGGTTGTTAATTAGAAAAATTTTTGGATAGAAGGGATAATTAATTAGCATAAAGTAGTTAGGTAATTTTGATAACATGCATCGAAATATTCAAGTCGAGGAAAATTGATTGATTCGGGGCCAAAAATCATGTTCTTTAGAGTCCCCTCAAATATTTTCTAAGTCCCTGTCGAGAGAGGAAAAGAGCAAGCTACGAGAAAATGCAAAAAAGGTTGAGAAAGGCAAGTAGGTTGATCAGGAAAAAGTGTGAAAATTGGCTAAGTCTGCTCAAGGTAGCATTTGGGACAAATGGGACAAAAGGCCGAACCGGCCGGATCGGTCGAAATGAGCACGAGGCAGTCAAAAGAAAAGCGGGACAAATGGGCGAGTACGCGGCGGGCGCGAAATGCGGTTCGGCCAGAGAGAAAATCGACTATTGCTTGGGTTAAGAGGCCGAAAAAGCGCGAACCGGCGAGCAAGGCGAAAAAAAAGGTCAGAGGGTCAAAATCAAAACGTCAAATGGGAGAAAGCGGGACAAATGCGAATCGCGGCGGGCGCGAAATGCAGGACAAATAAGAGGCAGCGGGCCCGAAAGGCGAAAAAGGTCAGAGGGTCCAAAATCAAATGGGACATCAGGACAAATGGCGAAATGCCGAACCGGCGAAATGAGCACTGAAAAGGGCCCAAAATCAAATGGGACATCCGGGACAAATGGAGGCGAAGTACGCGAAGGAGCCGAATCAGCCGAGGACCAATCAGAAGCCGCCACGTGTCTCAGGAAAAAAGGTCAAATAAGTCAAAGGGCAAGTTTTAAAAGGGTCAGCCCGGGCCAACGAGAAGCTGCCACGTGTCCAAAGGCAAGAACATGTCGGAGGGGTCGGAAAGCCCGACAACAAAGGAAAATTTGGATAATCTGGCGGAAGCGGGTTTCGGGAAAACACGAGCATCAAACATATGTCGAGCCACCTCCCAAACCCGATGCAAATGCATAGGAGAATCCCGAACCCGACAGGCTGAAGACCTTGCTCATCCAATCAACACCTGACACGTGTCATCAAGGTGGCGAAGCGCGGGAAAAGCTTTTCAAATCCATTTTTGCCTGTTTTCTTCAAATCGTCGTATCTTTTGATCCAGAGCTCGGATTTGCATGTTCCTTATATCAACGGAAAGCTAGTGAAATCCTCTACATGATTCTGGGATCAATCTCGAGTTTTGGTGCAGTCTGAAGAGAGAAAATCAAGAAACGACTCTGACGTGTGGTAATGGCCAGAAGCGACCTTTCAACAACCCGTTTTAATGCTAATGGGTCGCATTCTTCTTCTGCACGGCCAGAAGTGACATTTTAGCGGCCAAATTAATACAAATGGGTCGCTTTCTCCTCCAAAATCGCTAAAAATGACAGGGTATGGGTTGGTAAGATCCTCCATGCTGATTTAATGCATCTGCAGTCAATGAGGAATGGGCTTGCACGTTTTCCCACGTTTTCTGTCCCCTGGGCTCGACCCATGCAATGTAAAAGCCAGATTTGGCTCATAAAAAAGAGGTTGTTCATTCTTTCTGCTCTGCCCTCCCTTCTTTTCTTCTCTAGGGTTGAAAATGGAGTTCGAACCTCCTCCCTACTCTGTAATGGCGTTTTTTGCCTTTTACTAATGGAATGATGTTAATGCAAACTTACGGAAACAAAGCGTGTTTTGTGATGCATCTGTCCATCCTTTCTCGTTTTGCTTGTTTTCTTCTTGCCTCTCTTCATTGCGAGTATCTGTGCATGTTTGAGCGTTCACTTTGCGAGATCTGGGTGTGTTCATGGAGTTTTGGGACACTTTACGTGTGAAATCTATCCTTGGGCTGTGATGCATCATCCATCCTTCCCATTGCTCACCTCTCTTTGTCCCATGGCAGTTTTGATAGATGTTCAACATTCTCCTTCTACGGTGTATCACCGTTTTAGTGTAGGCTTTTCTTTGTTTTCCCTTCTCTCTCTCTCTCTGTCTCCTTGGCATGGTTAGATTAGGATTAGATTAGCTTGCACCTTTGGAATAGCTTGTGGCGGGTAGTTTAGGAGCGAGAACCAGCCTTCTCTGGAGATTCCTCTCTCGGTTTCACAAGTCCCACGCTTGGAGAGAGGTTTCCATGTTGTGCAATCTGCTTTGGATGCACTGAACATCAACCTAGAAGCTGATGTGCGTCGGAGTCTTTGTGATTTTGCACTAACTTGATTACAGCACGCCGGTGGGACCTTAGAGGTCTTTCACTTCATCTTTTGCAGGTTGATGTGTTCTGTGAAGATTTCAGCCTTTGGAGGCACTTGCAAACACATCGGCGACTCCATCGGTCATGACCATCTCACGAAGTTGCAGACCTTCCTTTCCATTCATTTCCATCCATTTTTCATTCATCTTTCTTTCCATCCCTTTCATTCTTTTCCATTCCATGAAGTTGTGCAACCATGACTTCATTTCCATCATGGAACTCACATTTACAACAACAGCAGTATTTTCCAATTCCAACATGTTTTACAAATCCTCCAGATCAGCATGCATACTCATATGAACAGCAGTGCCAAAGTCAGTTTGGCAATGAAGCTTCCCAAGAGCAAGGGTGTGCATACAATGAAGACCATCAGATGCAAGATGCTGGTCTATTGGAGAAAATCCAAAGAATGGAGGTGGGGATAGTGCAGTCCAGGGCTCAGGCACAGATGAGAGCATTTGGAATCGGTTGTGGAGCACCCTGTCCATGGGTGGGACCTTTTCCAAGGCATTACAGCCCTCAGGAGAAACTTGACTTCATGATTGCAACGCTGCCTTTGCTTGCAAGGTGGATTGAAGAAATAGAAGTGTATGAGAGAAGTATTCAGCAACCTTGTCAATGGGTAAGCACATCTTCTCATGCCTTTTCTTTTCCTCTTTCCCAATCTGTTTCATTTCAGCATTGTCAAGCTTTAAACTCTCCATCTGCTGTCCCAAGTGTTGAATCCATCCCTCCATCCCCTAGTCTTCCACCCCATCTCGATTCTTCTTTCCTTTTCCCTTCCAAACAGTCATCCCCTCCACAAGAGCTAACAGAAATACCCCCTCCTCCAAAGAAACAAGAGGTTTCACCGCCTCCACCACCACACAAAATTGTCAAATCAGTTGAGTTTCAACCTATCCCTCCTCTTGCATCCCCAATTCCATGTGGGAAAGAAGAAATTGAAAAAATCAGTCATCAAGGACAACAAGAGGAAGAGCGAAAAGAAAAGAAGTGACAGAGACAGAGTCGAAGAGTTGGGCTCTTAGATTTGGGATGACAAAGATCCCCTTGATGGTTAAGCCTACAGAAGAGGCTGAGGTTGAACAAATGGTGGTGAGGACTGATTTTGTTGGAGAAGAAGATCTTGCAGTCCCAACTTGTCCTCTAGAGCAACAAATTGAAGAGTTCGACTTGACAAACTTCATGCTGGAGGAGGAGTTCAATCAAGAGCGATATTCTCTTCAAACATTGGAGGAAGGAGAAGTTGCTCCAAATCCAAAAGAAGAGGAGCACATTCTAGCTGTGGAGGAGAAAAGTGCAGATCCAAGGGCTTTGAGCACAAAGCAGGCTACAGAAGAACCTTCAGTTCTTCTTTCCACTTCATCTCTCTCAAGTTCTATTACTGAAAAGGAGTTTGATCTCTCAAACTCAATATTGGAGAGTGAAGGAAACCATGGTGGTCAAGTTGCAGATCAAGAGGACACCATGGAGGAAGTTGAACACGAACAACGGGACAACAATGAGGCAGTTTACCTGTCAGATTTGGAGGACTGTTTTGATGGAGAGGAGCCGGTTGAGCTTTCACCTTTCTCTCTTTCATCATCCACATTCCAAACACCAGAGTCTGCTGTCATGAAGGAGAGCTTTCATTTGCAGCAGCCTGCATCTTACAACAGCCCTTTGGAATCAAGATTGGAAGATTCTAATCTTCCCTGTTCTTCATTGGAGGAAGAGAAAGGACAGAAGGATTCCACCATTTCTTCCACACCATCCATTCAAGGTCTACAAGAAGACTCCATTCTTGGAGTTGAAAATCACAGCAATGGGCATATCAAACGGATCAGACCTTGCCCAATCAGGTAGTTGGCTTCATTGGAGCCAAAGGAGAAGCCTGACAGTCATGCTTGCTTGAGCATGAGGATGAGCTCAAAGTACCGAGGATCAGCTGCCATACCTCTCGATCAAATGCGAGCAACTAAAAGAGGTATTGGATTTTGGTTGATACCTTGATGATTTGGATAGAAGACCCGACTTCTTGTTGATTTTCCATCCATCAAACAGCCATGATCGGTGCGAATCAATTGCATGGCTGCCCATTTTGAAGAAAGGAAGCTATTTTGCACAACCAGTTGCAGGGTTTGTTTAGCTTGCCTTTGTTTCCAGTTAGAGTAGAGTAGGTAGGTTTGCTTTCAGCAGAAGAAGTGCTTGTGCACACTCTGCATGTTCCATTTGGGGCATGTATGATTTTCAGTTTTGTACATAGTTTTGGTGTTGCTGGTTCTGCTCTTGCACAGTTCATTTCAGTGGCATCTTGGTGAAGACACTCCAGGTTCGATGGGTTTCCAAGTGGCTCAGAGGGAGATTTTCAAGGTTCAGATCAGTTTTCAGGCTTGCTTATGACTCCATGCCCAATGGATTGCTTCAGGCTACTGGTCTTTTCATCTAGCAGGCAGATGACCCCACTGAGTCGCCAAACTGTTATCCAAAATTCACCCCCCCAGGGTAATTTTGATAACATGCATCAGAATATTCAAGTCCCAGGAAAATTGATTGATTCGGGGCCAAAAATCATGTTGCTAGAGTCCCCTCAAATATTTTCTAAGTCCCCTGTCTGAGAGGAAAAGAGCAAGCTCTGAGAAAATGCAAAAAAAGGTTGCAGAAAGGCAAGTAGGTTGATCCAGGAAAAAGTGTGAAAATTGGCTAAGTCCTGCTCAAGGTAGCATTTGGGACAAATGGGACAAAAAGGCCCGAACCGGCCGGATCGGTCGAAATGAGCACAGACAGTCCAAAAGAAAACGGGACAAATGGGCCAGAAGTACGCGGCGGGCGCGAAATGCCGGTTCGACCGAGAGAAAATCGACTAACTGCTTGGGTTAAGAGGGCCGAAAAGGCGCGAACCGGCCGAACCGGGCGAAAAAGGTCCAGAGGGTCCAAAATCAAATGGGACGCAGGACAAAAAGGCCGAAAGCGGCTGGATCGGTGAGCACACTGGCAAAAAAGGCGGGACAAATGGGCGAAAGGCGGCGGGCGCGAAATGCCGGTTCGACCGAGAGAAAATCGACTAACTGCTTGGGTTAAGAGGGCCGAAAAGGCGCGAACCGGCCGAACCGGGCGAAAAAGGTCCAGAGGGTCCAAAATCAAATGGGACGTCTGGGACAAATGGACGCGAAATGCCCGAACCGGCCGAAATGAGCACAAAGGGCCCAAAATCAAATGGGACATCCGGGACAAATGGAGGCGAAGTACGCGAAGGACCCGAATCAGTCGAGGACCAATCAGAAGCCGCCACGTGTCTCAGGAAAAAAGGTCAAATAAGTCAAAGGGCAAGTTTTAAAAGGGTCAGCCCGGGCCAACGAGAAGCTGCCACGTGTCCAAAGGCAAGAACATGTCGGAGGGGTCGGAAAGCCCGACAACAAAGGAAAATTTGGATAATCTGGCGGAAGCGGGTTTCGGGAAAACACGAGCATCAAACATATGTCGAGCCACCTCCCAAACCCGATGCAAATGCATAGGAGAATCCCGAACCCGACAGGCTGAAGACCTTGCTCATCCAATCAACACCTGACACGTGTCATCAAGGTGGCGAAGCGCGGGAAAAGCTTTTCAAATCCATTTTTGCTGTTTTCTTCAAATCGTCGTATCTTTTGATCGAGCTCGGATTTGCATGTTCCTTATATCAGCGGAAAGCTAGTGAAATCCTCTACATGATTAGGATCAATCTCGAGTTTTGGTGCAGTATGAAGAGAAAATCAAGAAACGACTCTGACGTGTGGTAATGGCCAGAAGCGACCTTTCAACAACCCGTTTTAATGCTAATGGGTCGCATTCTTCTTCTGCACGGCCAGAAGTGACATTTTAGCGGCCAAATTAATACAAATGGGTCGCTTTCTCCTCCAAAATCGCTAAAAATGACAGGGTATGGGTTGGTAAGATCCTCCATGCTGATTTAATGCATCTGCAGTCAATGAGGAATGGGCTTGCACGTTTTCCCACGTTTTCTGTCCCCTGGGCTCGACCCATGCAATGTAAAAGCCAGATTTGGCTCATAACAAAGAGGTTGTTCATTCTTTCTGCTCTGCCCTCCCTTCTTTTCTTCTCTAGGGTTGAAAATGGAGTTCGAACCTCCTCCCTACTCTGTAATGGCGTTTTTTGCCTTTTACTAATGGAATGATGTTCTGTGCAAACTTCTGAAGCAACAAAACGTGTTTTGTGATGCATCTGTCCATCCTTTCTCGTTTTTGCTTGTTTTCTTCTTGCCTCTCTTCATTGCAGGTATCTGTGCATGTTTGAACGTTCTTTGCAGATGCAGGGGCTGTGTTCATGGAGTTTTGGGACACTTTACGTGTGAAATCTATCCTTGGGCTGTGATGCATCTGTCCATCCTTCCCATTGCTCACCTCTCTTTGTCCCATGGCAGTTTTGATAGATGTTCAACATTCTCCTTCTACGGTGTATCACCGTTTTAGTGTAGGCTTTTCTTTGTTTTCCCTTTCTCTCTCTCTCTGTCTCCTTGGCATGGTTAGATTAGGATTAGATTAGCTTGCACTGCTGCTGGAATAGCTTGTGGCGAGGTAGTTTAGGAGCGAGGAACCAGCCTTCTCTAGAGATTCCTCTCTCGGTTTCACAAGTCCCACGCTTGGAGAGAGGTTTCCATGTTGTGCAATCACACTGGATGCACGAACATCAACCTAGAAGCGATGTATATCGAGACTTAAATTTTTCATAATTTTGGAACATTGAAGCCCGGGGATGCAAATCAGCACCTAAATGTCTAAAACCTGAAGTTTGAATTTCATACTTGATTTCAGCATATTGGAGGTTCCATGAACTTAGGAAGATGAATAGTAACCCAAACTATGAAATCAAAAGCATGAAGTTATAAATCTGAAGTCTGAAACTTCAAATTTCAAAGGTTGTAATGCAAGTTCGTAGTCTAAAAGGAAGACCAACCCTCATTTATTGCAAAATGGAACCCTCATCTTTAGATGGCCTTAACTTTTAACTAGAAGCTCAGATTTGCACAAAATAGGACTTTTAGTAAGACTAAGTATTTTAAAATGAAAAAATATTCTCCACCATGTTAGAGGGATTTTTCCATATTTCTCACCTATCAAAATGATGGAGGTATGGGCTCCCTTTCTTCGCTAACAAGGAAAAGTACATGGAGGTATGGGTTTTCTGATTGTACATCATTGTTGTAGATGATTTTAATGCACTTTAGGGTGGATGAATCAAGATTTAAAATTCTTCTCTCTCCCTTATCTCATTCTTCTATATATTGTAAGGGCTCATTTCAAAAGGTTGGAAAATTTTTTAATACCCCTCCCTTATTTATTATCCGTAAGAGATTTGTTGTGATTCCAAACCTCCCTATTTGGATATTGTAATGAAAAATATTTGCCTTTGGCCCTAAATGTGATGTATTGTATCAACTTTGAGAGAAATAAAATCAGATATGTGGATGTTTCAAACCCTCTTTTGTGTTGTATTGCATCTTTATGATCTTTCATTACATGTAAGGTTTTTTTTTTTTTGTTTTTATTTACATTGCAAGGTTCTAGTAGTGTTGTGTTTATTGTGTAGGTTGTTCAACATCCTTCTTTGTACATCACCTTCCCTTAGAGTAGGTTTTAATTTTCATGCATTTTCTCTAACTCTATCTCCTTGGGAAACATTATATTAGGGTTAGATATGTAAATCTCTACACTTTGGAGTAGTTTGAACTAGGTTAGGATAGGAATCCGACCTTCTCTAGAGGGTTATCCTGATTGCAAAGTCCCACACTTTGGGATAACTCCATGTTTGATGAATCAAACTAAATTCCTCAACCATTCACTTGCAAGCAATAACGGGTGTTGTGATTTCTCCATAATAGTTATCATCTAACAAAAAACTAAGTTCATTGTAATATACTTTTCTTCTATAGTAGACAAAGAAACTATTAAATGTTTCTTTGAAGCCCGATGAAATGGCACTAGATCCAACCTTACAAAAATATCCAAATGTGTTCTTTCTATCATCTTGGCTTCCTACCCAATTCTGTATGTATATGCAAATAATTGAAACTCATTATTAGAAACATATAGAATTCCAAAATTCTCTTTTCCATTCACATATGTCAGTATTCCATTTCCTTCTTGTCGATGAGACTCTTTTGGTGTCTCTATAAATCTAGAAATTAATTTTCTTTGGATACATATATATGGTCTTGTAGTAGTCAAATACAACAAGATTCCTATTATAATTTTATAAGTAGTAGGATCCACATTGTTGCTGCAATATTCTTTTTCAATTAAAAAATCAATTCATTTGGTGTTAATGTTGGTTTTGCAACCCAACATTCTAAATATTTTCAAGATTTATTTTTCATATTTTGTTCAACATATAAAAATGGCCTACTCTTTTATTTATCTTCAATTCCAAGAAAATACTTCAATAATCCCAAATAATTCATCTCTAATTCTTTCTTCATGGATGATTTAAATTCATCTATTGATTTACTTTCATTTCTAGTAAAAATTAGATCATCTTCCTATAACAAAAATTAAAATCTCACCATTTTTTTCTTTGATGTAGAGTGTGGGATCACTGCTAGTTTTTCTAAAGCCATTACTAATTAGATAGGAATAAATCCTGGTATAGCAAGCCCTTGGTTCTTATTTTAGTCCATAAATAGATTTATTCAAATTATCCACCTTTCTTTCACATCATGGGAATTCATAACCAGGTGGTTTTCCGCATAAACTTATTCTTCTAATACTCGATTCATAAAAGTTGATTTAACGTCCATTTGATGGACCTTCCATTTGTGATGAGAAATTATGGAAATGATTGTTTTCACAATTCCTAACCTTGTAACTAGATCAAATGTCTCATTTTCATCACCTCAAGGCTTCTTTTTTATCCTATAAAATAATCGTGCCTTATGTCTTTTAATTTTTCCTTTGGGAGAATTCTTTGTTTTATAAACCCATTGTACTCCAATTACTTGTTTTCTTGAGGAGATATACTAAATACCATGAATGATTATTTTCTTTTGCATTCATTTCTTCATCTATGGCCACACACCATTTAATATCTTTAATTTCTTCTTCAAAATAAATAGGATCAAGCTACTACTTTTAAAAATCAAGAAAAGTTAATCATTTCATCTTAATTTTCTCCATACCTTAACTAATGATAGATCTCTTGAACATTCCTCATTCTTCGTACTACTCCAATGAGTTTTATGATGGTGAAGATTCATAATTATTTGTTCCTTTCATGATTTATTGGCTATTTCCATTTGAAGATTCATCCCTTTTGGAAATGGCATCAACTTGGTATATTATCTTTTTTTCATTCTTATGGTTCAGAACAATGATAGGTGCATTTATATTTGTTTGTGGTTGTTCCAAAACTTGTGAATCTTCCCATGATTATTCCTCGATGAATCAAACATATCTATTAATAATCAATTCTTTTGTAATTTGATTATACAATCTGTAAGCTTTTAATTGCTCACTATACTCAATGAAAATCTACTTCTCTCCTCTGTTATCCCATTGTGATTTATTTTTCTTTAGACCATGTGCATATGCCACATATCCAAAAATCTGAATTGTTCAACACTTGGATTTATTCCACCCCATGCTTCTTGAGGTGTTTATTTCCTCATACTTATTGTAGGACAACTATTCAATAGATATAATGTTGTCCCAATACTTATTCAAGAATTCGTTGGACAATCCTCTTGCTTTCAACATGCTCCTTGTAATTTCTTCAATGGTTCTATTTTTCCTCTTTGATAAACCATTCTCTGCGGTGTATACCTTGTTGTGAATTGTTTATTGATCCTGTGATCCTATAAAATTTTTAAAACTCATTTCATATACAATTTCCCCTCTATCAATTCTCGATGTTTTTATATAATGTCCACTATGCTTCTCAACCATGTCCTTGAACTTATTGAATATTTCAAATGTTTCTAATTTATTTTTAGAAAATAAATCCATGTCCTTATGCTTAAGTCATATATGAATGTAATAAAATATAAACTTTTAGGCATGGAGGGAGTCTTCATAGGACCATATAAATATGAATGTACTAGCTCGGGAGGTGAGCTTTCTCTTCATGATTTACCAAAGGGAAAAGCATTTATATGTTTCGTACCTAATATTCATGCCTCACATACCTTGTATTTTTGTTCATTGGGTGATTATCACTTAGCCATTTACTTTGTATAAAGAATATGTAATCCAAAAAGCTCGGTTGTGCATACACGAGATGTCGAAGTGTGGTGATTGATGGTTATTATTTTGAACATTTTTACTCATGCTACATTTTGCATCCTCAAAGGGGAAATTTTATTTTGTGTCAAATGCACTGTTGCAATCAAATTTTTTCTTCCATCTTTGTCATATATAATGCATTATCCATTTTCAAACCTCACCTTATATTTAGTTTAGACCAAATTCCCAATCCGAGAATATTCTACTTCAATCTTGACACATAGAAATCATTATTGATATGGTTATTGTATCCTTTCCTTGTGAGAATGGATACTATCTCCATTTTCACATCACATGAACTTTATTGTCTATTCACATATTCACTTCATATCTGATTGCTTCATCTATATTATTAAACATTTCTTTATTTCCACACATATGATTGTTGTAAGCACTATCCAAATACCATACTTTCTTGTTTCCTTGCTCAGCTACATTACAAGTTAGAAATAAATTTCCATTCTTTTCATTCTTCTCAAGTTTAACTTCTTTTGCATTAGAGAATCTTGCATTATGATTATGATTTCTCAAATCATACTCTTTCTTCCTACACTCACTAATATTATACCCGGAATTTTACGGTAGTAGCATTGCACATTTGATTTTTCATACCTTTGTGAGGAACCACCTCTAGAAATTGTGTTTCTCCTTCTTATACCTCTTCCTCTTGCTTGTGGATCTTGTTAGTGATCATGGATTACAAATTCTTGTCGGTTGTTAAATCTTCCTATTACTCGTTATGTGTTTTTATCCCCCTGCCTCTAACATTTATATTTATTTTGAAGGCATGTTAATTTCAAGAGCTTGTTGATATATTCATCTTCTATTATGTGGTTTGCAAAGAACTCATTAGATCATCAACACTCATTTTTTTAAAGTCCTTATAATATTCTATGGCTACCACAACTAGGTCAAATATGACTAGAAATATTCTCAATAACTTCTCTATGAATATGTGTTCTTTTACCACATTTCCATTCATCCTCATATGATTGAAAATGGTCATATTCCTTATAAAGAAATAATTTACTGAAGTCGATTATTTCATGAGAATATTTTCAAACTCTCTCATTAGCATCTGCAATCTTAGAACTTTAACCTTATCACTTCCTTGATATGCATCCCGAAAATTATCTCATACTTTCTTGGAGTTAATAGTCGTTGTTATCATTAGAAATAATAAATCTATGACTACATTGTTCATGTAGCTCAAATCTTTGCATTCTTTCTTCTATTATCCTTCAATAATTTTTTTGTGCTTCTTTCAATGCACTAAATTTATCTATGTCTGCTACCTCTGTATAGGCTCCTTCACACCGTTTCCATAACTCTTAAGAAGAGAAAATAGTATTCAATTTAATTCCCTAGATATCATAGTCATTCCCATAAAATATGGGGATTGTTTCCACTAGTTCTTTGCTATTAGCAACCATTACAACTAAAGCAAAGAAAATAAAAACTCAAACCCACAAAATATTTAGCTTTTTGTTTTCTCTAATACAATTTGTTGGCAAAATATAGTGCAAAAATCGGACCGAAACAATAATAAAATGTCACATATAATGAAATATATTTATCATCCAAAATAAGCCATGAAAAAAATGAAATCAGACCTAAAATAAATCCTAGAACTTCCATGTCTATGGGAACTTGGAGCATTTTTCCACGGAGTTCAAGACTGAAATAACCTTGAACATTGCTTGAAGGACGAACATGAAATAAAACCCATGGTTGCACATGTGGGGAGGAGAAATGGAAAACATTCCATGAAGTTCTACATGGAATAGACATTAGCAGGGTTTAATAATTCCAACGGAAAAAAAAACTCAATGGAAAAACAATAAATCTTGTTAGTTAGGTAGTTGGCGGGGTGGTAAGAAACAAGTTTAAAAGTTTTTAGTTTCTCAAGATTTAAGCACGCACAATTATTTATTTATTACAAGAATATTTATTCTAAGCTTCTAGCTATTGAGGCAATCAAATCATTCTACTATCCTCACGAGGCAAGGGGGATTAATCCTAGGCGAGACTAGGCGTTGCCTGGGGTCTGAAATTTTGGGGGTGCCTAAAACTATATATTTCTCCTATTGTTCGTTATTTTTAGAACTCATCATTTCAATGATTTATCTAAAAATTCAATATTGATTGATCCATTTAATTATATTATTATATAGTAACATAAATTTCATCCATACAAATAACAAGTTAATATAATATTTTTGCAAGTAAAAATAAATATGGCATATTTATGAGCTCATATGATTTTGTTGTTATTGTTACACATTCTTTAATTTATCAATAAAAATGGAGGTGTGTAATATTTTCTAGGAAAAGGTTCATGTATTTTTGATAATGTCACTGGTATATCCAGTAGAGGTGAATATAATTGAGGGAAATAAGTATTTTAATTCTCTATTCCTATTTTTATGGGGGAAATGTCTATTATTTTTTATGGAGGAATTGGTGGGCCTGGTCTAAATAGCACTTTCACAAAACCATGGGAGCTACATAACCATTTTTATTGTTTTGTGGAAAAATGGTACTTTGTTCAGGTTTGAGTCCCATTATCTATTTGATATTGGTAAATTGGACTTGTAAGCAACCTTTTGTAAAAAGTTATATTTTTTGGCACCTCCTAAGATTAATTCTCTTTCTTTTATAGGATTTCTTTTTCTTTTAGTATGATAGTATCTCTAATTTTTTTATTTAGTATGATTTTTATGAAAATTTCTAAAGATGATAATGCAAGTAGTTATTATGTATTTACTTCATAGAAAAAAGTTATAAAGTAAAATTTTGAGAAGAATATTTTCTCTAATTATTGCATAGGATGCTCATAACCTTTAATTCATCTCTAAACCGATAAAAATCAAACATTTTTCATCTATTAAAACATATTATTATGAACACTAACTGTTAGTTCTTGATCTTGACTTTGTTGATCTTATTATGGACATTATTATGTTTTGATTTATTATAATGTGTAGATGTTAGACCATGGATTATTATGGACCTTGATTCAGTTATTATGCATGATGATTATTAGAGACATTCTTATATGTGGATGATGATATACTGATTGACATGGACATATTATAGATGTTGTTTGGACATGTGACATTGGCTATTGTGAGTAGATCTAGTATGGAGATTATTGGATGATGATATAGTTGCTAATTAAATTTAAATGATGATGTTGAATTCGTGATATTGTTGTGATTTATATTTGATCTTGAGATGTTAATTATATCATTTTGGATGTTCTGATATGGCCACGAGGCCGAAGGAGGTATTTTTATTTTACAGGTTAAAATATCACAACAATGTTGGGGGACTAGAGACCAACCATATTAGAATTCTGGATGAATTCAACAAGATCACCATGGAAAGCTGTTATTGTTTGAGTGTTGTGGTTGTTAGGGATTCCCATGGGGGAATCACCTATAAAATGTGACCAAGGGATTTTATGTATTGATTTAATGTGTTTCCTTTTTTATTGTTTGCATGTGTTTATTTTGTGATGCGTTACCCCTTTCATTAGTTATTATTTGATTTAGTTAATCTTTTGTGAATAAACATGTTTTAAAATAAATAAATCTATATGTCATAGGAATGTAATCAATGAAGTTTTGATATTAAATGCAATATTTTAAGAGTGTGTAAGAAACATGTAAGAAGATGTGTAAGGTTTTGTAAGATGTGTAAGAGTATGTAAGTCAGATTTTGGAGTGTAAGACACTTCATCCTCTTGGGAATTTGAATTTTCATTGAGGGCTATATTTGGAGCCTTGTGGGACAAGTTAAAATTTTCCCAGACGTCTTAAAATTATTTACCAACCATACCTATGGTTTGGAGATCAAAATTAGACCTTTTTAATGTATTTTGAAATGACTATTTGTAATTTTTAATTGCACTTCTCTTACATGCTTTATATTCAGTCCTTTTTGGGGTATGGGTTAATTTGGATTGTGTAAGTTGATTGTTAGTTTATTTATTATGTTTAGGTGAGTGATGTTGACTTTTTTTTTTTTGGGGTTGAGGAAGAATGATGTGGCATCCCACATGGAATCCACATCACCCTCTTCTCTTCCCTCTCCTATAAATTTTGAACTCCTTGCTTGTTTTGGGTTGTTGAAACTTTGGATACTTCTCTTGGGGTGAATTTTCTTGCTGTTTTGGAGTCTTACTTGTGGAAGGAGATTTGAGATCATTGCATGTATGTTGTTGTTGATTTTGGACTGTATTTTGGGCATTAGAGAACTTGTTGATTTTGGAACAAAGTCCATTATGGAGAGGTAGGAAATTGAGCCTTTTAATATGCTTCTTTCTCCTTTACGCATGCATGAAATGGTGATTGTTTTATGTGTTTGTTGGCTTGTTGGGTAGACTGCTTAGGATATGGTGTAGGAGAAGGCTATCGGGATTTCATATGAGGGGCATAAGGGATTGCCAATGGAATCAATTTTATTTTAGAGGGAGTTTGGGATTGGGATCCACAATGGAAAAGAAATAGCTTGCATTTCTTACTCTTGGGGGTGCATAAGGGATAAACTTTGGGGGAATAAGGAGGAAGTTTGGGGGCCATAAGGGTATGGAAGATTATATATTTTGGCAGGTTTATTAGGTAGATTCCCATTTCCCATTGGGAGGCTTAAGTAGTTCCCCATAGATCATTGATCTTTTTGGCTTTCTTGAAGAAGAATCAGTCTTGTTTGTAGTTGGTTAATGTACTTGTGAACTACATCCTTCTCGAAATGTGTATTTGAATGTGAAAATGTTGCATGTTTGTAGTGGAAGCCTTGTTTCCATGAGTTGGATGGCATCTTTTATTTCAATATGGTTAGGGCTCAGGGCCAATGAGGAAGGATGATTTCTCCTTTCTCATTGGATGTCTTGGTTGGGTGGAGATCATTTCCTTTTCCCCTTCCTTGTTGTGATCAAGATGAAAGAATGAAGAAACTAGCATGTTGTTCTTTTGGAGAAAGGAGAATATATAGTTTGTAATCACTTTTTTTGAGTAAGTTCATTTTAACCCTTCCCACTTTGAAGTGGATGAGTTGTATTAATATTTGTATTGGGAAGACATTTGTGTTGGTAATGTAAGATTGAAATTGGAATATGAAATGTAAAGGAGTTATACTCTACTCTCTATTTTGAAAAGAAATGTGAAAGGATGTTACATGCATTGTATAGTGTATTTAGAAATCAAATGGAAAAGAGAAGGTTGTAAAGTTGTTATTGGAAATCAATAAAGAATTGCATTCTTTTCTCAAACTTGTATTGTTGTATTGCATTTGAGTTATTGTTGTGAAATGAAATCTCTATTTGAAAAGGAAATGCGTATGAGGAAAAAGACAATGTTATGTTCTCTTGAAGTAATTTAAAAATTTGAAATCAAACTTTGCATATAGGCTATGAAATGGTTGCTTGAATCAATGGAATGCATTAGATCAGATTTGAAATGTTTTTTCATATTTGGAGGATGCAAAATGTTTTAAAACCCTCTTAAGTTTGATCTTTGTTTTATTTTTCAAATCCGACAATCAAATTTATCAAAGAAATGAGCAGTTCAAACTTGCAAATTGAATTCCAAAGTGAAACATTACAATTTAGATTTAGTATGTTCTAAGGAACTCAAAGTGACCTCAACATTTAAGAAAGACCCTTCACAACTTTCTAAAATAAAATTTGAAACTTGCACAACCGTTTTATTGTCAAAAGATAGAAAAATATCAATTGCAACTAAATTAACTAGTTGAACCTTGAAAAATCTATTAAACCCATCCAAGAATAAGTCTCCATGTGTTCCTGACATGTTCAAGAAGAAGAAAATAAAAAATTGAACAAAATTTTATAAGTTAGAAATTTCTAGTTTAGGTTTTAAAAGCCTGCTGATTATTTTATTCAAATTGACCACGAACTTCATTAAAATCCAAAATTTATGTCTCTTATGAAAAAGGACTTTGAGAGATTTCAGAAAGTCCTCGTTTGCCCCAATCTGATCTTCCTATCAAACGTTATGGCCATTAGAAGTTTTACTTCAAATTGGCTTCCAAAATAAAAATAATAATAATAATCTAAGCTGTTTATATTTAAAATTTGAACTTGGAAAAATTTCCCCAAAATTCTGTGGCCCTACCACCCTGACAACCAATCATATGTTGTCACTTGGCACTTCGTGAGGGGTGGACTAATTTTGAAACTTAACTTTTTGAAAATTTGCCTTGGGAAAATTTTCCCAGCTTTTCCCCACAACCCCACGGACTCATAGCCAATCTCATGCTAACACATGTCCGATAGACGCGAGACCACGCGATATTTTTAGAATTTTTCCCTTTTTAGATCGATTGTCTTAAATTTCTCCATATCCCCGCCAAACCGCACCTAATCAAAGGATGACACATGGCTTTTTCAGCCACGGCGGTGGAGTGGAGATAAACTTTGCTTTCGAAATTTTGATTTTTGAAAGGTGAAGTTTTTTTTGAGAAGGTGTTGATGTGCGACGGAGGGTTGTTGACACACATCAAGAGAAGGTGTTGACACATGACCGAGAGGGTCATTGATGAGTTTCAAGAGAATGTGCTAACACATTACAAGAGGGTTGTTGACATGTGTCAAGAGAAGGTGTTAACGCATGACTAGAGGGTGGTTGATGCACGTCTAGAAAAGGTGTTGACATGCAACTAGAGGGTTGTTGACGGTGTCAAGAGAAGGTGTTGATGCACGACCGGAGGTTTATTGATGTGCGTCAAGAGAAGGTGTTGACGCACAACTAGAGGGTTGTTGATGCGTGACAAGGAGAGTCACCAAAAAAATGGTGAGTGCTCCTCCTTAAGAAAATGACAGGTGAAAATTTGAATCTGAAATCCTTGAAAATTCTTCTTTCAACGAAAGTGGTTTGAGGTATATTCACCGGGGATTTTTCCACCTTCATTTTTTTACTAGAGGCTTCTTAAAATGAACCTTGGTCTTGATAGTTAGCCTTAAACTTGGTGGTGCTAATTGTTGCCTTGTAACCTCGTTGTTGATACCCTTAAAAGAAAAAAAAATTATTCCATAATTTTCCTAACTAATCCTAGTTTGTTTCTTAGGTCTCAAGTGGTTGTTTGAAGTGGGAATTACACTTGGTATCAGAGCAGTGGTTCAAAAGCTTGGACCATTGGGCACACTAGAAAACTTGAGACATGAAATTATAAAACTAGCACATCTTTTGACCTAGAGAACAAATTGTTTGAAACTTGTATATGATAGTAAACTTAGAAACTGAAGAAGACTTAAAATAATGAGCTAACTCTCATTTTTTCTATGCAAGAGGCATATAAAATATGAGGAGTCTTTCCACATAGACCTAGATTTACCACCTCCGGATCATGTTGTGGTAGCCATCCTGCCATAGATCTTGAATACCCTTCGGGATGTTAATTCCATGTTACACGGAGAATCAATAGGAGGTCATGCGGGTAGATGTGATAGAGTCACTTCCATTGAGGGACATGCACCTCCTCCACTCAGTGAGGAGCATGGAGGAGAGAATTTCCATGGAGAGTCAGCTAGAGAAAAGTCACCTCTAAGTGGACATGGTGAGGCCGAGTTTCGGGAGACAGAGAGGTCTCGAGATCCCTAGGCTCGGGGATGGGCGTGCGAGAGAGGCCTAAAAGCTGTCAGGACCATAGCTGTAGATTACATCAAGGAGATCCTAATTCTTGACCTTCACATTATTCGGGTGACACAAGGGGATTTGGTGGTAGAGACCTTGTTAGTGAGCTTGAGTGGTTGATTCAAGCTTTATCCTTGTTCTAGTAACACGAAAGCTCATGTTACGATCCATCTACTAAGGAATGGATCTAGAGTATGGTGAAGGACGAGGGGAAGAAGCTCCATGTTGATTACGAGATAGACACCTAGGAGCTATTTAAGGAGAGATTCAGGAGCATATATTTGTCATGGAGGTTCATACAATAGAGGATCGATGAGTTTCATGACCTCGATAGACATCCCTTATAGTGGAAGAGTATGAGAGTAAGTTTTGAATCTACTCCAAGTACATTGAGTACATGCGGGATGAGAAAGTGTGGATCCACGGAGTTCATCCAAGGCCCAAATCTTGACATTGGAGGTGTGGTTTAGATCCACTACCCACAAAATTTAAGAGGCCGTTGAAAAGGCCAACATAGTAGAGGATACTGGGGAAGACCCATAGGCAAGAGATCAAGTCGGGGGCCGTATACGGCGAGATGCTAGAGATTAGATCGAGGGGGTTAGGTCCTCCTCCTTATGGTGGTTAGCATTCTTCACGGTCATCTTTTAGACCCAGTAGTGAACTTGAGTCCAGCCCACCGGTTAGGCCTTCACAGAGAGTTGATGCACAAAGAGGTCGAGTATGGGGCCTCCTCTGGGGTCCCATCGGGACATAGGGTGGACCTAGAGCTCGGTCGGGAGGAGCTCGATAGTAGAGGCCATAGTAGAGCATAGCTAGATCATCAAGATCCACACTACGTACTTTTAGGGAACCTTCTAGGGGTGTCACTCCTTGGAGAGGATCAAGCGATTGTTTTGGATGTGGAGTTGCGGGAAATTTTGGAGATACTACCGTAATAACCGTAAACAAGGGTAAGGCACCTATCTCATAGCCAACACTTGGTGATATGGGATTTGTCAACACCAATCGGAACTATGATAATTCTTGGCGGGAACTCCTCGTGTTATGATTATTAACTAATGCACAACTCTTAGTTTGGTGGATGTAATCTGAAACACAACAACAAACATAACACAAGAATACCATAGACTATGATAAGAAGGAATAATGATAAATCAGAAATATCGGTGTAAATTATAATATCAACATGAAATTGTTACAATCTCACCCATGAGGTTCTTCAAGTGTTATTAACTTCACTTTCATTCAAACAATAACTATGGGAGAAACTTCACAATTACACCTCTTAACACCTTTAAAATGATGGCTTCCTTTACACACTTACTCATACAATATTTATCACTACTTCTCTCTATGCTAAATGAGGGGGTGGCCTCTTTATTTATAGGAATTCATGCTTATCCACCTTATCTATAAGATAGGATAGGAAATCTCTTCAGAGAAAATCATATTCCATGCCTAAACTCTTGCCTTTACATGTAGGCTTATCTTCTAAGATAAGATAAACCTTATCATCTCATATGGGTTCCACCTTTTTATATTTCTCCACAAATAAAATATACAAAATATTTATGACATCACTCTTTGTCCTTATTACAAATATAATATTTCTAATTCCTAATCATGTATATCATACTTCTCTACTTATCTGACTTTAACATTTTAACATTGCCGAACCACTTACGACAAATATTTACTTTTACAACATTCCTATTGTACTTTGACTATTACCATACTCTTCATTATTGGCGGCACCCTATTGGCGACACCGTTATCTTCTATTGGACACCACTGCTAATCATACTTAACAACATCCTATTCCTAATACTTACATTAATAAAATACAAATTACGGAGGAAAATTTTAATGTCGACATTCTCCCCTTAGAACTTCTACTCCTTCCTTAGAGTAGAATCTTATGGACATTCTCAAGTGGTGCTTGGAAAATCTTTAACTTGTCATCGTTGACCCATTTTGTAATGGGAGTACCATCCAATTATTCTAGTCGATATGTACCATTTTCTTGCAATTTCTACTATTTTGTAGGGCCCCATCCACTTTGGAAGAAATTTTCTCTGTCTTCTTATTTTGTATCTAGAATCATATACTAGAACCAAGTCATTCACATGAAATGGAGACCAACGGATCTTTTGATCAAAGTATTTCTTCTACTTCATTTTCTTCTTATAGCTTGTATCCTTCGCTATTTCCCTCATTTCCTCTAACAAATGAAGATGTACCAACCTTTCTTTTCTTGAATCACTTTCATCCATCCTTTCATTTTCATAACTCTCATAGTGGGAATATCAAACTCAATAGGAAGAAGCTGGATCAATGCCATAAGCCAAGCGAAATGGGAGTATCCTTTTGCTGACTTTGATGTTGCCCTATATGCCCAAAATGCTACATGAATCCTTTTATCCCACTTATGTACTGTAAGGCTGCATCTTTTGCTAGAATTTGACACAACACAAAATTTGTTCATTCCACCTGTCCATTTGTGCTTGGCTTGTATGTTGTTTCCTTCCGTGCTTAATAGAAAACTTGTTGACTAGGGCTTCTACCACCTCATTAATGAAGTGTGTTCCTTGATCTATTCGTTACAATTTCTAATGGGTAACCAAATCCGGTGACAATGCGTTCATATATGAACCTTGCCACTTCATCCATGGAAGTTGTTTTCAATGGCCTAGCTTCAACCCACTTGGTTAAATAGTCTATGACAACTACAATATACTTATTTTGGTGTGGTGTAGTTGGAAGTGGACCTACAATGTCTATTCCCCACTTTTCAAAGGGACCAATTGGAAGAATAGGGCATAATGGAGCTGTTGAAGTCTTACGATTACCATGTGTTTGACAAATATCACATGTCTTATAATAATTATAAGAATCTCAAAAAAAGAGTGGGCCAATGATAACTTGCATCCAAGATCCTTCTTACTATAAGTTGTCCAGAGAAGTTTCCTCCACATGTACTATTGTGGAATTATTCTATCATCTATTTCCCTTGATCACGTCCAACTACCCTCTTATCGTCCATTAGGTCCTATTAAAAATAATACTCCATGTTAAATAGAATATGGATGGTGGCTTGAGTAATCTTCCTCTTAGTCTTTACATTGGAACCATCAGGAAACTTGAATTCATTTAGATAATTCCAAATATCTATGTATTTAGTAGGGATTGTGTCAAGAGATAACAATGTTGCATCCGGGAAATCATCATTATCACAAGGCGAACCTAAACCATCATAGGCTCGAGAGAGTGCATCTACATTGACATGCTTCTTTCTGGCCTATCTATAATATAAAATTCAAATTCTTGTAGCAAAATTATTCATCTTGCTATCCTCCCGATGGGTTAGGCTTATTGACAATATATTTTAGAGCCTCGATGATCTGTTACAACTATACATTTCTGCCCTAGCAAGTAATTCCTAAACTTCTTGACAAACAAAAATGATAGCTAGAGCCTCTTTTTCGATTCACAGTGTAATTTACCTCAAAGCCTTTGCTCATTTGTCTGCTCCCAAAGTAAATTGGATGATCATTCCCATTTTCATCCTTTTGGCTAAGATTACTTCCTAGTGCTGCATCGAGGCATCGATACACAATGAATGGCTTGCTCTAATCTAGATTCTTTAAAATAGGTGAAGACACGAGGTCATCCTTCGTTGTTCAAAAGATTCATGCGCCTTATTTCCTTGTTCATAAGTAACATCATTCTTCAAGAACTGGGTTAGTAGGTGTGCAATCTTTGAAATTTTTTGATGAACCTTCTATAGTAACCCACATGGCCTAAAATGATCTCAACTTACTTCTATTCATAGGAAATGGTAACTCTTTGATTTTGAAACTTTATCGGATCAAGTACAATACCATCTCTAGAAACAACATCCCTAACAAAACACCTTTAGAACATCCAAAGACACACTTTATAGGGTTTAGTGAGGCTTGTGCTTCATCTAACCTTTGAAACGCTATCTCCATCTACGGTGCGGGCGGTCCATATTGCTCCCATAGATGTAAAAATCATCCAAAAATACTCCGATGAAGTTCCCAATGTAGGGTTCAAACACCCTATTCATCAAGTGCTGGAACATTTCTGGAGCATTACACAACCCAAAAGGCATAACTCTATAAGAAAACATTCCCCAAGGAGTGGTGAATGTGGTCTTGACTGATCTTTATACGCTATATGAACTTGGTTGTATCCGCTATGTCCATCGGTAAAACTATAGCACTCTCTGGCCACTACTTCATCTAAAATCTGATCTGAGAATGGAAGAGGGTAATGATCCTTCTTTTTGGCCTTATTGAGCTTCCTATAATCAACACAAATGCATAGCTTCCCATTCTTTTTTATTGAGAACATAATGAGAGAAACCCATTCTGAATTATCCATAGCAAATATAAATCCTACATCAAGCAACTTATCTATTTCTTATTTTATAGTCTTGGAAAAATTAGGATTCATTCTATATGGCATTTGCTTTATGGGCTTAGCACCATCTACCAGCTCAATAGAATGTTCTACCCAACTTACTTGATGGAGTTCCTTGTAATCAAAAGTGAATATGTGTATGTACCTTCAAAGAGTGGAGGTAGGATTCCTTCGCACTCTCTATCATAGCATCACCAATCTTTATTTGTTGGAGATGATCATCAATTTATTCTTTAGATAATTTTATGAGATCATGAATCGGTGTGATTTGGAAGGATATCCATGACTGAAACATCAACCTCACTTTCTTCATCTTGATGTCAACTTCACTAGTACTCGAGTAATCGAGAGGATTTCCAATCATCAGTTTCATCACTTGAATCCATGTGTTACGCCTTATGATGCCGAGGGATCACATTTATCTTCACCCTCTCTCTACCATGTCCAAGTGTCATGAAGCCTTCATTCCAATAGTTTCTTGCATGAACTATCCTTAGCTATGGTCTTCCCAACAACATTAGGTATGCAATGTAGGTACCATTTTCATTACCCGAAAGTCTACCACACATACAACACCCATAATGAGATATTGCCACATTTGAAACTACAACTTACGGTTTAGTTTTTCCTTTATTTAATGAACTTAACATAAGTGTTAAGGGCGATCAATTTTTAAACCCAACATATTCATTATAGACTCTGGTCATTACGTTAACTGCAGCACCTCCATCAACTAAGACATCATGAATTGAAATACCATTACATAATACCACAACTTGGGAGCATAGGGATCCACCTCTGCCTCCAAAACAGGGACCTCAACCTCCTTCCTTCATTGAGAATTGAGTCCACTTCGCAGCTCCCGCCTCTTCTCGAAGGCATAGCCAAGAGTTGACCATATGTAATATTTTGTGCCTTTTCGATAGATCATATAAGATGGAGTATGGTCCTTGCCCTTGTGAAATCAAAAATCCTGCACACCCAAATTTTTTTCTTCTATGTTTCTTACAAGTTTCTCATTTCATCTTCTTAGGATCATTTCCATCTTGGTTATCTTTTTCTTTTTTTTTTTTTGTTACAAACACATCTACTTCATTATTTATGCTCTTATCTACTACATCAAAAGAATTCACAGTGCTTTCCCTTTATCATTATCTCTTGTGCGGATGTAGAAGTGTATCGGACAATTATACTTATAATGACCCTTTTATAACAACCATAACATACAACTTGAAATATTTCTTTTAGACCTCTATCTCCTCCTTGAGAACTAAATTCTTTTCCTTGAAGAATATTAATAGTTAACTGACCTATCTTCTTGAGCAAATCTTCATACTCAGTAGATGTACTAAGAGAAATATTTGTGCTCACCGAGAGTGGTTGTGGATTTTGGACCAAAGGTGCTGGTGTAGGCTCTACTTTAGCAACAATTTCTTTGGGCTTCTCTTTCATGCTTTCTTCTTGCCTTCTTGCAATCTCCTTTGCTTGTTCAATGGTATTTGGGTGGTCATACTTCACTCGTTGTCTGATCTCTAGCTTCATCCCAAGAATGAAGTGCTTATAGAGGAGATTATCCATGTCATTCATCAACCCATCCGCTAATCCTTCCTTCCAGATCTGGGCATCAAGCTTCCTCCTTAGCTCTAGAACACGAGCATGATAATCCCTTATCTTCTCCTTCTCTCCTTGGGCTAGCTTTGTGATATCGATCATGAGATCTGCATATTTCTGTTGTTCACCAAATTCTTCAAGAAAATTTCAGTTAATAAATCCCATGAGTTTTTCACATTATCACCTAGTGTTTCAAACCACCTAAGGGCTGAACCATCCAAAAAGGTAGGAAAAAATTCAGTCCATTGTTCCCTTCTTATAAGGCCATTACAAATAAAAGATCGTTTAAACTCTTGAATGAAAGAGGAAGCATCTTCATTAGATTGGACTGAAAAAATAGGAATCTTCCCCATTTCCAAAAGTAACCACAGTGAAATACCAACCCACAAGTACAATCAACAAGACTTATGTGCACAAATAATTGGAATCACTATAATAGAAAATAGAAATGACCATGGTAAACTATGGTAACACTTGACTTATTGCGGTAAAAACTGACTTTACTGTGATAAACACTATTCACAAGAAAAAGTGAAGTTCTCGGTAAATACTATTCATGGTAAAAAGTGACTTTACCATGGCAACTACTATGCAGTAAAATAAGGTTACCCTTCAAATGTTTTTTCGACTAAATGGGAATATTTCTCTAGAAAATCCACCAACGAGGAATGGTCCCGACAATGGAACCAAAATGTCAACACCAATCCGGCACTATGATAATTCTTCACCGGGAACTCCTCGTGCTATGATTATTAACTAATGCACAACTCTTAGTTTGGTGGATGTAATCTGGAAACACAACAACAAACATAACACAAGAACACCATAGACTATGATAAGAAGGAATAATGATAAATCTGAAATATGAGTGTAAATTATAATATCAACATCAAATTGTTACAATCTCACCCATGAGGTTCTTCAAGTCTTATTAACTTCACTTGCCTTCAAACAATAACTATGGGAGAAAATTCACAATTACACCTCTTAACACCTTAAAAATGATGGCTTCCTTTACACGCTTACTCATACAATATTTCTCACTACTTATCTCTATGCTAAATGAGGGGGTGGCCTCTTTATTTATAGGAATTCAAGCTTATCCACCTTATCTATAAGATAGGATAGGAAATATCTTCCGGCCAATCATATTCCATGCCTAAACTCTTGCCTTTACATGTAGGCTTATCTTCTAAGATAAGATAAACCTTATCATTTCACATGGGTTTCACCTTTTAGACTTTTCCACAAATAAAATATACAAAATATTTATGACATCACTCTTTGTCCTTATTACAAATATAATATTTCTAATTCCTAATCATGTAGACCCTACTTCTCTACTTATCCCAACTTTGATATTTTAACATTACCGAACCACTTACAAAAAATATTTACTTTTATAACATTCCTCTTTTACTTTGATCGTTACCATACTCTACATTATTGGCGGCACTGCATCTTGATGACATTGTTATCTTCTATTAGACGCCACTAGTAATTATACTTAACAACATCCTATTCAAAATACATACATTAATAAAATAGAAATTACGGAGGAAAATTTTAATGTCGACGGACGCCAACGATAGGATTTATGTAGTGGTTGGGAACCACCATGTTGAGCACCATAACATAGTCATTGAGACTATAGATAGCATTGGGGGTATTTGTACCTCAACATTGTCTAACTCTGGTTCTTCTGATTCATTTATTGCACTATCTTTATTAGAGTGATGTAGGATGGTGGCGAGGCTTAGGCACAATCATTGTTGGGATGTTTAGATTGCTTCAGAGCCAATATCTCTATTGACTCCTTGGTTAAGGATTATGTTGTAGGTTTGGGACCTTTTGCCACCTCTTGAGATCTCCACATCCTCCCTTTAGGCTTGTATGGAGTCATCTTAGGTGTGGATTGGTTATACGCACATAGGGCTAGGATGGATTGTTATCACAAGACTATATCTTGTGCAAATGATCTTGAAGTTGAGTCGGTGATTTTAGGGGTCGGGATACCCGTTTATATTGGCACCATCTACGCTATGCATCTCAAGAAGTGTGTGTGATGGGGTTGTCATATGTATGTCATTACGATTAGTGACAGTCGTAGGATGGGTCTAGTGGACCATCGCTAGTCAATCATCCCATTCGAGAGAGTTTTATGATGTATTTCTAGGGGATATACGGGATGTCACCCCACGTGAGAATTATTTCCATATGGATCTTGTTCCAGAGCAGAGCCTATCTCAAGAGCACCTTATCGGATGACCACCCCGAAGCTCGTGAGCTCAAGTTACAGACTTGAGGTCCTTCAGAGATAGGCCTTATCCATCCTAGTGTATCCCCTTGGAGTGCACCAGGTAATTTTTGTGAAGAAGAAGGATAGATCCTTGTAGTTTTGTATCGATTACTACCAAGCTGAATAAGGTAATGATCAAGAATCATTATCCCCTTATATGTATTGATGACTTGTTTGATCGGATGAAGGGAGCCACGGTGTTCTTTAAGATTGATCTCAAGTCGTGGTACCATCGATTGAGGATTACGGAGGTAGACATTCATAAGACTTCCTTTCATACGAGATATGGGCACTATGAGTTCACAGTGGTGCCTTTTCGTTTAACGAATGCCCTCAAAATGTTTATGAGTTTGATTAATGGGGTATTCAGGACCTTCTTAGATCACTTCATGCTCATCTTCCTTGATGACATTTTGATTTACTCATGTACATGTGAGGAGCACGAGGGGCACCTTCGCCAGGTTCTTCAGTGTCTTTGTGAGCAAAGTAAGTTGATAGGAACTAGGAGAAGTGTGCTTTCTTTCAATTAGAGGTATAGTACTTGGTTTATATCATCTCGAGGAAGGTATTGCAATTGATCCTTGCAATATTATAGCCATTCTGAGAATGGCCAACACCCACTACTATGACAAAGGTGCACAAATTCATGGGGTTAGTAGGTTACTATAGGAGATTTGTTCGGGACTTCTTTCGATTGTGCACCCCATCACTTCCCTTCAGTGGAAAGGGAAGAAGTTTTTTTGGTCAGAAAAATGTGAGTAGGCCTTCAAGACACTAAAGGAATGTCTCATTACATCACCTATTATTGTAGTGCCTGATCCACATGGTGATTTATTTGTATCCATGGATGCTTAATTTGTAGGCCTTAGAGGTGTGTTGATGCAGAAGGCAGAGTAGTGGCATTTGAGTCTCAAAAACTCAAGGACTATTAGCTTGATTATCGACTCATGATCTTGAGCTTGCGGTAGTTGTGCATAATTTGTCTCGATGGAGGCACTTTATTCTTGGTCGAATATTCACACTCGTGACAAATCCTTGAGTCTTTGCCACCTCTTAACGTATCCTAATCTAAACACTTGTGAGAGGCATTGGATGGAGTTTCTTTGTGAGTATGACATGGAGATATAACATGTGAAGGGGAAGGAGAATGTGGTTGCAGATTCTCTCAACGGGGCGGAGACATGTGAGTATGGCAACTTCGGTGGGTACAAATTTTCGAGTAGGATTCTTTAGTAGCTTCCTCTTGTGACTTCTACATTGCGAGTTCGAGTAGATATTGAGTCCCAGAGACCACTTGAGGGAAGTTGGATGGTTTCTCACTAGAGGCAAATGGTCTCCTCGGGAACAAAGTTCGAATTTATGTTCCCTGGATATTTAGGCTTAAGGTAGAACATCTTGACAGAGGCACATCGTGCACTCTATTCATCCCATCTTCGGGTGAAAAAGATGCATGCTACCTTGAGATAGCTGTACCACTAGAGAGGAATTTACAGAGACGTGGCTTAGTTTGTGTCATGCTCTTTAGAGTCCCGAGAAAGTGAAGGTTGAACATCAACATCTAGTTGGCCTTCTCTTTCCTCATGTTATACCAGAGTTGAAATGGAACACCATTTCTATGGATTTCATTATTGGGCTACCGATGTGAGATATCAACATGACGCCATCATGGTCACGATTGATAAATTGACTAAAGTGGATCACTTTTCAATAGTGAAGACCAATTATATAGCTAGTGCAAGTGATGGCACATATCTATTTGGATGAGATTTTCGGGTTGCATAGGATTCTCGTGGAAGATCATTTGTCACCACTATCCTTTGTACACTTCCCATTTTTGTACTACCATGCACGGCATACCCTCGGGATGAGGATAAATTTTATAAAAGCTTATCACCCCTGAGATTGATGGGCCAATGTGAGAGGGTGAATCATTTTTTAGAGCACATGCTTAGGATGTACATGATGGATCATCAGGTGAGATGGGAGGAGTATCTATACCTGGTGGATTTTACCTATAATAATAGTTTTCAGAGTTCTATAGGCATGGCTCCTTTTCAAGCCTTGTATGGTAGAGAGTACAGGACACCCCTTAACTAGGATAGGTTGGAGGGTAGAGTATCTCTTGGACCAGCCCTTTTGCAGGACATGGAGTAGTAGGTAGTGAAGATCGGTAGAGACTACAGAGTCACATGATGATGAGACGGAAGAAGTATGTTGAACAAGACATAGGAATGAACGTAATTTTGATGTGGAAATGAAAGTGTTCCTTCATGTTAGGCAACATAAGATCCCTATTCATTATGGAGAAGGTTCTAAGTAAGATCCTAGAATCATTGGTCCTTTTGAGATATTTGATCATATCCACCCTTTGCCTTACCGTCTAGCATTGCCCTGACTTGTCTCATGTGCATGATGTGTTTAATGTTTCTATTCTTAGGAGGTACATTAAAGATCCTTCTCATGTGTTGGATTAGACCCCTTTGTAGGTACGGGATTAGGGGTAGGTGATGGTGGAACCCATCCATATCATAGATAGCAGGACCTTGGGACTTCGAGGTAGAAAAATTGATTAGGTATGGGTACAATGTGATAGATACAACGAGACTACAACCACATGGGAGGATGCCACCGTGTTACAGTGCGGTTTCCACATTTATTTGAGTGACTTCGGGAGGAATTGGATTCTATGGGGAGGGTGATGTAGTGCCCACTTTCCTTGACACTTTTAATTCTTGATCTTGACCGTTGATCTTATTATGAACATTATTATGTTCGATTTATTATGATGTGTAGATGTTAGACCATGGATTATTATGGACCTTGATTCATTATTATACATGATGATTATTAGAGACATTCTTATATGTGGATGATGATATACTGATTGACATGCACATATTATAGATGTTGTTCGGACATGTGACATTGGCTATTGTGAACAGATCTAGTATGGAATTCTTGGATGATGATATAGTTACTAATTAAATTTAAATGATGATGTTGAATTTTTGATATTGTTGTGATTTATATTTCATCTTGAGATGTTAATTATATCATTTTGGATGTTCTAACATGGCCAAGAGGCCAAATGAGGTATTTGTATTTTGCAAGTTAAAATATCACAATGATGTCAGGGGACTAGAGACCAACCATATTAGAATTTTGGATGAATTCAAAAAGGTCACCATGACAAGCTGTTATTATTTGAGTGTTGTGTTTGTTAGGGATTCCATGGGGGAATCACCTTTAAAATGTGACCAAGGGATTTTATGTATTGCTTTAATGTTTTTCCTTTTTGTAATGTTTGCATGTGTTTATTTTGTGATGTGTTACCCCTTTCATTAGTTATTATTTGATTTAGTTAATATTGTGAATAACCATGTGTTAAAATAAATAAATCTATATGTCATAGGAATGTAATTAATGAAGTTGTTGATATTAAATGCAATGTTGTAAGAGTGTGTAAGAAACATGTAAGAAGATGTAAGAGATGTGTAAGATTGTGTAAGATGTGTAAGAGTATTTAAGTCAGATTTTGGAGTGTAAGACACTTCATCCTCTTGGGAATTCGAATTTGTCCTTGAGGGCTATATTTGGAGGCTTGTGGGACAAGTTAAACTTGTCCCACACCTCTTAAAATTATTTACCAACCATACCTATGGTTTGGAGGTCAAAATTAGACTTTTTAAATGTATTTTGAAATGACTATTTGTAATTTTTAATTGCACTTCTCTTACATGCTTCAAATTAAGTCCTTTTTTAGGGTATAGGTTAATTTTGAGTGTGTAATTTGATTGTCATTTTATTTACTATGTTTAGGTGAGTGATGTTGAATTTTGTTTTGGGGTTGAGGAAGAATGATGTGGTATCCCAAATGGAATCCACATCACCCTCTTCTCTTCCCTCTCCTTTAAATTTCTAACTCGTTGCTTGTTTTGGGTTGTTCAAACTTTGGATACCTCTCTTGGGGAAAATTTTCTTGCTATTTTGGAGTCTTTCTTGTGGAAGGAGATTGGAGATCATTGCATGTGTGTTGTTGCTGATTTTGGATCATATTTTGGGCAATCGAGAGCTTGTTGTTTTTGGAACAAACTCCATTATGGAGAGGTAGGAACTTGATCATCTTAATATGCTTCTTTCTCCTTTATGCACACATGAAATGGTGATTGTTTTATGTGTTTGTTGGCTGGTTGGGTAGATTGGTTAGGATATGTTGTAGGGAGAAGGCTATGGGGATTTCATATGGGGGCATAAGGGAATACTCTAGCAATTTTTTCACCCACAAAGAATAAGGGAACCTCATGCGCGTTGGCCTAACACCCAAAGTGCGCGAGCGCTCACCCGAGGCATGCGAGAGGGAGCCAAGTATCTCCTTTACGTGAGTTTAGTGGAAAACATCATTCATGATATTGACTTAGTGATTTAAAAGACATGTAAGAACAATAGAGCTTGAAACTACTTTTATACCCCTACGGTAATTCCAAATGGAAGGTGCTTAACAAATTTAACAAAACTTAGAAAGTAATGAACCCACAAAGGGACTCAACATGAATTCATGGCATATGAATATACAAGAACAAAGATCATAAAGGAAAGATGCAAATAATATAAGTAAAGATATCTTGATTCAATATAATAGGTAACTTTCTCATATTCATTCAATGCTTGATAAAAACATCACGAATGGAAGACCTCGGTCATGCATCATATCCGGATCCATACGTGTAGGTTATCAAAAAAATTACATCCCAAACCCTTAGTACATCCTTCCCTAATTCATCTACCCAATTATAACATGGTCATTGTAGTAAATCTGCAGAGCTCCTTTGTTTGACTTATGTCTCTCTCTCTGCTATGGACACGTATATATATAGGCATCGAAGTGCTCACAAACTCCTTCACAACCTCGGACATGGTGCCAAGTGTCAAAGTGTGGATTGCCCTAGGGGCATGCTTCTCCATGCCTATGCTCGCCATTCCTTTTCATGATTAGATTTTAGAATCTTCTCTCGCAAAGCATATTCCTTCCAAGTCACCCTGTTGCCAGGATGGAACCTTATCTACTTGGGTCACGCTTTTCATGAGTTCTGCCTGCTAGGCCAAAAATAGCTAAGTCCTAGGTTTTGATTCGTAGGTGTGCATCCTAGGTTCTACAAGAACCCTTCTTCAACCCCTGCTCTATGCACCTTGTCTTGCACGCTTCCTTCATCTCGCATGCACTTATGCGCCTTCATGACTTGGTTGATGTTTTAAGGCCCCAACATCACCTCACACTTCACCTATTCTCTACCGTCGGAAACCCTTTAAGAATAAAAATAATGCAAGGGATTGCCTTGGGAAAGAATGAATGGAAAGAATAAAGAATGGGAAGTAAAGAAGAAGAAAGGGAAATTATGGTACTCAAAGAAGTAAGAGGGGAAAATTTTTCCTTAAGTTGGCCTCCAGTATACCATGTGCTAACTTCATCCTGTGCCTTCGGAAAATATTTCCACCAATGTAGTTACCTCATCAAAAGTTAAGCCTTCCCCTTGTGTGGTCAAGGTCTCCACCATTGTTTCCAGTTCCTTAACCATATCTTCCAAGGCATCCATCCTCCATATGATTACCGGGTATAGCTCCTCAAGCCGGTTCTTGATTGAGTCATGCAAGATCTCAATAGCTTATGATTTATTTTCCACCTCGGCTAGGACATTTTCCCACTCTTCCCTATTTATCTTGTTCTTCTCCCTAAAATCCTTTAGCTCCTCTTCGTCGTTGGAGAAACATGCTTGTCACCTTGTCTTGGTCTATGTAATGTCTGCATGTAACCCCAGTTGTTTGGGCAGAAATTTTTATATCAGCAAGAACCTTGCTTTATTATACTATGAGTGCAATGACCTTTAGCATGTCTTCCTGTTCCAAGTCCGCAGCTACATCTTCTAGTAGACTCTAAGGCTAGAGGTTGCCTTTCCATGGTGAGGATCCGAGTCAAGTCTTTAAGGAATTCCAAGAAAGAACCATACTTCTGCAGGGGAGAGTTAAGGTCTGGGTGCTTCAAGATGATTGCATTTGAAATGAGCTCCACCTTCTTGTGAACTTCACACACCTTGGTTGTTTCCTCCTTCAATTCTCACGCAACTGCAAGTGAGTGCTAATCAATTTTCAAGGCTAAGGCCCTTTGTTAACTCGGCCTATCCCTTCCTCCTTTTTCTCCATTAGGTCTTCCATGAATTTAACCCTATCACTATTGCCAAAGAGCCTAACTTCCACCTCTACGAGATACCTTGTTGAGCACGTTGCACACTTGCTCATCGACAGTTGTTGCACGTTTATAATGGGGTTGTCCCCCTTTGTCTCAGGTAGTGTCAACTTTTCCCCATGGCTTACTTAAAATTCCAGCTCATCAAGGTGGAAGTCAATAACCCAAGAGAGCATTTTCCTTGTCCTCGGTATCCACCCTCCACATCGAAAGATTCTAGTTTGTGAGTTCCTTGGTTGGAATGATACTGTAACATGTGCATAACACATTGTTGGGTTCATCAACATAAACCATCACTTCCCTTTCTCCTTATGTGCATTTACTTCCCATGCACATGGCCTTGGGAACAATTACCATTAATATGGGCCCTTTTGTGCTATTGTGGTTTCTTTCTCTGGGCTTTTCCTTGAACTCGTCTAACCTCGTGTCCACGCTACGCCGCAACTCTTCATCAACCAAGGTCTCAATAATATTTTTTGCCTCCCTTGTTGCCTTCTCATTTACTTCATCCTCCATGATCTTGGGCATACTTGGTTCTTCTTTTGTACTATCCTCCTCACTCCTTTCTCCATCCTTAGCACCTTACTCCTCCTTGGTGCTCTACCTACTGTGAAGATGAACTCGTTCTTCACCTCTTTATAGGTGCTCAATCCTTTGTCTCCTCTAACTCTTCTTCTTCTACCTCGCTTATCCTCTTTCTTAGTGGAGGATTTACGGTGAAGGGATCTAGTTTTCTCCTCTTGAGATGATTCTTCCTTAGATGGTGGCTTTACTAGCTCGGGGTCTTCTCCTTGACCACCGTCCTCTTTTTTTTTTTCGGATGTAGGTACTTGGCCCCGGGTACCTACAACCTACTTTTCCACCACCCTTGGCTCCTCCTGTTCTTCCCTTTCCTTCCTCTTAGGCGCGGGCCTCTTTCTACTAGTAAGGTTGTCGAGAATTGATATTTCATTCTCCACATATACACACTTTTCAAACTTTTGCCTGATGACTTGAAGGTATATCCTTGCCACATCCTTCCCTAGCAATAGGCAAAGTTAAAGGCCTTACAATGTGTACTTCATGTGAAATGTATCTTTCAACGTACATGCACTTTCCTAGGTATACCAACCCTTTTCTCATTTCTCTATGTTCCCTGTCTAGGTTGGGTAGATCAAGATCCAGCTTCTTGGACTCCTTGAATCTATTCACCCCATTTGGAAGAATTGGGTTGTGAAGGAAAAGGGGATTTTGCACCAAGGGCTCCAAGTGCCATCTGTTAACACAAATCTATAAATGCAAAAATGTTGGTATACCAAAAACTCTACCTCTCCTCTGGTGGTCCCTGGGAGTTGCTTAGCAATTCACCATTCAGCCCCAAATGCATTCCTTAGGTGCGTATACCATTTATCTAGGCACGCCTTATGTACTATTGTCATTGATTCACATGTATATTTTTCAAACCTCTTCGTGGGCGAAGGGTCTTCAACAGGGTACTCGCAAATGAATTTGTTGGATGCATCGGGCACTCTGATTTCTAAAAACACTATGGTTAATAGAATATTTCCAAAGTGGATCTTTCCTCCTTCTTCCACACCACTTATAATCTCATCCAAAACTTACCGGGATAGGTTGTAGATGGTGCCTCTCCGCAATATTCCTATGGACATTCAACCATTGCTTGTTCACCTGGGTCCACCTTTCTTGTCATTCAACTTCATCAAGAGGTGCGCGGCCATCTTCATCATAGGGTCACTGATGTCCGAGATGTCATAATACCTTGATCCCTTTTTGTTATCATGGATGTGATGGTCTTTATTATTGCCTCCTCATCCTGAAGGTCATCTTCCAGGTTGTCCCCTTCAGATTAGGCTTGTGAAGCGTGATATCAATTGAGGCATTATGTACATTTTTCACCCCTGTGAAATGGAAGAAGTCCTCATGGACACGCATCATGAGCCATTGGTATAAGCACTCGGACTTCAGTAAAGTAAGGAAACTCATAAAGTGGCAAAAGTCCTTCCTTCTCCATCTTTATCTTGACCTTGTTCTTTGTAAATCAAGCAACCGGTCTAATGTTCTTTTACTTGTTGAGAACACCAACTCCAGCGCCATCTCCTTCTCAATTATGCTTGAACGATTGTTATAGTCTCTTACGGTCATTTTCCTTTGGTGAGACTCCCATTCTTTCCCGAGAAAACTCCATCCGGGTATTGCATTTCTGAATACCACTCCTCTTTTTTCCACAGTATATCTTCTTCTTTTCATTTTCATTTACCTTTACCCTTTGCTTTCTTAGATTGTTTCGCTTGTTTATTAGTTGGCTTAGTTTCCATCATCCCACCCTTTGCTTTCATACCAAGATAAATTTTAATCTCGTGAAAAATTTCTCTTGCACTCCGTGCCCTAAAATTCAAACGCTAACTCAGATTTCTTCTTTTCTCCACGACACTTCTCCACAATACTCCCTATGCTCGTGAGTTATTTCTACTATGGTTTGTAGATTGAATGGATGTATTATAGTCGAGATTTGATGATTTTTCTTCGCACGAGTCACTTCTTGAAACCCTAGTTCTAAAAAAAATATAACTCTTCTCGTATGCGCAAAGTAAAATAATGAAGTGTCGACCCTTGTATTTATACTTTTTCCTACTTTAACACATTAAAGGCTATGCCACCTTCAACCATATGATAGAATTTAATGTGGTTTTTTAAACAAAACATAACTTCAAGCACCCTTACTCATGCACCTAAACCTTGCATGGACAATTCTCCCAATCTTCTCGGGTGTGCAAACAATCCATCTTGACCAAAGACTCTTGTGTGTGCATCACAGTGCCGAAGGCACTTTTCTTTCCTCATGACTTTTGCTTTCACCTACCTTGTGTTATTTCTGTCCTCTCCTTGTACGTGGATTTCCAATGTAGCCTTAGCTTGCCACCAATCTTCCTTTTTCCTCTTAATGCATCTTTTCAACAAGGCCACTTCAAACGGTCAACCAACACAATTCTCCTAACAATTTCTCCATGCTTCCCTTTATCTCCTCACCGCACACTAAAACGATGCATGGTCCTCTATGCATTCATATCTTAAAAATTAATAATGTTATCAGCACCCAAGGTGTAAAACAAGCCAATAACATGAAAGGGAAACACATGAAAGGAAAAAGCATAAAGAAACTTCTAAACTAAGTGGAAAATCTTCCTTATTTACAAACACTAAGAAGCCTTATTTTTAGTAGGGCTTGACACTATTCCCATTGAAGTGTCTAGGTAATCTTGTTCCATTCAACACTTGTAACTTGCACGTGCTGAATCAAGGATGTATGAGATTATATAAGGACACAACCAATGGAATTTCAACTTCCAGGATGGCATAAAATTTTGAATCATAAAGTAACACCATTTGCCCAACTTCAAATTTCTTTTTTTAATATGTCGATCATGTAATGCCTTTGCTTAGCCTTTTCAGTTTTTTGACTCCACGGCTAGTGAGTGCCTTTCATCTCGTTTAATCAACTCATCAATTCTTTCTTCCAATGCTTGTTCATTAGCCAACCTTCCTACATGTGCTATACGCAACGATGGTAACATAAACTTAAACAAGTAGGATCTGCTTCCATGCCAAACACCAATGAAAATGGTGTGGCTTTGTTCAATCTTTTGTAAGTTGTTCTGTACGTAAAAAAGAATGGCTGAGACCTTATCATCCCAATCATGTCTACCAACATCACATATCTTAGTCAATGTGTGACTAAGTATCTTATTAAATGCCTCTGTCAGTTCCATTTTCCTGAGGGTGATAAGGAGTGGTCTTATGATGGGCTACCATGAATTCTACCAAAAAGAATCTGATGGTTTCATTTAGAAAGTGAGTGCCTCTATCACTTTTCAAGCTTAATGGGCATCCATACCTGTTGATTATGTTCTCCCATAAAAACCTAGCAGTCGTAAGCTGTGGTACGATCCTTAGTGGGTGTTGCCTCTTCCCACCTTGTCAGATAATCAGTACAAGTAATAATATACCTTGAGCTAGTCCTTCGCGCTATTGGTGAGATTGGCCCAACAAAGTCTATTACCCACTTCTCAAATGGTTCCACGCTGGCTATGCATCGCAATGGCATTTCATACCTTTTTGCCAAGCTTTCCACAAAAATGGCAATGGTGTAGGCCTTGCAAAACTTAATGCAATCTTGGTGAATCATCTCCCACCATATTCCTGTGGTGAGAATCTTGGGCATGGTTCCATTCCCACATAGTTTCCTCCAAAGAATTCCACCATCGCCTTCTTCTATTATAGCCATACGCTCATGTTCCAATATGCATTGGCGCAAAACCTCATCGTGACCCATCTTATACAAATCTCCATTGATTAACATGTAGGGCATGGTGGGAATGGCTAACTTCTTTCTTTCCAACGCTTTCATTCCTTCGGGTACCACACCTTCCTTGAGAAAAACAATAATGTCTTCTAACTCTAAGGGCACACACTTCAAACTAAATAGTTGCACATCAGGCATAGTTTCCTTGATGCTCTACATGTCCTCCCTAAATCAATTCTTAGTAAATGATCGGACCTATAATTGTTCTTTCCAAGTTTTACCACAAATGTGAACTCAAATTCTTGAAATAAGAGTACCCAATGACATATGTGCCCTTGAAAACTGATTTGTTGACTAAATACTTCAAGGCCATATGGTTAGTGTAGAATGTAAAAGGAGTTGGCAATGATATGTATAAATTTATGAAGCACGTAGATCATTGACAATGCCTCGCACTTAGTCATTGTATAATTCTTCTCCTGAGTCAACTTCCTACTTGCAAAACACAAGGGGTGATCAACAATTCCCTCACCTAGTTGTGCAAGAACAACCCCAATTTTTGTACCAGAGGCATCCACGTGGACATGGAAAGGCTTATCCCAAGAAGGGAATCATAAAATAGGTGTAGTTACAAGCCTAAGCTTAAGAGTGTCAAATCCCCTCGTTGCACCTCTCCCCGTTGAAAGGTACTCTTATGTCTAAGTAATATTCCCAAAGGCGTGGCTATCTTGGCGTACCCTTTAATGAACTTCCTGTAATACCTAGTGTGACCAAGAAATATTTGCATGGTGATTTGGCTAGTAGGTTCCCCCAATCCCACAATAATTGTAACCTTGGCGGGATCAACCAACAAGCCTTCTTTGCATATGATATGCCCCAACAATGTCCCAAATGGAGTTGCAAAGATACATTTTTTTATGTTGAGGGATATCCTCAACTGCTGACATCTTTCAAACATCAATCTTAAGTTATCACAATGGTCCCTGACCAATCCATACACCATCCAATCATCCAAATAGACCTGAAGAAACTTGTGGATGAAGTCTTGGAATGCTTGCACAACTATGCGTGAAAATACAGTGGGCACATTTTTCAACCCAAAGGGCATGACTGTGTATGTAAAAATTCCCCACTCGGTGGCAAAAGTTGTCTTCTCCTAATCCTCCTTGGAAATAATTACTTGGTGGTATCCGAAAATCCATCTCGTGAAGGAATAGACCTCGCGCCCAATGACTCCTTCCAAAATTTCTTCAATGAAGGGGGTTGGAAAAGGATCTATGATACAAACAACATTCAACTCCCTATAATCCACGCATATCCTAATCCTCCCATCCTTCTTTATGTTGATCACCATTGGACTTATCCATTCTGATTCTTCTACAACTTCAATGATACGAGATGCTATCATTTTATCTAAATCTTCTTTTACCTTTACGCTCATATTGGGATTTGTTCGGTAGGGTCTTTTCCTAACTGAGCGCACACCTTCCTTCAACTTTATTCTCATTTACCCCAAGGAATGGTAGAAACCTTTCGGTTCATGGTAACCATGTGGGCATAAATCCTCAAATTCATGCAAGATATCGATGATCTTTGATACTTCCTTTTCTGACTAGTAGTCTCCAATGATAGCTTCCTTGGCCTCTCTTCTTGAGCCAATGTTAACCTTCTTGGTCTTTCTTGGTTCATGATATGTGTGTGCACATGCATCCGGACGGGTATCAACTACTTCACGCATCCCCACCAAGTGGTCAACATCTAGGCCTTCTACCTCTTCTCCATCAATTACATATACCAACTTCCTTTTTCTTTTCAAAGACACGTGTGCCCAAACTGTATGACTTCTTGTTCCTCTTCTTCAAAACGTGCCTCCAAATTAGGTTCACCAAATAAATCTAGTAGCCTATATTTTTCCATGGTGCAATCCCCAAAGTAAGGTGCTTGAAAACTTGTAATGCCCTATTAATCTGGTGGATTGATTTGATATTCAAAGGTGTGAATAAGATCGGCCGCTACCTCCTGCCAATTTCCTATCTCGGCGGTGAGTTTTCGAGTGTATGTACCAAGCCCGTGCATAACCTTGTAGTATTGAATATAGCTTGTGCACCAAAAGGGATGGTGGTAAATTCTCTGTGCCTCCTCCCCAAACCCTCTCACATACCTGGATATGGGAAGAGGTGGGTTCATTGCCATTGTAATCCTTGATAGTGGTGGGTACATTACTTCTGGAGAATCAAACAGTGAGCGTAATTCTAACTTTTGCCACTCCAACAAGTTCTCGCTATGTGTAGACCACCACCTTGCTGTTGTTCCTAGAAAAACCTAACTCAAAGCATCCCATGTCACTCATTCTCCTTCAAGTGAGCTTCCATTTCTCTCAAAAACACCTCGGGGTATGCATCCTCAAAATACTTGGTTATTTTCTTTCCTCCCAGTACCAAACTATATGCGCCTTGGTTGATTTAGTCACCAATCCTCTTAAATGTCATCCAAACAATTCATATGTCCCATGTTCCCAATTATCGCATGCTATCTTTGGTGGTATCACCGATAGATTGAGCATCATTAAACTGGATGACTCCTCCATAGGGTGGATTGTCTATGGATCCCTTATGGAGTGCACATATATTTTGTCTAGGACTTCCTCTCTCGGGGATTCGGTATAGGGAATGGATTTTCCATCATCAAGGGGTATAATTACCCACTCCTACTTGTTTTCAAAGCTTATATAACCCTTGTTAAACTGGAGATCTGCATTATTTTTATAGCACCAAGGGTGCCCAAGTAATGCTGGGAAATTATCTACCTCGGCGAGTGCCAAGACTTCAAAGTCCCCAGTAAACTTAGCTCCTGAATGGTAATGGCCGCATCCTTCAAGACACCTATGGGCATTGACTTTGTTTTATTTTCCATATACAACACATTTGAGGATGACTTTAATGCAGTACTTCCCATTTGATGCCATGCATATAAAGTAAGAACGTTGACCTTAGTACTTGTATCAATGAGAATATTACTTAGAACCCATCCATCCACTACTGCATTCAATGTGATCTCCTTTTCATAATCAAGGCTACGACAGGGGAAGGTTTACATGCAATACTTGTCTATCTAACTCTTCTCTAACACATGGTACCTTCTCTCTCAAAGAATTCTCCTAGCAAGGGAATAACATTTTCTTGCCTCAACATTTTGCACACTTCCTTAACCTCATCCAAGTCATCCTTTGGTGCCTCCATAGTCCTTATTTGCTCCTCTTTTCTAGTCTACTCTTTAAAACATTAGATCTCCCTGTAAGCTTTGGATAACATCCATGGTCTCTGGTAGACTTGCTTCTAGTGTGAGGGTCTTGATACTTCCCATGCACTACCTCTTCCCTTGAAGCAAGAGTCCTTTGTTTAGGTGCTTCCTTTGTACATGCGGACTATGCCCTTGTTGTCACCATAACAAGCTCTAACTCTGACTCACGCATTACTCGTAGGAGCCATTGTGTTTAAGCCTTATTAATACTCACCATGGTAGTGCCCTTGTCCTTCCGGTGCTGCTGGCTCATATGCTCATATATCTCTAGGAAACTCCTCATACTTATGTTTTTTTCCACACCATGAGCATTGCAAAAGCTCTGGGCACTCATGCTTATAGTGATATGTGGATCCCAATTAAAACATGTTCCCCATGGGAATTCACTTCTTCCCTCGTGGTTCACATGACCATAAAAACCTCCGTGGAATCCTCGTCCACGTGCACCTCCATCTTTGCACTCTTCATACCGATGCTCATCTCCTTTGGAACTACTGGAAATGCTAGTTTGGTGCACACCAAGATTTATCACCTCATGAATTTTGTCGACCGGTCTACAATCCTTAGTATCACGTGTGGTGGAGGTACATATCTTGCAATAACAAGATACATTCTTGCGGATCACGACACTTGTAGCAGGGGCACTTACTTGCATCATGGTTCCCGTGACATATTTCACAATTTATTGCTATGGCTCATACAACTTTTCAAGTGCATATCCCACCATTATCTTTTATGTGACCTTCTACGTCCACAATTTTTACACCACATCCCACCGTGAGTCTCTGGAATCATGTTTTCAGATAACTTCTCCAGTTGCTTAGCTATGATAGTGACTTGAACTTCCAGAAAGGGGCTAACACTAGTGTCAACACTTTCAACTAACTCAACACGTAAAGCAGCTTCTAATGCCTAACATGGGTTTGTTAATATTTTATGAGACAAGGCCCTCTTAAAGGGTGTGATCAACCCTCCAAAAACCATTGAACATGCTACGAAGGGTGGATATCATAAGAAAATTTAGACATAAGAGTTTTAAACTTCACAACATACTTCCACACACTCTCTACCATTCCTTTTATATTTCTTTAAGAGAGTTGATGTTATATTGTTAAAACTTAGGTATGTGGAATTCCTTTAGGAATGCATTCTTCAACATGTTATTATCCACAATAGTTTGATGGGGATCATATTTTCTATACCAGCTATGTACGCACTCGGCGGTGTCATTGCAAATTAACTAGTCTTCCACTCTAGGGTTATGATCCCCTTCACGTGCCACAACAACTCACACTTATGTACATACTCCACAACATATTCTATCCCTCTATAATCTGGTAAGTGTAGAGACATCTAAAAAAAACTTGAGGAGGTGGTTAAGGTCCTTGTCCTCCCGACCTATTCCGTTGATTTCCTCCGGTGTTTCCTCCACTAGACCCACTAGATCCAGAGCCCCGGATCTACCACTTCAACCTCTAGATCCTATCATGTTTGGAAAGGGTCCTGTGTTCATTGTGCCTAATGTCCACGACATTCCAATGAATTATGCGCCAATAGTCTATGAGATAGTGCCATTCCTAGTTGTATTTCCCCCACCACTTCTTGATGCACTCCCAAAACTAGTTGTATATGCGCCTTGTCCAAAAATTATGCTAAATACGGAATAGTGTTTTTAGCCATAGAAGTCCCAAAGCAGAAGTTATATCTCCGAGGCACCAATTGGTTACTTCCACCGATGTCAATTGGATCAACTATACTTTTCCTTGTTCAAAAAACCAAGCACCAAGGTTTGGTGGTAGGTGGGGTCAGATGCATGCCAATGACTATCCTTTCACCACATGTTGGGCTCTCATAAGAAGCCGAGGGTTCTGTCTCCCGTGCTTGCCAAGATGGGGTAGCACAGACTGTTCTGAGTTTCACGTCCTCCATGGGAACCTCTTCTCCAAAAAAATCTCTGTCTCCATAAATCCATCATAAATGCAACCTCGCACTATCTAGAAATCTCCCTTTCACGTGCTTCACTGTACTAGAGCTGTCTCTCCTCCCTTTCCTTTTCAATCATTATATCAACCATCTTTTCCCAACCTAGCTTCCTCGCAAGCACTCGTAATGGTTTAGCCGACCATTGGAAATGCCTCTAAAGTCATGGTTACCATCAACATTTTGATTGCCAAGGGGATAGCATGCAAAAATGATCCTATGGGTTCCCATAAAAATTCAAACTCAGCAACTTCTGGACACGAATACGTGGAAATTACGTATTCCAGAGTGTAGGTAGCCAATACTCCCTTCCACCAATGATCTATAGCAAAGGTCCATGTCAGATCAGCATCTTGCAAGCTTTGGTATGTTTCTTGGGTCCAAGGGTGTGATTTATAGTACCACCCCAATCTAGACACATATGCCGAGAGCCATTCAAATAGCTCTACCGGGAAACAACAAAAGAAAGTTTCATACAACTCATGATAGAAATTGTCTTCCACCACTCTTTGCACATCAAACTCAGTGTCCGGTATTGAATCTAAAATTCATCATCTATGATTTTAAACCAATCTTCTACCCCTTCAAGTGCTAATCACTCCATCATCACTTATTGCATATATCATGACGTATGCCATGTTCCACTACAACTTGAAAAGATTTCCGGCAATGCGGAACAAAGATGTAGTCATTCTTGCACCCACCAAAGAATAAGGGAGCCTCATGCACACCGGCCTATCACACAATGGGTGTTGAGCACTCACCGAGGTGTGCGAGAGGGAGCCGAGTCTCTCCTTTATGTGAGTTTAGTGGAAAACATCATTCATGATCTTGACTTAGTGATTTAAAAGACATGTAAGAATCATAGATCTCAGAATGAATTTTATACCCTTACAGTCATTCCAAATAGAAAGCGCTTAACAGATTTAATAGAACTTAGAAAGTAATGAACCCGCAAAGGGACTCAACATGAATTCATGGCTTATGAACATACAATAACAAAGATAAAAAAGGAAACATGCAAATAATAGAAGTAGAGATATCTTGATCCAATATAATTGGTAACTTTCTCATATTCATTCAATGCTTAATACAAAACATCATAGAATGGAAGACCTTAGTCATGCATTATATCCGGATCCACACATGTAGGTTCTCAAAAAAATTACATCCCAAACCCTTAGTACATCCTTCCCTATATTCATTAACCCAATTATAACATAGTCCTTGCAGTAATTCTACTGGAGAGCTCCACTTTCTAACTTCTATCTCTCTCTCTCTGCTATGGGTATGTGTATATTTAGGCATCGAAGTGTTGAAAAACTCCTTCGTGACCTCGATCTAGCACCAAGTGTCAAAGTCCTGGATTACCCTAGGGCATGCTTCTCCATGCCTTCACTAACCATTCCTTTTAATGATTACTTTTAGTATATTCTCTCGCAAATCATATTCCTTCCAAGTCCCCTATCACTAGGATAGATCTTTATCTACTTGGGTCATGCTTTTCATGAGTTCGACTACTTGGCCAAAAATGGTTAAGTCCTAGGTTTTGCTTCATGGGCACATCCATCCTAGGTTCTATAAGAACCCTTCTAAAACCATTCTCTACGCACCTTGTGTTACGTGCTTCCTCTGACACATGCGCTTATGCACCTTCATGACTTGGTAGATATTTGTTGGCCCAACAAATGCCAATGGCATCGTTTTATTATGGAGGAGTTTTGGATTGGGATCCACCATGGAAAAGAAATAGCTTGCATTTATTACTCTTGGGGGTATAAGGGAGAAACTTTGGGGGCATAAGGAGGAAGTTTGGGGGAATAAGGGTATGGAAGATGATATATTTTGATGGGTTTCTCAGGTGGATTCCCATTTCCCATTGGGAGGCATAAGTAGTTCCCATAGATCATTGCTCTTTTTGGCTTGCTTGAAGAAGCCTCAGTCTTGTTTGTCATTGGTTAATGTAGTTTTGAACTACAACCTTCTTGAAATGTGTATTTTAATGTGAAATGTTGCATGTTTGTTGTGAAAGCCTTGTTGCCATGCGTTGAATTGCATCTCTTATTTCAATATGGTTGGGGCTTGAGGGAAAATGAGAAAGGATGGCTTCTCCTTTCTCATTGGATGTCTTGGTTGGGTGGAGAGCGTTACCTTTTCTGCTTCCTTGTTGTGATCAAGATGAAAGAATTCAGAAACTAGCATGTTGTTGTTTTGGAGCAAGAAGAATATACGGTTTGTGAGTCCCTTCTTTTGAGTAAGTTCATTTTAACCCTTCCCACTTTGAAGTGGATGAGTTTTATTAATATTTTTATTGGGAAGACGTTTGTTTTGGTAATGTAAGATTTAAATTGGAATATGAAATGTAAAGGAGTTATACTCTACTATTTGTTTTGAAAAGGAATGTGAAAGGATGTTACATGCATTGTTTAGTGTATTCGAAATCAAATGGAAAAGAGAAGGTTCAAAGTTATTTTTGAAATCAATAAATAATTTCATTCTTTTCTCAAACTTGTATTGTTGTGTTGCATTTGAGTTCTTGGTTGTGAAATGAAATCTCTATTTGAAAGGAAATGCATATGAGGAAAAATACAATGCTATATTCTCTTGAAGTAATTTAAAAATTGGAAATCAAACTTTGCATATAGGTTGTGAAATGGTTTCTTCAATGAATAGAATGTATTAGATCAGATTTGAAATGTCTTTTCATATTTGGAGGATGCAAAATGTTTTAAAAACCTCTTAAGTTTGATCTTTGTTTCATTTTTCAAATCTGGAAATCAAATTTATCAAAGAAATGAGCAGTTAAAAATTACAACTTGAATTACGAAATGAAACATTACAATTTATATTTAGTATGTTCTAAGGAACTCAAAGTGACCTCAACATTTAAGAAAGACCCTTCACAACTTTCTAAAATCAAATTTGAAACTTGCACATCCGTTTTCTTTGTCAAAAGATGGAAAAATATCAATTGCAACTAAATCAACTAGTTGAACCTTGAAAAATCTATTAAACCCATCCAATAATAAGTCTCCATGTCTTCTGGCATGTTGAGGAAGAAGAAAATCAAAAATTGAACAAAAATTTATAAGTTAGAAATTGCCAGTTTTGCTTTTAAAATCCTACAAATTGTTTTCTTCAAATTTACCACCTAAATTTCATCAAAATCCAAATTTGATGACTTTTGTGCAAATAGTACTTCAAACTCTTTCCGTAATGTCCTCAATTCCCCAAATCTAAGCTTCCTATCAAAATTTATGGCCATTTAAAGTTTTACTTCGAATTGGCTTCCAAAAGAAAAAATAATAATAATAATCTAACTGTTTAAATTTAAAATTTGAACTTTGGAAAAATTTCCCCAAAATTCCATGGCCCTACCACCCCACAACCAATCATATGTTGCCATGTGGCACTTCGGAGGGGTGGACTAATTTTGAAACTTAACTTTTTGAAAATTTGCCTTGGGAAAATTTTCCCATATTTCCTCACAACCGCCCAGACTCCGCTACCAATCGCATGTGGATATGTGTCCTGACAGAGATATGCGGGCTGCGCACTTGAGATTTATACTTTTACCATTTTGGATCAATGTCTTAAATTTTCTCCGTTGCCCTCCAACCCACATCCAATCTAAGGATGACACATGGCTTTTTCGGCGACGGTGGAGGAGTGGAGATAAATTTTCCTTTGGAAAATTTGATTTTTGAAAGGTTAATTTTTTTTTTCGTAAGGTGTTGACGCATGACCAGAGGGTTGTTGATGCATGTCAAGAGATGGTGTTGACAAACCATAAGGTCATTGACACACATTAAGAGAAGGTGCCGACACGTGACCTGAGAGGGTTGTTGATGTGCAAGAGAAGGTGTTGGCACCCGACTGAGGGTCATTGATGCGCGCGTCAAGAGAAGGTGATGATGCGTGTTAAGAGAAGGTGGTAACGCATGACCGAGAGGGTTGTTGACGTGTGTCAAGATAAGGTGTTGATGGATGACCAGAGGGCTGTTGACACATGACACGGGAGAGTTACAGGTGGGAGATGGTTGAAAAAAAAAAAAAAAAACTAGAACTGCGTTGTTGCACAAAAACAAACTTGTTGTCTTTGTCACCAAAAAAATGTTGAGTGCTCCTCCTTAAGAAAATGACAGGCAAAAATTTGAATCTAAAATCCTGGAAAATTCTCCTTTCCAATGAAAGTGGTTTGAGGTATATTCATCGGGGATTTTCCACCTTCATTTTTTACCAGAGGCTTCTTAAAATGAACCCTGGTCTTGATAGTTAGCCTTAAACTTGGTGGTGGTAATCGTTGCCTTGTAACCTCATTGTTGATACCCTTAAAGAGAAAGAAAAAAATTATTCCATAATTTTCCTAACTAATCCTAGTTTGTTTCTTAGGTCTCAAGTGGTTGTTTGAAGTGGGAATTACATAGTGCAACAAGATTCTTGAACATTATTAAATGTCTATCTCGTCATCATGGAATTATTTGAAACATTTTGAAAATGATGAATTTCAATGAAATCAATTCTATTCATACGACACCTATCTTTATCTCACCTTGCCACATTCAACCTGTGACCCTAATCCCACTTCTACAATTTTATCTGCCTATCGCTTTTTTGTATAATAAGTAACATATTCTTTTATATTTTCACTTGACAATTTATTCTTGTATCATACGACGTGAATCTACACATTTTGTAGATTATAATAATAATCATTATAAACATTAGAAAAATTAACATTTATAATCATAGGCATATTGATTTTGGATACTTATTTTTATGATAAAATAGTGTATCAGACCTATACATATGATTATCTATCAACTTTGAAAACTATTTTTATACTAATTGATATTTGTAAACTATTGTTTATTAAATGTTTAAAAGGGCTAAAAACAACTTAATAATCTTGAAAATATGATTTTGATGTTTGATCATGATATTTGATGTTATGTTTATTTTAATAAGTGTGCATATAAAAAATTCCATATATTGTTTTTTTCCAAAACCCATAAAAACCACACGAGTGTCAATTTCATTAAACTCAATAATATATTTTAAATATAAAGAATATACATAATTTAGCAATATCATAATTTTTATGAATATTTCTTATTCAAAGTAACTAGGATAAGCTACCACTCATTTTAAAATCATATTTCTTAAAATCATTTATCTCTCACTATTACAATTTATAGAATAAAAAGTCAATTTCAGTAAAAAATGACATGTTAGAAAATCATTGAGTACATGGAAACAAATCCACATACATATAATTTAGGTAAACATTTGAAACCTTGTCAAAATTTTGTAAAGTAGATAACTTTAGAGGTATCATCATATCACACCCTATTCAACCTTTAATGATGTTCAATCCTAAAAAAAAATCATTTGAAGGCAATCTAGTAAAGTAAAGTATATTATTCTCAATTGAAACACAAGTCCTAAAACCCGAAACACCAATTTAAAATCCCACATCATAACTTAATCTTAGTCACATATGTAACCATTTCTCTCACTTAGTTAATGTGGAAGCATAACATCCAAAGGACATAAATTTTGATCCTATCATTGGAACATCTTGAAATTGTACAAGGTGGTATATGTTGATTAGTAATAAGATGTGACCATTTCGACATATTTTTAGATCTGGAATCCTTCATCTCATGGTTTGAAATTTGCTCGAATGGCATTTTTTTTTTACTTTTGTCTAAAACTTAGAGTTTTAATAAAAATTTCTATACTTTATAGAATAATCCAAAATTGGCGTTATCCTTCGTTTATGAAGGAATATTTTATACGCAATATTTTTGGCCCATCCAAGGTGATTTACTAGTACGTGATTTTAAGCATTTTAGGTCTTTTGGCATTTTAAGGGTTTTTTTTTAGCATTTTAGGTTTCTTAAAGCTAATGTGACATATAAGGAAGATTTTAATGATGTAAAATTTTAGTGTGGATTCGATAATGAGAAGAAAACTAATTTTAGGCTTTTGTTTTTATTTTTCAAATACTTTGTGTGTGTCTTGAAGCATTTCAACCTCTTGTAGTTGGATCCACATTATTCGGTATCGAGCAAGATTTGGATATTACGTGAATGGTGAAGGTAATATATATTACATTTGTCTTGTGTAGTTTATTTCCTCTATTTTATATAATAATGGCTAGACATGGGAGGGAATTTTATGCCTAGATGAATAGGTATATGTAGGAGCTACAAAGAAAAGATCCTGAGCTCACAAGAGAAGTTACCTACATTAGAAGGAGAGAGGAAAGTGGGGATACGGACATCGATAGTGAGAATCAAGAACTACCTCCATTAATGAATGAAGTATTACATGACAAATAATATGAGATAGAAAAAGACACCTCAATGAGAGACCATTTGAGAAGATATTGTTCCAAGATTTAGAGGAAAGAATGACGACATCAAGATTAATGTTCTTGATTATGGTGGAGGGTTACGACCAAAGGAAATGATTGAATTGTTGAATCGCATGGAAAAATTATTTGAGTGGAAAACCATTTAAGAGCACAATAATGTTAATTTTTCATGCACTAAGTTAGTCGGACATGTATTAATTTGGTGGGATCACTTGCAAAATTAATTAAAGAGGGAAGAAAAGGGAAATATCTGAAATTGGAATTAAATGGTGAATAAGTTGAAATAAAGGTTTCTTCTTATAGATTATGCCTAGACATTATTTCAAATTATTCATAACCTAAGACAAAAGTATCTCAACATTGAGGATTATATGAATGAATTTTACGATCTACCAATCCGAGTGGAATAAGGATAGTCTTAAGATTAGAAGGCTACAAGGTATGTAAATGGGTTGAGTTATACCATACAAGATGATTATTCGAATCCATAGCCTAGATGATGATTTTAAACTCTCATTAAAAGAATAAGAAAAGAACATGAGGAGTAATATTAGAAGAGGTGTGAACAAGTCCATCATCATCTACAAATAGAGGTAAAGGTATATTTGATTCTATAAAAGGTAAATCATCTCATGAAGAAGGGCATGAAGATTCTAGTCAAAGCCATTCTAACTACCAAATAGGTACGTTTCTTTATGGGGATGAGGATATAATGGATCACTAGTTTAATCTAGTCAAATCCATGCTAACTACCAAATAGGTACGTTGTTTTATAGGGGATGAGGATATAATGGATCACTAGTTGAATAACCCCCAAAGGCAAGAGATAAATGTTACCGATGTTGTGAAGAAGGGAATAGATTTTTTTAGTGTCCTCATTATCCTACACAAGATACATGACAAGGAGAACAACCACGATTGAACCCGATTAAAGATAAACAAGAAGAAGAAATCGATGTCGTTATAGAATTGGGTGAAACACTCATGATAAAAAGGAGTAATTACATCATCCAATTATTACCCTTAAGGTAATAGATTGGCTGAAAGTAGAAATAAGAACATGTTGAGGATAATAAAAAGAACACTAAAAGAGAACAAAAGAGATTAACACACTAGGTTAAATGCTACACTGTGGCCTGACATCTAGTAACTCCCAAACTATCAATTGGGAATTTATCTTACAAATTAATTTATTGAAGAGAGGCAAGAATGCCTATCAATCTTGAGCTACCATATTTGGATTTATTGCATCAACTTGAGTTAATTGAAAATGAGCCTATGCAGGTCCTATATGGCGAAGTTTTTAGAAATACAGGAGTTAAGGGATCGGACCCAAAATAATTATGTAAAAACATCGAAAAAAGTCAAGAGGAACTTTGATAATAATAAAAGATAAGATTTTTCCGCAAAGGAGACATTGTGTTAAAGTAGGATGAAGATAGGAAAAGATAGGAAATCAAACAAAGTTTGATATTATTTAGAGCATTACTCGCATGATTTCATCTTGAAAACAACATAATTTCTTTCAACTTGTGAGGATGAATGGAGAGGAACTTTCCATTCTTTTAATGGTATGTTTCTCAAGCATTGTTACTAAAATCTTCTCAATGTCTCTAGTTAGAGTAGGGTACGTAGGATTTCATTTGAATAAGTGCTTATGTACACTTGCAGTAGTATATTTTTTCAATAAGTGCATTTCATGTACAGGATCTAGTTTCTTCGCATATTTTTCCTACTTTATTTGTTATGGAAAGGCCAAAAAATATTTTTTCAAGTTTATTTTTTTAGGATTTGACTCCATGCCCAATGGATGTATTAAGGAACTAGATCATTTTAGCTAGCAGGAAGTTGACCCCACAAAATTTCTATAAATTTTGAAATTTATCGACATCATCTATGATGTGCAACAAATCAACTTGAAACCTTTTATTTCTCATATTGGAGGTGTTAAGTTTATGTAATTAACTAAGGAAGAAAGGAAAAGTTAGCAAATAATCTCACTAGGATAGTTTCAGAATGTCTAACCTTCAACCAAAAATGCCTTTCCAAATTCATCATCTTCATTAATATAATGCATCATCCCTCCAAAACCGATACATGGTCCTGATATTGACGGGAAAATCATGAAAATTTTAAGATAGAAATTTGAAAGGAAGCGAGGGATAATCTAGGTGTTGGAAGCTAAAGTGAATTTGATTGTTTGATTTGATTCATTTTCGTTTCATGAATAATCAAGCTACAATTAATTCATTCCCCTTATGATTATGTGAAATTACTTAGTGTGTTGAGTTTAAAAAGGGTTCATTTAACATTATGTTAATGAAAATAAAGGCAAACAAAGAAGTAAAACACATCAAATTAATTAATGTTTATTTTATTCATTAGTAAATGATACAATGATCCCACACAAGTTGTGGGAAATGATTTATCTTTTTATAAAAAGGAAAATGCATACATATGAAACTATAAATACAAGAGAAAGGAATAAAACCCATCATTTCCTAGAAAGAGGAAGATTTCCTTCAACTGTGACACCTTTGTTTACAATTTCCTTGTTCTTGTCCTCTTTCCTTCTAATACCAAAACACCTGAAAAAAATATCAAAAGGTTATTAGAGCTATGGGTTGTATTCATTCTCATACACTATATAGCTCTAGATATATGAAATTTCATTCATGTGTACAATTAAATCAGAAAGTGCAAGGTGCATGACATGGAATCATAAAAAAATGATCATATTCATCATATTATTCTAGCTTAAGTTCATTGCTTAACTAAACAACATCATCACTCACGAGAAGAAAATAAACAATTTATCATAATTTGGATGGATTAAATAATAAATTTTAGAGATTCATCATGAAGAATACAAGAGAAGAACTAAATAAAATAGAGCCCTATGGCCTCATCCATATTGTTCTAACTGATTTCTTATAATGTGCAGGTATATCTATTAAAGGATACATTTTTTTCATTATTCATTCATGTCTAAGATAATATAAATTGAATTACCACAACTTATCACCATGATTAATGGAAAATAATGATCATATAAATTCATCTTACAATCTAGATTTACATTTAGAGGAGGTAATCTTGTTTTCATGAACACGATAGAATTACATCTCATGAAATGGAATGGTATAGATGTAATGATGTAATTTTCAAAAAAACATAATTATTAAGGACATATTTATCTTGGCTTTACACTTGCATGGAAAACAATTTTAAAAATAATCATCTCATGAACCATTTTCAAGGATAGTAAATCACATGAATTAGATTCAATGAGTAGTTTTTTATTCACTTCTTCGGTATAGAAAGAATAAACAAACCACATCTATTTGGATTTCTTAGTATAACATCAACTTCCAAAGCACAAGTATGGTTTTCAAAATATCAACATCATCAATGAATTAGAATGAAGGAATTTAAGGTACAATCATAAGAAAATCTCATGAAACATTAACAACAAGGTACAAATTTCCAGTTACAAAGTTATAGGTTCTCATTAAAAATTCAAGAAAATTTTCCACCAAGGAATCAAAGCATATAAATGTGTTTTATTTGGTGACTAAACATATTTTAAAATATGAGTAGTAAATAAATATTATAAAATAGCATTAAAACTTTATAAAATCAGGGAAATTCAAGATGGCCTACACCTTGGTATTTATAAACTCCTAATAATACATGTTTGGTCATTTTTGGTTTTCTAAAACCCTGTTTATGAAACTAAATAAACTAAAAAAAGTGGAACACAGTAATATTATTTGATCCATAGATGAATTATTCAAACCTCAAGTGTACTTCAAATGATAATAGATTCAATATTTTCTAAGTTCCAGCGTTAATACTTATCATTCAATATTTCAAAATTACTTGTGATAAATGGAAAATACGACATCCATATTGTAATGTCCCCAACCACCCAACTCCGCTTGACTATCTTGTTTGTCACATTTTTCTACTTTGGCGTGAGACAGTGGGAGTCGGTGGAGTGTTGGGCACATCTTCCTTTTATTAAATTTTTGATTTGCAAATCTTCTGTTGACTTCCGTGGCCTCTGTGTGCCTTACTGCATCTGGAGAATGCGTGTGTCCTGCCTGTCTCGCTTCGGTTGCATTTTCTTCCCCCTTCCTGTGCAACGTGAGTCCAAATCTTTCCTTCCTCGCGTGCATGTTTCTTCTGCTCTGCCATGGAGGAGGGCCTGTTAGCAGTAAAGTATGGACGTGGGTTTTGTTCGTCATTTCCTGAGGCGTTTCAGGTGAAAAAGGTGCACTGTTCCTTTTGCTGGCCGCGTGGGTTTGGTATGGCGGTTTTAGATGAAGCTACAGTCGCAGGCGCATTACCTCCACTTTTCTTTGGGTGCCACGAGGTGTGTTCAAGTCGGGAATCCACAGCAAATGACCTGCACAGTAGGTAGCCAGGCGGCAGGTGTGCTACAATGTAGTGGAAGCCGTTGTGGGCGCTTCCAGCCAGAGTCGTCCATCTACGTTGTTATCTGTTCAGTACCAGATGCATCCTCAAATTTGGGATTCTCCTTCAAGATATTTTCATCAAAATCGATTAAGTGACAGTGAGAGTGTTACTAGGAGACCCAATGAAATTTATTATAGACATCCTCTACTGAGACCTTGCGTGTTCCACGATGCTACTCATGGAAGAGGATCTCATCGAGGTGGATCTATTTCATATCGGAATATTCATGAAGCACAGTTTGCTTGCAAGAGAGCTTTTAGGAGATCGATGAAGGATAAAGGGATTAAAAAGAAACTTGGTGTAGTTGGATTAAAGGCAATAAAAAGGTGCATGCTTTTTGTGTAGCTGACAGATCGCACCCACAGGCACAGGAGATCTATGTAATGTTGGAGAAAATGTTTTGGGAGATGAAGGTAGCAGGATATTTTTTAGATCCAGATCTTGTACTGAGTTGTTTCTCCAAAATCGACCTTGGACAGTGAGGGTCCTTGATCCGTGGTCGGCTGGACTTCGATTTTCAAAATCTGTCTGAACCTTCTCGAAGCGCCATACGAGACCACCGCCCGATCTTTGTCACATTTACTTGCATTTTTGTGGACTTTCTCTATCTCCACACACCTCTGATGGACTCTGCAATTTCATTTCAGTTTCCCAAATTTCTCATGGGCTTCAGACACGGTTTTTTTTTGGTAGAATACCAGGTTATATGGAACAACGTTTATGAACAAACTTGTTTGCATATCAAGATAGATAAGAAAAACCAAATTGGTTATGACACAAATTTGAAGTACTAATGTGGTCTTTGAGTGAAAAGAAAAAAAAAGGGGGTTTTCAAAATTTGTGCCACATGCCGTGCAGGTATATTGTGAAAGCTTTTGTTTTCAAATAATTCATCAAGAATGTTCTAGCTCCCGATAACTGCAAGTATATTTGTGCCTTACTAGCTGGAGCTTTGAAAAAATGGTTTAAGCTCCCAATATTCACACGGGGGCCGTTCCAAAGAAGCATTTGAGATTTTGTTAACAAGGTTAAGTCCTGATAGAGATCAGCAAATTTTGTGTTGCATAGCCTCCATGGCACATGAATGCATCGGGAGAACTCCAAAATAATTTTGAAAGATCTCTCCTATTTCTACCCTTTCCCCAAGAGCTTGGGTGGAAAACTTGCCGCAAAATACTTGGAGTCCGTACTGCAAGAGTTTCTTTTTGGTTATAAAGCCACCTTCTTACGCTTGTCTCGACTAGGGCTGCTCCTAATACGAGAGCACCAAGGTTAGGAAGTCCAAATCATAAATGATCGATGCATATGGAGATGGTGGAGGTGTTTGGATGAATGACGAAGGATCAAGTTCTATTGCCAAAAATGGGGCCTACTGAAGTTCTAGGGCTAATCTTGGAGCAAGTGTTGGGAGAATGATGGCAAGTATTTTAGACCACCCACCCGGCCGTGAACTCCTACCCGTGCCAATGTGAAGATGTTTGATGTTTGGGAACCCAACGAGCTTGAAGAAAATGGAATTAGGCTTTGGTTGCTATTGCAGGCCCGGTCGATCTTGTTATCGATCAGGAGCTTAATCAAGCACGATATTCTCTATATCATTCATTCTTATGCTGTTATTTAACCGATTCATTAAATAACTCTACTCTTAATATAAATGTCTCGTGTGATCGTATGCTGTTTGGTTTCCACTTCCCTAGCTCATTTGTATTTTTTTGGCGTTAGAAATGATTGCGCTGGTTGAAGCCTTTTATATTGTTTTCTGGGTTTTAATAAATGTTAGTTGGGTGAACTTTGTTCTTAAGACTAATAAAACAAAAGAGGTGGGGTTCCTGTAATGAAAATTCCCGAGTTCTTTGTGTTGGTCTCACGATTTGAATGTTTTATCAAACATTGTCGTTGGACTCAACTTTATAGTTCCTGTTTTGTTCTTATTCTTGTTTCGGTTCGAGATCTGTTGTTCTGGTTTATGTTGGGTATTTGCGAATTGGTGATTGAGTACTGCGAGTGCATTATGTATAGGTGAATGATGCTATTCTTGTCTCTATCCTTTTCTTTCAGTTGTTTTAGGTTCTAGTAACCCTTCCCGGTTGGCTTGGTGTGTGCTTAGCTTGACCGATTTTTGAATTGAGCCAAGTTGATATTACTTTCAACTAGGTTAGTTGCTTTTGTTATTTGTTTTGAAACACTCGAAGAAATACTTTTATTTTTCGAGTGTCATGGTTGATCATCATAAATTGATATCAATTCATGTTCACCGTTTGGAGATTGTTGTCTTTGGAATCACCTTCTCTCCCTTTGTGACTGTTGTATGTTTTGAGGAATGTAGCTGATCCTATGGAATGTCTTCTTTTGATGATACTCACATTCCCTTTGGATAGCTTAAAATGTCAGAGGAAATACTCTTTTCTTACCTTGATTTTGTTTCACACTTGTTGGAGGATACGAGATCTACTTGATAATTAGTGAGGAAGTTTTCAAATCTTAAAATTGGGATGTTGGTTTTATGCGTAAGAAATTACTCTATGTTTTGCTCCGTAACGATGCTTAAATTTCATTCTCCTGTGACTTAGAGGTTGGTGTGTTTGGAAACTCAATGGTTGACTGGTTTTTGTGATGATCGTTGTGATACGACCTCCTTGTCATTGTAGTAGAATGGTTATGTGTTGACCAGAAAGGTTTAAGTCAACTTGTTGTTGACGATGAGATCCTTTGGAAGCTATGTATCCCGTGTTATGTTCTTGTGAATGATTGAATAACCCTCCCGTAAGATTTATAATGGTTATGTTTGGTCTTGCCAAATTTGTCCTTTTCTTAAGACACTCTCTTGATTAGAAGAAAGTTTAATAGAAGGAATTTTAGGATAGGATGTGACCCATACAAGGTCATTTGTGCATTTCATCCCTTTTCTTTCCAATTTATTTTTTTCGCACCTTGACATAAAATTAACTGTTATAGGCACATCATCTTAATATTAATAAGTCATGTTGGTTTAGAATGTATTCTCATGTCGATTGATTGTTTGGGATCTTCTTGTGGCATAGTGAATCCTTGGCTTGGTGAACTAACTTAAACAAATAGGATAGATCATGTTTGAAATTAATTCTCTTCTTGTAATTGTTTTTGTTTCAAATGTTATCTCGTTAAAATGATGGTCATTATTGTGATATGGGTGGAATTCACCATGTTGTTTGTTAACTTATCCTATGAGAAAATGATAATTAAATAGAGTTAGTGCCTCCCTTTCTACTCGACATTTTATGCTTTTGGACAACTCTTTAATTGCTCTTGTTTAGACTCTTGGATTATTTTTCATCTTCAATGTTGTCTTTTTCTTCCTTGAAACAGTTAGATAACAACATATTGTCTTAGTGTTATAGCTTTTATCGTGCCTCAGCTTCTTGTGAACTCGACATGTGCTAACAAATGTGTTGGAGGATTTCTGAGTAGAAAAGAAAAAAAGAGAGAGAGAGAAAAAGAAACACGTGTAGAGAGTGGTTTCACCTTCTTAAGGCTCGCATTGTACGAATGTTTTCCTTTGCTTTAAAACATTGGTATGGAAATTGTGGAGACTATTTAGAAGGAATTGCATTATAATTTTGTATTGTTCTCATGTAGGTTGTTATCATTTGAAAGTCAATTTGAGATATATTATTGTCACAATAAGATTAAACGAACTTGTTTCGATATGTGTATCCTTTGTTGAATTTTCACTTTTCAGAATAAGATTTATCCTTGAATTGTCAACCTAAGTATAATTATCTAAAACTGAATCAACTTACATCACTTTGGTTACCTTTTGTCATGTGTCATTTGGTAGAGGACTATGTTTTGAACCTAGCAAAAAAAGAAAACAAGAGAAACAAATATACATGGTGATCCCACTTAAACTAATCAACAATCTCTTATTGTGGTAAATCCTTAGAACGGTCTTAAGGTGAAATCAATGATTAAATCTTGGAAGATAATAAAAATTATAATAAATAGAAGGAACTTGATTAAGAAACTCTTGGATCTATCTTACCCGTTGAAAATGTAAACAGATACTTATGTCTATCTCTTCAAGTGAAGCCCAAGTGAAATCTTAAATATTTCTTGTTAGACTCTCTTGACCCTAATGAAACCTCATTAACAACTAAGAAAATCTTAATGATGAATCCAAGATTCAGGAAGTCGTGTATTGGAATAAAATAAAATAAAATAAAATTGTCCGCTTGAAAAGATAAAACATATATGTTCAAAAGCAAAGAACGTCGAAAACAAATTGATGAAGTTAAGAGCCTTGAGAAATTAACCGCCTCCTCACAAATGAATAAGTTAATCAAGTAAATGAAGTAACCTCTTACCATAAAATAATTTGTTCACACCGTATATTAACTTTAACAACATAGGAGAAAACTCTTCAAAGGAGACATGAACTTTGATTCTCCTATCATGGTTTCTCTGGGAAAAGTAAAGAATGTAAAAGCACTTACAGAAAAACATGATTCTAAAGAAACCTTCTGTGGGAAAACCTTGTTGTAAAATTGCATACTCTAGATGTACCATTGTGTCCTAAATGTGTGCCTCATGTTAGTTGTATCCGGGTGGTGAGTCCGTGTTGTGGAAAGCATGTCTTTAGTTGATTGTATTCCCTAGAGAACATGTGTAGCATCGTATTATCTTCAAGCAAGTCAAAAAAATGTCCTTTCTTTTACTGTGTTGTTCGTGTGTGTGATTTTTGGGTCGTTACACTTGGTATCAGAGCGTGGGTTCGTGCTCTCAAACCTATGGGCCGGATTGGTGTTGTATGGTGATGTTGCATGGTGGTGGTGGTGTTACATGATGATACTACATGATGATGATGATGTTGCATGATGATGATTTATATTGGAAGAGTAATGTGCTTTAATCGTGATGTGATTATTGTCGTAATTGTGATATTGTGAATGCACGTGATGTGTATGTCACTTAGTGCGTATTTATCATCATGTTGATGTGTTGGGGATGAGAGTATTCTCTCTCCTTGTGGATTCTACGAAGAGTTCACGTGTGAATTCTCAAGTTTGTGGCGTGTGAAAAGAATTATAATGTGGATGACATAGTGTTGGAACATTGTGACATATTGTGATATGTAAGTGTATCAATGTGTTGTATGACTAGATTGATGTTAAAAGAAATGAGTTGTATCATGATGTTTTTACCATGTTTTGAAGAAATGTGTGTACCACCTTGTTATGAAGCAATTATTGTTATATTGTGATGTTATTATGTTCATCGTATATATGAGTTGTGTAATATGTAATGCTTCATGTTGTGATTTTGGGTCATACGGTGAGTATATGAACCCTATTGTATGGTGCTTGCACTTTGGGTGCGTAATGTGGTAAAGTGATGTGTTACACTCGGTGAATGTATGATCGTGATCTACCTTGTATATGTACCATATGTAAGATGTTATGGTAGTTATATGTGTGTGCCACCATTATGTTAGTGATGTTGTCGTATGTTATGTTGTGAACATTACACTAACCGACCCTAAAGGGAATCGGTAAAGTGTATGTTGAGAGTGAGGAATGGTGTACCATGGGTCAATAACTCAAGCCGAAACTCGATTTAATAGATAACATGGGAATCTTTCTCTCTCCTATGTGGTTGTATGTATGCAACCTAAGTGCAACTATGACTATGTTTAGCCTTGTCAAAGTGGTGGCGGGATGATTCAGATGGAGGTGATGATGATTGTATTATTGATATGTATTTTACGAGTGAGGCTCGATGTTCCAAGTGCAAGAACTCATTGAGTACCCCCTGGTGGCAGATAAGGCCACGATTATCGTAATGTGACATTATTATAAGTTGATTTTATTCGTAAATTGAACTTTTACTTTATTTCGTAAGGACCAAGCATCTTTCTTGATTGCAATGCTTTACAATTTTGGGCATTTCCTTGGTTTGTGGCACTAACATGGGGATTTTGATACTAACTTTGGCTATTTGGCCATTTATTTTAGCTTGATTTGGGGTCTTCTTTTAAATTTGGAATTCTTACCGCCTTGCCCAAGGCTTGTACTTTTCCACTTGGCACTTTGATTGGATTGTTGTGCCTGGTTCTAATGTCGTGATGTGTGGAATAGGGTCATGGGATGCACCATGGATTGGTTGGACCTATAGACCCGCTTCGTTGTATGGGCGTACGCCCAAGGAGTACATATAACTAGCGGGTTGTTGAACCACGTGTTATTATGTCACTTGGGTTAGAGTGTTCGAACTCTATGTGTCTTCGACCATAGGATCAACCGGCCTCCTTGAGGGAGGCATAAGAGTTTGAGGGAGGAATAAGAGTTTGAGGGAGGCATAAGAGACTTGAGGGAGGCATAAGAGTTTGAGGGAGGCATAAGAGACTTGAGGGAGGCATAAGAGTTTGAGGGAGGCTTATGATATTTGTCTGTATGGTTGATGTTTCAGGATATATGTTGAGTTATTGTGATGTTTGGTAGTGGTCTTTTGATGTATGTGTTACTCATGTCAGATGGATATGTGTTGTGATGTTGTGGATATGTCATTGATTCCCGTGTGGACACTATGTACCTGTAGCTTTTGTTTGGAGTATGTGAAATTTTCATCTGTGGATTTGAGGGAATGTTTGGAAATTGTAGTACTCTTTTGTTTGAGTATTTAATATGTCAGTCATAGATGTGTGATGAGTACTATGTTATGTGGAGTGTGCCTATTCTATTCCGTATTTGTGTAACCTTTTGTGGTGTAATACAATCTTGAAGTATATACTTGTGTACTTGTGAATCCGTAGGGTCTTGTGAACCTGATAGGGTGTTGTGTTAGCAGCTCATGTTGGGCACCCACAATAAGGAATAAATCAAAACTCTTCAATGATTATATTTTTTAAAAGAGAATAAAACTAGAAATAATGATAATGGAAAGAGACTAGTGAAATAATGAACAAGAAAGAACTGCCAATCTTCACAGAACATTGAAAGTTAAAATTTCTACAAAATGTTCATAAGGCTACCCTGTGGCCGTGCTTTAATCAACTAAAATTTTAAACCAAAGGGTGTGTTTTTCTTCTTTATCTATCCCTTGTGGCGTACCATTTCCTTTCCTCTGTGTAAGGTCGCATCGAGGATGATGCTTTCTTAAGGGGAGGAGAATGTAATGTCCCCAACCACCCAACCTGCCGACTGTACTGGCTGTCACATTTTTCTACTTTGGCATGAGACAGTGGGAGTCGGTGGAGTGTTGGGCGCATCTCCCTTTTATTAAATTTTTGATTTGCAAATCTTCTGTTGACTTCGTGGCCTGTGTGCCTTACTCTGTCCTGGAGAATGCGTGTTCTGCCCCATCTCTCGCTCGGTTACATTTTCTTCCCCCCTTCGTGCAACGTGAGTCCAAATCTTTCCTTCCTCACGTGCATGTTTCTTCTGCTCTGCCATGGAGGAGGGCCTGTTAGCAGTAAAGTATGGACGTGGGTTTTGTTCATCGTTTCCTGAGGCGTTTCAGGTGAAAAAGGCGCACTGCCTTTCACTTTGGCCGAGTGGGTTTGGTATGGTGGTTTTAGATGAAGCTACAGTCACAGGCGCATTACCTCCACTTTTCTTTGGGTGCCACAAGGTGTGTTCGAGTCGGGAATCCATAAATGAAATGACCTGCACAAGAGGTAACCGGGCGCGGTGTGTGCTACAATGTAGTGGAAGCCGTTGTGGGTGCTTCCAACAAGCAAGTCATCCATCTACGTTGTTATCTGTTCAGTACCAGATGCATCCTCAAATTCGGATTCTCCTTCAAGATATTTTCATCAAAATCAATTAAGTGACAGTGAGAGTGTTACCAGGAGACCCGACGAAATTTATTATAGAGATCCTCTACTGAGACCTTGCGTGTTCCACGATGTTACTCATGGAAGAAGATCTCATCGAGGCGGATCTGTTTCATATCGGAATATTCATGAAGCACAGTTTGTTTGCAAGAGAGCTTTTAGGAGATCGATGAAGGATAAAGGGATTAAAAAGAAACTTGGTGTAGTTGGATTAAAGGAAATAAAAAGGTGCATGCTTTTTGTGTAGGTGACAGATCGCACCCACAGGCACAGGAGATCTATGCAATGTTGGAGAAAATGTTTTGGGAGATGAAGGTAGCAGGATATTTTTCAGATCCAGATCTTGTACTGAGTTGTTTCTCCAAAATCGACCTTGGACAGTGAGGGTCCTTGATCCGTGGTCGGCTGGACTTCGATTTTCAAAATCTGTCTGAACCTTCTCAGAAGCGTCATACGGGACCACCGCCTGATGCTGTCGTGTTTACTTGCATTTTTGTGGACTTTCTCTATCTCCACACACCTCTGATGGACTCTGCAATTTCATTTCAGTTTCCCAAATTTCTCATGGGCTTCGAGACACGGTTTTTTTTTGGTAGAATACCAGGTTATATGGAACAACGTTTATGAACAAACTTGTTTCTGCATTGAAGATAGATAGCAGTAAAACCACATTGGTTATGACACAAATTTGAAGTGCTAATGTGGTCTTTGAGTGAAAAGAAAAAAAAGGGGGTTTTCAAAATCTGTGCCACATGCCAGGCAGGGTATATTGTGAAAGCTTTTGTTTTCAGTCAATTCGTCGAGAATGTTCTAGCTCCTGATAACTGCAAGTATATTTGTGCCTTACTAGCTGGAGCTTTGCAAAAATGGTTTAAGCTCCCAATATTCGCTGGAGGGCCGTTCCAGTAAGCATTTGAGATTTTGTTAACAAGGTTAAGTCCTGATAGAGATCAGCAAATTCTGTGTTGCATAGCCTCCATGGCACATGAATGCATCGGGAGAACTCCAAAATTGTTTTAAAAGAGCTCTCCTATTTCTACCCTTTCCCCCAAGAGCTTGGGTCAGAAAACTTGCCGCAAAATACTTGGAGTCTGTACCAAGAGATTCTTTTTGGTTATAAAGCCACCTTCTTCTGCTTCGTCTCAGACTAGGGCTGCTCCTAATACGAGAGCACCAAGGTTAGGAGGTCCAAATCAGAAACAATCAGATGCATATGGAGATGGTGGAGGTGTTTGGATGAATGACGAAGGATCAAGTTCTATTGCCAAAAATGGGGCCTACAGAAGTTCTAGGGCTAATCTTGGAGTGGTGTTGGGAGAATGATGGCAAGTATTTTAGACCACCCACCCTGGCCGTGAACTCCTACCTGTGCCAACGTGAAGATGTTCGATGTTTGGGCACCCAACGAGCTTGAAGAAAATGGAATTAGGCTTCGGTTGCTGTTGCAGGCCCGGTCCATCTTGTTATCGACTGCGGGAGCTTAATCAGGCACGATATTCTCTATACCATTGATTCTTATGCTGTTATTTAACTGATTCATTAAATAACTCTACTCTTCATATAAATGTCTCGTGTGATGGTATGCTGTTTGGTTTCCACTTCCCTAGCTCATTTGTATTTTTTTGGCGTTAGAAATGATTGCGTTGGTTGAAGCCTTTCATATTGTTTTTGGGTTTTAATAAATGTTAGTTGGGAAAACTTTGTTCTTAAGACTAATAAAACAAAAGAGGTGGGGTTCCTGTAATGAAAATTCCCGAGTTCTTTGTGTTGGTCTCACGATTTGAATGTTTTATCAAACATTGTCGTTGGACTCAACTTTATAGTTCCTGTTTTGTTCTTATTCTTGTTTCGGTTCGAGATCATGTTGTTCCCGGTTTTATGTTGGGTATTTGCGAATTGGTGATTGAGTATTGCGAGTGCATTATGTATAGGTGAATGATGTTATTCATGTCTCTATCATTTTCTTTCAGTTGTTTTAGGTTCTAGTAACCCTTCCCGGTTGGCTTGGTGTGTGCTTAGCTTGACCGATTTTTGAATTGAGCCAAGTTGATATTACTTTCAACTAGGTTAGTTGCTTTTGTTATTTGTTCTGAAACACTCGAAGAAATACTTTTATTTTTCGAGTGTCATGGTTGATCATCATAAATTGATATCAATTCATGTTCACCATTTGGAGATTGTTGTCTTTGGAATCACCTTCTCTCCCTTGGTGACTGTTGTATGTTTTGAGGAATGTAGCTGATCCTATGGAATGTCTTCTTTTGACGATACTCACATTCCCTTTGGATAGCTTAAAATGTCAGAGGAAATACTCTTTTCTTACCTTGATTTTGTTTCACACATGTTGGAGGATACGAGATCTACTTGATAATTAGTGAGGAAGTTTTCAAATCTTAAAATTGGGATGTTGGTTTTATGCGTAAGAAATTACTCTACGTTTTGCTCCGTAAAGATGCTTAAATTTCATTCTCCTGTGACTTAGAGGTTGGTGTGTTTGGAAACTCAATGGTTGACTGGTTTTTGTGATGATCGTTGTGATACTGACCTCCTTGCTTTGTCATTGTAGTAGAATGGTTATGTGTTGACCGAGAAGGTTTAAGTCAACTTGTTGTTGACGACAGATCCTTTGGAAGCTATGTATCCTGTGTTGTGTTCTTGTGAATGATTGAATAACCCTCCTGTAAGATTTATAATGGTTATGTTTGGTCTTGCCAAGTTTGTCCTTTTTCTTAAGACACTCTCTTGATTAGAAGAAAGTTTAATAGAAGGATTGTTAGGATAGGATGTGACCCATACGAGGTCATTTGTGCGTTTCATCCCTTTTCTTTCCAATTTATTTTTTTTCGGCACGACATAAACTTAATAGTTATAGGCACATAATCTTAATATTGATAAGTCATGTTGGTTTAGACATTCTCATGTCGATTGATTGTTTGGGATCTTCCGTGGCATAGTGAATCCTTGGCTTTGTGAACTAACTTAAACAAATAGGGATAGATCATGTTTGAAATTAATTCTCTTCTTGTAATTGTTTTTGTTTCGAAATGTTATCTTGTTAAAATGATGGTCATTATTGTGATATGGGTGAAAATCACCATCTTTGTTTGTTAACTTCTCTTATGAGAAAATGATAATTAAATAGAGTTAGTGCCTCCCTTTTTACTCAGACATTTTATGCTTTTGGACAACTCTTTAATTGCTCTTGTTTAGACTCTTGGATTATTTTTCATCTTCAACAGTGTCTTTTTCTTCCTTGAAACAGTTAGATAACAACATATTGTCTTAATGTTATAGCTTTTATCGTGCTCAGTTCTTGCGAACTGACATGTGCTAACAAATGTGCAGGAGGATTTCTGAGTAGAAAAGAAAAAAAAAGAGAGAGAAAAAGAAACACGTGTAGAGAGTGGTTTCCAGCCTTCTTAGGAACTGTTGTTGTACGAATGTTTTCCTTTGCTTTAAAACATTGGTATGGAAATTGTGGAGACTATTTAGAAGGCATTGCATTATAATTTTGTATTGTTCTCATGTAGGTTGTTATCGTTTGAAAGTCAATTTGAGAAATATTATTGTCAATAAGATTAAACGAACTTGTTTTGATATGTGTATCCTTTGTTGAATTTTCACTTTTCAGAATAAGATTTATCCTTGAATTGTCAACCTAAGTATAATTATCTAAAACTGAATCAACTTACATCACTTTGGTTACCTTTGGTCATGTGTCGTTTGGTAGAGGACTATGTTTTGAACCTAGCAAAAAAAAGAAAACAAGAGAAACAAATATACATGGTGATCCCACTTAAACTAATCAACAATCTCTTATTGTGGTAAATCCTTAGAACGGTCTTAAGGTGAAATCAATGATTAAATCTTGGAAGATAATAAAAATTATAATAAATAGAAGGAACTTGATTAAGAAACTCTTCGATCTATCTTACCCGTTGAAAATGTAAACAGTATACTTATGTCTATCTCTTCAAGTGAAGCCCAAGTGAAATCTTTAATATTTCTGGTTAGACTCTTGACCCCAATGAAACCTCATTAACAACTAATAAAATCTTAATGATGAATCCAAGATTTAGGCAGTCATGTATTGGAATAAAATAAAATAAAATAAAATTGACCGCTTGAAAAGATAAAACATATATGTTCAAAAGCACAACGTCGAAAACAAATTGATGAAGTTAAGAGCCTTGAGAAATTAACTGCCTCCTCACAAATGAATAAGTTAATCAAGTAAATGAAGTAACCTCTTACCATACAATAATTTGTTCACACTGTATATTAACTTTAACAAGGTAGGAGAAAACTCTTCAAAGGAGACATGAACTTCAGATTCTCCTATCATGGTTTCTCCGGGAAAAGTAAAGAATGTAAAAGCACTTACAGCTAAAACATGATTCTAAAGAAACCTTCTGTGGGAAAACCTTGTTGTAAAATTGCATACTCTAGATGTACCATTGTGTCCTAAGTGTGTGCCTCATGTTAGTTGTAACCAGTGTGAGTCCGTGTTGTGGAAAGCATGTCTTTAGTTGATTGTATTCCCTAGAGAACTTGTGTAGCATCGTATTATCTTCAAGCAAGTCAAAAAAATGTCCTGTCTTTTACTGTGTTGTTCGTGTGTGTGATTTTTGGGTCGTTACACATATAACTTCAAGGTATATTACAAATTTTTAGAGTATTTTTGAAACTCATAACATCAACTATTTCAAGAAATTATGCTTTAGATGAAAATAATGTTACAACAAAAGATCAAGGGTTCAGATTTCAAAGCGGATCAGCACAGAAGGAAGAAAATACCACAAATAACCATGAAAGAACTAAGATAACAACCATGCTTTCATGTATTTAATAAGATACAAATTTTTTATGTTTTGAAAAATAAATTTTCTAGAATTTCTAATAAACATATTTGAATAAAGAGTTTCATGTATAAAAAATAAGAGAAAAATTACAACTATCAACTAATCAAATCTGAAAAGTGATTTAAGATGTTACACTGATAAAGGTTAAACCTAAGTATGCTTTCATGGAATGGTAAAACATGATTAAAATTGCAGCTGTGTGTTTTAAATCTAAATGTATAATGCAATGGTTGATGGTAAGTTGAGTTTGACAGTGGCTCCAGTTTTCCTAAAACAATGATATTGAACTAGTTCAAAAATCCCACCACATAGAATAAATAGAGGAGCTCGAACGATGGAGTTCACAGAAAGACATACGATACTCAGTCTGAGTTGATTCTTTTTTGACTCGCTGAGCCCATGGTTTCATTAGGGCTGAACTACATTGATACACATTAAACATGACCATGAAGCCGAAATAAATAAATGATGAGATAAGAAAGCTACAAACAATCTTGGTTAAGAAACACAGAGCATTAAAACTCAGTTCATAGTAACTCGATAAGGTAGAGTTCATTCGAAAAATAAATGAAATGAACTATTTGCAAGAAAAACTGCCAAGCTCATAATCAATTTGGATAATTCTAGATATGGGTTAGGAAAGGCTAAAAGTAGGCAGAAGAAAGCACAGTAATGAAACTTACCTCAAAAATGGCTATACACATCTCGATCATTCAAAATATCTTAGCATATAATTAAAGCCCTATTACAGTGATGAACATGGCCATAAAGGATTGAATTATAAAGGCAAGTTGTGAGAGATACATAACTGAGCACCAAGTACCATAATAAGAATCATATGCAAAACATGTTGTGTTTTTTAAACAAATATTACAAAGATGCACTACCAAGAATTCAGACCTATTTAAAAACTGAATGTAAAGAGTAAGGCACGGGAAAAAACATTATTTAAGTTAGAAATAAAATCGTGTCATTTACATCCTATACTAGTCTAGGTTTCTGAATTCAGGCTAAGATGGAAATGGAACAAACCTTCAAAATGCATAGGAGGCCACATCACCATTGGGTAAGTTAAAGTCAACTAACCCAACTTGCATGTGACAGAGCTCAGATTTGCATTTGCCTATTAAACTCATGCCCAGGAGAAAATAACCCACGAGATGGATAAGATGACATTAAAAGGTTGAAGCCACACAGAAACGTGATGAAAATACCAAGTCAAGCATATATGGGTGATTTGAACCAAAGAAAATGTCGACTTTAGATAACAACACAAATAATTTGTGGGAAAATACAACAAAGAACTCAACCAAAGTGCTTAAGAAAGAAAACATCCCCTGCAACGAGCTCAATATACATAATACAGAGCTTGAATGTCAAATAATCAAGCAATAAGTATACCCAACATACAAAACAAAACACACAAAGCTTAGGAAATAGTTGGAATAGTGGTAGTTGCAGACATCTCAAAAATTTGAAACCAGCATTCATGACATCACACGAAGAATTTTGGAAGATTTTTTTCTGTAGAAACATCCAAGCCAGCAAAAGGAAAGTGATAAACTGAATTTGTATTAGGTTTGTGCCCTAAGTAAAAATCTTAACCCAAGTTCTCCTTTCTGTGCTTAAACATAAACCATGAGTTACCTTGCTAGGGCCACGACTTGGATATTTTTGAAGGGTTTAATAATTTCTTAATTCTTCTTATAATGAAATATGCTTTAATTATTGCAAATTTTCATTAGTGCTAAGGTACCTGAGCCAAGAAAGGGGCAATCGCATCATTATTGAGTTCAAATTATTCATCCCTACAGATGAAATGCCAACAAACCCATCCAAATCAAATTCATGAGTGGTAAAAGAGGTAGATTATTACGTTTGCATGACTTATTAGCCAATGAAAATAAGAATAATTATGTCATGACCATGCGAATAACCAAAAGTATTCTTTTGCAGAAAAAACAAAAAGGACTTTATTTTAATTTCTCCAAGATACATGAAAATTTAATCCCATCAAACTTTTGTACACATACCTTACTCCATCCAGAACGGATATTGGAGAGCCAAAAAAAAATTGACCAAGGAATTGCAGGAGTCATGTGCAAGTTTGTTTTGTCTTATTATCTCATGCATGCTAAGTTTTGTTTGTTGGCCTTTAAAATTGTATTTTAGATACAAGGAGCTAAAATTATTCAAGCTTAAAATGATGTTGTAAGTGAAGGTGTTGAGTTTTTTTCTTCCAATTATTCTTTTCATATTTTCAATTATATACTAATGTTCTTCAAGCGCTAAGGGGGATTGAACTATTGTAAGATGTTATTCTAGATATTTTTAGGAAAGTTCCTTCTTTTGGTAGTAAAGTATACTTCCTTTCCTAAATTTATTTTCAATATTGTACGATTATATAGTTTGTCAAACTTGTACTTATTTCTCCAATTAAGTACATTTTTCGCCCTTTCTCGATTCGCCAATTTATTCGCTCTTCTTTTCTCTAGTCTTTGTTTTTCTATTTTTTCTCTTTCTTCTTCTCTCTGTCTTTTTCTTTCTTCTTTTTCTTTCGTTCTCTTTTCTATTTTTTCTTCTCTTAGCTTTTTCCTTTCTCCTTTTGTTAGTTTTTTCTTTTTTTCCAGTTTTATCAAACTTAGAGATTTGTTTTGCATCTAAAGGAAACAATATTTCATCATCGAGAACAATAATAGAAGCATGTACAACATCATCACCTACTCAAAGAAAAGATAAAACTCAGAGTAGATAGGACAAATTGTGCATCAGATCATCATCTTCAGAATAGAATGTAAAGACCCACACAAATGGCTCTCATAACCAAGTTAAAGAGTTGCAGAAAAGTCAAAAAGTCAGATATCAAGTCTCAAAAGGAAAGGATACAAATCTTTAGCAAGGTTCCAACCCATAAAGGATTTGAGACAAGACTCTATATACTCAGAAAAGCATAGAGGAATGGTTGAGTAATCAGTGTAATATGAGATCCCAGATCTAGGTATTAGAGTCAAACAATACGAGATGTAGTTTCGAGCAAGTTAGCACTTTGGATTTCTTCAAAAGAACCAATATATCACCGGTATCGGGATGAGGAAGAACTATTTTCCAAGTTTGGAGGAGTCATAAGGACAAGCAATGTAATGAGTCGAGGAAACCATCAAAATGAAACCATTGTTCCAGTTCAAGGATAAGAAAGAGTAGTCAAATCATATCTGAAGTAAAAGAAAATTCATATCTCAATAGTGTTCGAGAATAGAGGAATTGCAAAAAAATGAAATTCGTCGATTACTTAAAGAAAACATGGAACATGAGATTCAACCTACTCCAAAAGCATGAAAACCAAAGGGCACCTTAAAAGACATGAGGTTGCAGAACTACAAGAAGCTAGCATGCAAGCCAAAACTCCTAGCCATGAGAAAAATAGTGGAAAAGAAATATGTAAAGCCTAGTTTTAGCTTAAGAGTATGAACCCGAAAATGAGAAATTATAGAAATAGAAAATCAGAGATCCACATTTCTTCACTTCAGAATATCAGAAGTCAGTTTAGCATTGAAAATAAGTAGAGCTTACAAATCTCAAACACAAAATTCAAATTCAGTGATTACAAGGCCTAATCGAATCAAGTAGTATAGAGCTTCAAAGGAGAATGTGTGAAATGGTTTTCAACTTTTCCATAAACCATTATATTCTTCAAAAAGTAGGTTGCAGATCCGAGGAAGAAAAGTTTCATATCCAAGAACTCATGAGCAAAGGGAAAGATACCCATATATCCGGGTTATTAAAGTTTAAGCTTTTGAGGTTGAAATTTGAAATTTATTAGGTACTGAGATAAAGGAATCATCTGTTTCATTCCACATCTTTAAAAATGTCACGAGTTTTCAAAAGGGGGTTCAAGGATTGAGCAATAACTTACGGTTGAGGTCACGGTCTGCGCAAAACCTCAAGAGATTATCAAGATCGAGCCTAAAAAATGAGGACCCAGAATGGGTTTCAACTCAAAATCTCCAAGGACACCAATTGATCACATAGAAAATACAAAGAAAGAATGAATTATAATATTTTAAATTCAAAATGGAAATGACAAAGCAAAAGTGAAACTTATGAGGTTAAGACATACCATCCTTCATCAAAATAGTGATGTAAGTCACAGAACCGACCTCGAAGAGAATGACCACTGCAGCCAACAATGACCACATAGAGAGTTCGACAAATAAACTTCACATAGTTCCTCATAACAAAGAGATCTCGGGAATAAAGAAAATCCGAGCTTTATACTTCTTCAATGGTGGCCTAAAGATAGAAACTAGAAATCACTCAAAGCATGATCAAAACTAAAATCTCATGAACTCCTCCATAGAGGCATAACGTAAGAGAAAATTAAAGCTCGAAACAATAAAAATGGTGGCCATAAAACCCTATAAAGGCCAAGAACCAGAATCGATAAAGAAACAACCACGAAATACAAGTGCAACCGAGGTCGAAACCATTTTTACAAAAGAGTCAAGCTTCAAAGCTTCATCGATGGCTGCCATTAAAGAAACCGGTGACTTCAATTGTATAAAGAGTTGAACAACAAAGATACATATCCAATAAAGCTTAGAGAACAAAATGCAGAGGGGTTGGGTTTCAAAATTACCCATAATGGAAAATTTCAGAGCTTCATGATCAGATTAATGGCGTCAAGAAAAATTTTCCAGGGCTTTTCCCACAAGCTGAAATCCAAATGAAATGATCATCGAGTTTGAGTTACCCTTTACCATACCAACTCGAGAGGAGAGTCAACAAAACCCTAACTAAGGGTCAAGCATCAACGATCAAGCTTCAACCGAGTACAAAGAACAATGCTCAAGAATCAATCTCCAAGATAAAAGAAAACCACCTGGGTTCCATATGCCACCGACCACATTGAATGCAAGCCAGAAACCCTAAGCATAGGTCAGAGATTGACGTCCAAATATGAAAAAGGACACAAATGAATGGTTTGAAATGATCAACAATATCAAAGCAAACTCAACTTGAGTTACATATGCCACCGACAAAATGCATGGAGGGGTGAGTCACCGTGGAGAAGGGGCTAGCCCACATCATCAGATCAAAAAAATCATTGCAATGACTTTCAAAGTCTAACCATAGTGTATGCTCTCAATAATACAAATGCCGACCAAATTATGCCATCAATGATCACCGAAAAGGTGAAATATTAAACTATACACTACCAAATATGAAAAGGCTGAAATATATACAATGCATGTATATAATAAAAAGGTGGCAAAGACTATGGAAAGGTGTGTTTATTAATCAAGATGGTTGACTCTTATTTTTGCTAAGTCCACAAGGTGGCCAAACTAAGTAGAATGCAAAGTGGTCCCCACTCCAAGGAATGTCAACACCAAAATCGAGCATGGGGTTGGTCCTACCAAGTTAATGTATAGTTGATTATTTTTGCAAAAATATTGCAAGTATTGAAATTTTTATAATCACAAATAGGGAATTGATTTTTGCATGCTTCACAAGAAGACAAAAGAGAGAATGAGACAAAGTTACATGCTCATGGAGAGAGACTTGCCTAGCAAGAAATCTTATTTTTAGAAAATTATTCACCCAACCTTATTAAAAATAGAATAGTCAACTTCAGTTGACTGAGATGTAATCAAAGGCTATTAATGCCTCTTGTACTAGTTTGTATTATTTTATCCCTTTATTTATTATTAAATAAAGGATAAAAATAGGATGCATGGGCGAGTACAAGCCTTAGGCTATTTTTAGGAAGGGTGGGTAAATCAATTTTTCTATATATTGTGTGCCTTTGCAAAGCACAAGGAGAACCTTTTGATATAGGAGTACTAAAGCATTCTACCATTTTTTGCCTTCTGAGTGTGAAGTATTTTCTACTTTACCAATTATTTGTACTCTTGTGTACTTTATGTTAATCTTGTGAATGCAAATTCCCTAACCAATCATCTTACCCTACTGCAATATCAGTGCATTTTGCTTAATTTTTAATGTGCATGTTAACTTATTAATGTTTTTGTGATATTTTCCCTCAGTACCACCAAGTTTTTCCCTTAAATAATCTACAGAAAATTGTTGGCTCATGCATCAGCAATCCTTCACATATCAATTGTGCATATACTCAGTCAAAGGCCTCCCATAATTTTGTTGTATCACCTCACTTTATTTATTTTTAGAGCTATCTCTTACCCTTACCCCCAGAGAACCAATTGAGGATACATCAAAAAGGAACCAGCCTTGATACCGGAGACTCACCTCAAAATAGGTATACCCACAGACCTGAGGTATTTCAATTGTATCTACGAAAGAGCAAGAAAAATTTTGCAAGCTTAGAAAACTGTGACCATCTCTCAGTGGTGCACTTTCGAGAGATAACAACTCCTTATTGTAAAAATTTCCCACTTTAAGTGGATGACTTTGTAATATTATTTGTGGTGAAAAGTTGTTTTGTTTCGGGAAATGAGAGTTATATTCATCTAAGAAAGACATATTCTATATTCTATTTTTGGTGAATGGAAAAGAAAGTTGTAAGAGAAATTATTTTTATTCAATAGAAGTTGTTTTACCTTATTCAAAATGGTGTTATTTTTGTTTGAAATTTGTTGATTGAAATGCCCGTTTAAACTCTTATTCAAGACTTGAAAAGAATGTATTAAGAAATATATATTTCTATGTGTTATTTGAAATGCATGTTTTGAAAATATAACTCGTATTCAGTTTTCACACATTGATTGAATTAAAGTTATAAAATTGTAAATTACATTGGAATGAACTTAAATATTAAACTATGGTAAATGGAATAAATCATTTCTAGTTCTGAGTACGTAGAATTCCTTTTGATTATTGTAAAATTGAAAATAATTATAAGAAAAATGTACAGAACAACCTTGCACCAATGAAAGATAAAATAAATATTAAAATGAACTAAGTAAGAATATAACAACGCATCACAAAACCATTTGTATAGCTCAAGAAATTCATACAGAATTAAGTTAATCGGGAATAGACAAACACACTTTTTGTAGTCAAAAAGGGGGAAATTTGATTTGAAACTCAATAAATAACGTTATCCTTGTAATTTGCCTTAAATTATGTCAAGAGAATTTCTCCATGCCTATTAGGTGTGTTGAAGAAGGAATAATGGCGAATTGAATTAAAAAATTAAACTTTTGTTGCAAAGAGGAGGTTGAGACCTTTCCAGAAATTCCTCATTTTCCCAAATCCAAGTTCCCAATCAAAAGTTATAGCCATCTAAATTTTTTACTTTTCTTTGGTTTTTTTAATTTTAAACTAACTGTCAAAATTAATATAATAAAATATTCACAAGCGGATCCACGGGCTAAAATTTACCTTTTGCGCTTTTGCCCAAAAACTTAAAATTCATGAAATATCCTACCGCCCCACTTATCCGAACCTTCCCTTGGTGGAAAAATATTCTAAGTTCGAAAAGTTAATTTGGAAAAATTTCTCCATGGCCCCACATCCCCACTCCTTTGTTTTTGGGAAAACACTTCCACAGCACGTGGCCCGTGTCCTTAAAAATTCTCTTTTAAAAACTTAGGGAAAATTTCTAAGTCTCCCGATGGCCTCCTTCCCACATGTCACTATTGGTTTGACATGTGGCATCCTTAGGCATCGGCGGAGGAGCGGATTGTTTTTAACCCTTCAATCTCTTCCTTCAAAAAGTAAAAAATTAATATTTCTCCTCGATGGTGGCCTTTACGTAAGTTATTGTGCGTCGACATGTGGCTTCTTTATGTTATGTTTGTGGAGCCTATTTTCATGTTAGAGTGTGGTACACCTTCTATGTGTTACACTCGGGTATTTTTACGGTGGTTTATTAACCCATGGGTAATGGGTAACCGTTATGGGCTATTTTTGGGCCCATGGTTTTTTCGGTCTTTTGCCCATTGTTTTGATACCCACGTTTTTTGCCCTTGGTTTTGATACCCACGGTTTTGTATCAAACTGCTTAAGCAGTTGTCTATTTATATGGTCTTATGCATATGATAGATGGACAAGCAAATGTATTGCAGATGTGTTTTGAATTCGGCTGTGAATTTTGTAGAGTTTGTTGAGCATAGCTCCAAATGGATCTAGGTATTGTATTGAGAGAGCGGTGGCTTGTAATAAAATCTGAGCAAGTGATTCTTGGTGGACGTAGCCCAAATTGGGTGAACCACGTTAAATATTGTCTCTTTGTGTTGTGTTATTTTATTCTACAATTTTATTTGAGATCTGTAATAATTTTTGCATATTAGTTTCTACTGTTGCAATTCTATGAGGGATTATTCCACATATTTTATCCCTTATTTCCTAACAATTGGTATCAGAGCCTGGTTTGGTTTCTTTGAAGTGTTGAATCACAGGGAAATTTTTATCATGAGTGGGAGCTATGGAAGATGATGGAAGATCTAGGGTTAATAAATTCAACGGGAAGAGTTTTAGTCTTTGGAAGATGCAGATGGAAGATTACCTTTATCAAAAGGATCTTTATACTCCGTTGTCGAGAAGGTGAATAAACCCTCGAGTATGACAAATGCGGAATGGGATTTGTTGGATCGGAAGGCACTTGGAACGATTCGGCTGTGTCTTGCATCCTCGGTATTATTTAATGTTTCAAAGGAAAAGACTACAAAAGATCTAATGGATGCATTAGGGAAGTTGTATGAAAAACCCTCTGCCTCTAATAAGATATTTTTAATGAAAAAGTTGTTTAATATGAAGATGTCGAGAATAGTTCAATAGCCAGATCATTTAAATGATTTCAATATGGTTGTGAATATGCTAGCTTCGATTCTGATACAATAGAATATGATGAAGAAGTTAGGGCTTTATTAATTCTTTGCTCTTTACCTAAGAGTTGGAATAACACTGGTAATAGCGGTAAGTAACTTGGTTCCACTAACTCGAAGTTGAAGTTTGAGGATGTTGTAGGGGTGATTCTAAGCGAGGAAATGTGAAGAAAAGATCTCTGGGAACCTTCTACTTTAGGGAATGCTTTTGACAGTGGAAACTAGAGGGAGACAGAAGAATAGAGGAAACCGTGGAAAATCAAAAGATCGCGCAAGGTGAAAATTCAAGAACAAGATTGTATGCTTTGGAATTGTGGAAAGCCCGGGCATGCGAAAAGAAGGACTGTTGGGAGCTTCGGGATAAGAAGAAACAACAGGAAGAAAACAAGGAGGAAAATGTGGCATCGGGTGATGTATGTTAGGATGCTTTGATTCTTTCTTTGCATAATATTACTGAATCTTGGGTTTTAGATTGGGGGCTTCTTTTCATGCTACTCCACATAGGCATTATTTTGTTGATTATGTTCGAAGGGATTTTGGGCATGTTTTTCTTGGTGATGATGAGCCTTGTAGCATAGTTGGAAAAGGTTCTATTCAGGTTAAGATGCAGAATGGGAATACATGGCTATTGAAGGATGTTAGACATGTGCCTACATTAAGGAGAAATTTGATATCGATAGGGAAGTTGGGAAGTGATGGTTGTATTGTGATATTTACAGTAAACTCTTGGAAGGTTACTAAGGGTGCTCTTGTGGTGACAAGAGGTAAGAAGGTTGGAAACTTGTATTTAACCACCGATAATACTAATGATTGTAATCTTGTGGCTTCAGATGTAGATACAACATTATGGCACTATAGGCTCGGTCATATGAGCCATAAGGGCATGAACATCATAAAGAAGAATTTTCCTGGTATACAAAAACAGATTTGGATTTCGTCATGAAAAGCTGCATATATGGGAAACTTGAGAAGCGAGTAAGGTTTCTCAAGGTTGGACCTACGAAGAAAGAGAGTAAGTTAGAGCTGGTACATTCTGATGTGTGGGGGTTGGCTCAGGTATCATCTCTTGGGGGTTCAAGTTATTATGTTACTTTTATTAATGATGCAACAAGGAAAGTTTTGGTTTATTGTATTAGAAATAAATCTGATGTATTTGACACTTTTGTTAAATGGAAAGCCTTGGTAGAGAATGAAATAGGTCTTAAGCTAAAATGTCTCAGGTCAGATAATGGAGGGGAGTATTGCAGCAATGAATTTAATGATTATTATTCGAGAATGGAATCCACAGGAAAAGACGGTTCCGGGAACTCCGCAGCAGAATAGGTATCGAAAGGATGAACAAAGCAATAATGGAACATGCTAGGAGCATGAGATTACATGCAGGACTACCTCTTTCTTTTTGGGCAAAAGCCGTGAGCACAATTGTGTACTTGATAAACAGAGGACCCTCAAGTGCCTTAGATGGAGGCATACCTGAGGAGGCATGGTATGGTAAGAAAGTTGATTATTCATTTCTTAGAGTCTTTGGATGTGAGGTGTTTGTTCATATAGACAAGGATGATAGGACCAAGCTAGAGGCTAAATCAGAAAAATGTACTTTCATTGGTTATGGCGGTGATGACTTTGGATTTAAATGTTGGAGTATTAAGGAAAAGAAAATCATTCGGTCTAGGGATGTGGTCTTTAATGAGAAAGTCATGTATAAGCAATAGTTGCAGGAAAACAGGAAGAATCCAAGAAAGAATATGCAGTGGTAGAGGATCTTCCGGATGGGAAAGTGACCCATGAATTAGTTCAAGAACCTACTCAACAGGAACCCCAAACTCCTATAGTGAGGAGGTCTTCTAGGGTAAGAAAAGAACCTGAATGTTTTTCTCCTTCTCTTTATTATTTATTACTCACTAATAGTGGAGAGCCAGAGAGCTTTGATGAAGCAATGCAGGTAGATGCCAGTAAGAAGTGGGAGCAAGCCATGGATGAGGAGCATAAGTCTCTCATGGAGAACCAAACTTGGGATTTGGTGAAGCTACCGGAAGGCAAAAGAGCATTGTAGAACAAGTGGGTCTACAGAGTTAAAGACGAAGAAGGAGGAAAGAAAAGATATAAGGCCCGGTTGGTGGTCAAGGGGTTTACACAGAAACAAGGTATAGATTTTGATGAGATATTTTCTCCTGTAGTAAAAATAACTTCTATTAGAACTGTTCTTGGAATAGTGGCAGCAGAAGACTTGCACTTAGAACAGTTAGATGTAAAGACTGCATTTCTCCATGGTGATTTGGAGGAGGAACTATATGCAGCAACCAGAGGGCTATGAGGTCAAAGGTAAAGAGGAGATGGTGTGTAAACTGAAGAAGAGCTTGTATGGCTTGAAACAAGCTCCACGTCAATGGTATAAGAAGTTTGATAGCTTCATGATGGAGCAAGGTTATATTAGATGTCATTCTGACCATTGCGTGTATACAAAGAAATTTGAGGATGGAAGTTATATTATCCTATGTTTGTATGTTGATGACATGTTGGTTGCAGGTAAAAACATGCAGGAAATAAAAGTACTCAAGAAATGCTAAGTGAATCCTTTGATATGAAGGATTTGGGGGCAGCCAGACAAATCCTTGGTATGAGGATAACTCGGGATAGGAAGGAACGGAAGTTGAATTTATCTTAGGAAGAGTACATTAAGAAGGTATTGGATAGGTTTAACATGCAGGATGCTAAACCGGTTGGGACTCCTTTGGCAGGCCATTTCAAGTTATCAAAGGAGCAGTGTCCCATGACAAAGCAGGAAAGAAACCAGATGTCCAAGGTACCTTACTCATCAGCGGTTGGCAGTTTGATGTATGTTATGGTGTGCACTAGGCCTGATATTTCCCATGCAGTGGGAGCTATGAGTAGATTTATGAGTGATCCAGGTAAAGAGCATTGGCAAGCAGTAAAGTGGATCCTTTGGTATTTGAGAGGGACCATGGGGACAGTTTTGTGCTATAATGGATCAGACACCACTTTACGTGGTTATGTAGATTCAGACATGGCTGGAGATGTAGACAAAGCAGGAGGAGCACGACAGGTTATATTTACACTGTAGGTGGGACAGCAAAGTGAGCTGGATTTCACGACTACAGAAGTTGGTGGCTTTGTCAACCACGGAGGCTGAGTATGTTGCTGCCACAGAGGCAAGCAAAGAGATGATTTGGTTACAACAATTGCTTGAGGAGTTAGGGCATAAGCAGGAGGAATGTAAGCTGCATAGTGATAGTCAGAGTGCTATACACCTAGCTAAGAACTCTACTTTCCACTCCAGGACGAAGCATATACAGTTGAGATATCACTTCATCAGGACAGCTTTAGAGGAAGATAAGTTGAAGTTGGAGAAGATTCATACCAGTCAGAATCCTGCAGACATGATGACCAAGGTGGTCACAAGGGATAAACTAAAGCTATGTGCAGCTTTGGTTGGCCTTCACGGATGACAGTGAAGGGTTGAGAAGCTTGCTCAGAATAGAAATCAGTCCCCAAGTGGGAGATTTTTATTTTTGTGGAGCCTATTTTCATGTTAGAGTGTGGTACACCTTCTATGTGTTACACTCGGGTATTTTTACGGTGCAAGTTCTTGTAAGGCCCGACACATGGCTTCTTTATGTTATGTTTTCAGGAGCCTATTTTCATGTTAGAGTGTGGTACACCTTCTATGTGTTACACTCGGGTATTTTTACTGAAGCCCCCCCGATGGAAGGTGGTTCGGGGGCGAAGCCCCCGAAGCAAATTTTCATGGGTGGTTTATTAACCCATGGGTAATGGGTAACCGTTATGGGCTGTTTTTGGGCCCATGGTTTTTCGGTCTTTTGCCCATTGTTTTGATACCCACGGTTTTTTTCCCTTGGTTTTGATACCCACGGTTTTGTATCAAACTGCTTAAGCAGTTGTCTATTTATATGGTCTTATGCATATGATAGATGGACAAGAAAATGTGTTGCAGATGTGTTTTGAATTCGGGTGTGAATTCTGTAGAGTTTGTTGAGCATAGCTCCAAACGGATCTGGGTATTGTATTGAGAGAGTGGTGGCTTGTAATAAAATCTGAGCAAGTGATTCTTGGTGGACGTAGCCCAAATTGGGTGAACCATGTTAAATACCATCTCTTTGTGTTGTGTTATTTTATTCTGCAATTTTATTTGAGATCTGTAATAATTTCTACATATTAGTTTCTACTGTTGTAATTTTGTGAGGGATTATTCCACATATTTTATCCCTTATTTCCTAACACTTTAGGAATCGACATGAGGTGCCGATTGTTTTAAAACCTTAACGTTTTTTCTTCAAAATTCTAAATCTTCTAATTTTCCCCATTTGTCCGCTTTCCCGCTTGTAATTTTAAGCATAACATGTGGCTCCTTTGGGCATCAAAGTGGAGGCACGGATTCTTTAAAATGTTTTATTTTTCAACGAAAAAAAAATGCTAAAAATCCTAAGTGCCTCAAGTGACCTGCCTTCCGGCGTCAACTCAAAAATTTGAACATGTGTCCCTTGCGAACCTTTAGCATATTTTTCTTCCTTTGGTGCAAAGCCTCGCCTCGGGTGCATAGGTGCGTAGGGGTAAATTGTGTTTTTTTCCCAAAAGAACAAAGTGCTAAGTTTCTTCCCCTCTCTGCCGGCCTATGTTTGGGAAAAATTTCTCCCCCAGGCCCACAGGCCCATGCTTGGGAAAAATTTCTTCCCCAGGCCTGTAAGCCCACTTTTGGGAAAGAATTCATCCCAAGGCCCGCCGGCCCATAACTTGAAAAATATGAGGAGTTAGGAGGACTTATTTATATCATTGGAAAGGGGAGGAAATTTCCTATCTAATGGAAATGTTTTTAGGAATTTTTAAGTGCATTAAATATTAGAAAAATTAGGTTGAATAATATAATTCAGTTTGAGAGTGGGTAAGTGAGAAATAACCCTTTTAATTTAAATGTTTATTCTAACCCTATGTAATTAGACCTTGTGGAATTAAATACCATAATTATTTAATTGTTTTGTCCCCATTTAAACCTCTAACTTATATTTAAATAATATTTAACCGTATTGTTTATTAAATTAACACCTAAGGAAAATTTGAACTATCTTTGGATGTATTACAATTATTGAGTTGTAATGTGATTTTTGATATTTATTATAATGGGAAAACTTTATTTATTAAATATATTTTTCCTTTAAACTTGTTATGAAAATGGTAGTTTGAATCGTATGCAAAAGTAGCATTACCTTTCAAAAAAAAAATCCATAATTTTTATAACTAAACCTAGGTTGTTCTAGGGTCTCCAGTGGGAGTTTTAGTGGGCATTACAGATCTGGGTAGATGAAGTAGTAAGATCATGTATTAATGGAGTGAAGACATTTTTCTAATTTTCACACACCAAAATCTGGTAAAAATAATATTTTATGCTTCTTATGTATAGAGGAGTTCGAGCCCTTTCAAAAAATTCCTTACTTGCTCAAATCCAAGCTTCCAGTCAAAATTTATGGCCATTTGAAGTTTTTTTCATTGACTCTGTTAACAAAAACTATCAAAAAAATTTGTAAAGTAGATCCACGGGCCGAAAAATACAAGTTGCACTTTTTCCAAAAACACAAAAAGACACGAAGTCTCCCGCCGCTCCATAGGCTCGAATATTCTCTTTCGGTGAAAAATAAATCCATGTTCGAAAATTCACTTTTGCTAAAATTCCTTCCCGGCCCCACAACCATGCCACTTCGCTTTTGGAAAAACACTTCCGAGGGTTCGCGGGCCCGTGTCTTCAAACTTCACTTTTAAAAAAAATAGAAAAAGTCCTAAGTTTCCCCAAAAATCCGCCTCCCCACTTGAAAATTTTGGGACTGGCATGTGGCTTCTCTGGTTATTGGTGGAGGTGCGGCGTGTTTTAAATCTTTACGGTTTTTCTATAAAAAGGCAAAATTTCTAAGTTTCCTCGATAATCCACCTCCCCGCTTGAAACTTTTTAGACTAAAACATGGCTTCTCCGGGCGTTAGCAGAGGCACGACTTGTTTTTAAACCTTAACGCTTTTTTATTCAAAAAGAAATCAAAATCCAAAGTGCCTCCGGAGTCTCGCCTTCCCGCCTTGACTTGGAAACTTGGACACGTGTCCTTTGTGAGCTTTAGGCATTAGTTTCTTATTTTGGCACAAAGATCCTCCCAAGCGCATGTGCCCTCGGGTGTAAATTGCACTTTTTTCCAAAAGTGTAAAGCACCAAAATATTCCCCTAGGTCCACTAGTTCAAAATCTAACCCACGAAAAAGTCTTCTTGAGGCCCACAGGCTCACTTTTGGGAGAAAAAAAAATCCTTCCAAGGCCCGCCGGCCCGTAACTTTAAAAATATGAGGAGTTAGGAGGACTTCTTTATATCATTGGAAAGGGCAAGAAATTTTCTATTTGATGGATATGTTTTCAGTAAACTTAAGTGCATAAAATATAAAAGAAATCAGATTGAATCACAAAGATGAGTATGAGAATGGGTGAGTGTGAAATTACCATTTTTAGTTTAAATGATTTATTTCAAAATATTGGGTTGACTTTTTAAGGGGTCACCTTATGGGGTAAGGGAATGTTTTTCCTAACCCCATGTAGATGAGAACCTTGTGTACTTTTTAAACCTTGTGGAATTAAATACCTTGGGTATTTAATTTATTTTGGCCCCTTTAACCCTCTAAATTTAATTAGGGAATATTTAACTAGTGTTATTTTAATTATTTATTAAATTAACACTTAATGGAAATTTAACTATGTGTGGACTAATTACACTCATTAATTTGTAATGTGGAATTAATTTTTATTATAACAGAAAAATTAATTATTAAATATAATTGTCCTTGATACGTTTTTGTGACAACTATAGTTTCAAAGTCTGTTTGTAGGCACGCTCTAAAAAAAAATTCATACTTTTTCTAACCAGACCTAGGTTTTTCTTGGGTCTTGAGTGGGCATTTTTAGTGTGCGTTACTTGGTATCAGAGTAGTGGGTTCAATGCTTGGACCATGGGCCGACATCGAAATCTGAGAACTAGTTACCAAAATTTGAACCTCTATGTTTAAAATATTAATAAAATAATAAATTTGCTTGAATTGTTATACTCACCTAGTGGTGTTTTGTCAAACCCCTGGTGGCTATAAATGTTAAACAAAAATTGATATTTTTTTGAACTTATGGTCTATTAGGTACTCGGTTCTATTTCTCATATGTTTTTCAATGAGTCCTAACTCTTGCTTTGGACGTATGTTGTGACAAACCCTTTGAGAATCTTCCTCATTGGAATGATAAATTGTATGGTGTGATTCTTGTGGTTGGACATTAGTGGTTGTGTTTAGGGGTCGGGAAGAGTAAATTAGAAGTTGTTTAGTCATCTAAATCTCCCCTCTTTCCTTCAGTGGTTAGATGAGTTAGTTTTGGTTTCTACTTTGGTGAGTCAATTCTCGTATGAGTAAGTAAGATATTAGGTCTTGGTGTCACTTTTGATCCATCTTTACGTATGCATCCTTAGAACTAATCTCGGGGCATACTACCCCTATTAACGGCCATGAAGGGGTGCAAAGTGAATGTGGTGTTAACATTTTGTATTTTACATTCGTAACCTTGTGTTATTTTATCAAGGACCAGCATCTTATTTTATGATTGGATTGAGAAGCTTTGAGGCTCTTTTAGTTATTTATATTTTTGTGAGAATTTTCAGACTTTGTATTGTGGCTACTTAGCCACTTTCCTTGATTGCTGATATTTCTTAGGCTTTATTTTGATTCTTGACTCGAGCTCATTCATATTGTTGGCTACTTAGCTAAACGTTACGTGGTTCCTTCTTGCATGATGATGAGATGGTTTTATGATGTTTGTTTTGTGACATTTCATCATATGGGGGTACACCCTAAGTCTCTTGAATGTCTTCTTAGGTTCTTTAAGTTATGCCTTGGTTTTGGATGCATGGAACCTTGAGTTCATCTAGGACCTTAGAGTGAATATTTCGTTACTCAACCTTGCTAGAAAGTGATTTCATTGTGTAGTGCAGTTTAATTGGTAGTCTAATAGCGGTGGTAGTGATTCTCTCACAATCTAGTAAGAGATTGATCCTTGTCAGAGTAGAGGTGATTAATTATGGGATTTTGGATTGTGTTAGGATTGGATTGCTTTTTGGTTAACAATAGATGTAGTGGAAAAATATGGTTGTTTGGTAGTGAATTTTCATAGATGGCATGCTAAGTTTTATCATGATTTCCTTGATTCATTATAAAATGTGTTGATTCATGGATTGAATGCATATTGGTACATATGATTAGATTTAAGCCCATTTGGGAAACTTGTTTATTTAAGTGTGTTTTTCTTACTTATGTTGACCTATAAATAAGCCTACCCTTGCCTTAACGTTTTAAATTGTTATGAAAATCATTCTATGACCTATTAATCTTTGGGTTATGTGGAGACACGTATGGATGCTTTTGGTCCTTTTGAACCATGCTATTAGAGATGTAGTTTGGTAGATAATAATATTTTAATATCAGTGGTGTTTATATTATGCTTCTACTTTTAAAACTATAACTCTTGGTCATAAAGTATATGTTGAATAGATTAGCTGATTGTTTGCTTGCATTTGATGCTTTCTAGTGGGAATGTGGGTCCTTGGAGTAAAATTTGCATTGTCATCTTGTTTCTCGATTCGTGGTATCTTGTGGAAATATGGGTGTAGATTTGAATACTTTTCCTTGTCTTATCATGCAAGTAAAATATTTTAGCCTAAAAAAAAAACATTGTTAAACCTTAGTAGATTCGTAAAGGTAATTATACCTCTTTAAAGGGCCTTCCCTATAACTTATTTTTAGAACTTGTAGAGACCCACTAGGAATGTTTAATGATACTTGTAATTATTGGTAAAACCTTCAAATATTGTTGTGATCCATGTTGGTTAATTATTTCCTAGTTCTTACAAAATTATTGATGTGTTTGCTATGTTGAATGTCTCTGGTTCCTTTAGGAATTAAAAATGTGGTGTGTTGATTTATCTCTCTTTCCCATAAAATTAATTATGTGATATGTTTGACCCTTCCTTCTCATTAAAATTTAATTATAAGACGACTCACCTAAACAGCATAAGAACTATAATTAAGGAGATTTGACCTTGAAACTTAATAATAATCTTGAACATAGAAAAAGGAAAATGGTCCTTGCTATAACCTTGGTAGATTAATAGAAGAAATAAAACCATGTAGAAGAATAGAAAGGAAAATTTGTCCATCTACCTTCCCTAGGAATAAAATAAATACTTTTTCCACTATATAGAATGGTGAGATATCATGCCAACCCTAGTGATGCTCCTTATAACACAATCTTGTGATGTCATGATAGGAGGAAGTTTTAATTAAGAAAACTTGTAAGGAATGTGGTTAACAAGTGAAACTAATTTTTTTGACTTAATAAGTTGATTTATAAAATGAGTAAGATTTATGTATTGAGTACAATGTATAGCTGAAACTTTAGTTCTGACGCCTACCCGGAATTGTGAAACACCTTGTTGATAGGGTTTTGTCCTTATTACATAGTACTCCCTTGATCATAGACATGTGTGCCCTTCCCTTGTAATATTTTTAGGTCATCATACCCTTGTTGCCTCGTAACTCGATGAGTATGAGTTGTGGCCTTTAGGTTTGGGTCTTATCTCTTATTTTAAGAAAGCAACCTCCTTCATGTGCGGATTTAGTTCTTGGTGACCTAGGTTATCAAAATTTTAAGGCAGCATATGTTAAGAATATCACATAACTTTGGGAAGTCCTCTTTTCTTCTTATTTTCTTGAGACACCTTGTTGTTGTTCCCCCTTTTTCCATTGGGAAGGAAAGTGTAAGTTGTTTCCGTAACTATTTTTCACTTTTGGAACGATGTACCTTTGGATTGTAGTTGGACCCCCTAGTAACTTGTTCTTCCCTTTAACTCCCTTGAGTGCTCGTTGGTGTTACTATTTGTGCATATGCTCCTTTATGGTTGTTTTGAGCTTGATTAAGAGGTAAGATAAATGAATCCCATTGTGTTATAGTGAGAAAAGTGCGTCTTGTTTTTATACACTAGTTCTAGTGGACATATTTTTGAATGTTGACGTTTGAATTAGGTTAGTGTTGTGTGTTCAATTTTTTTAAAGTGTAAAATAAGGATTTACGAAACCTTGTGGTCATGATTTTTCTTAGGATTACCATGAAAATCTAATGTTACCCTCTCGAGTTATAGAAGTGCTTCCCATAAATATTTTTCTTTCTGTAAATACTTTGACTAATTTAAGTGTCCTTCATTTTTGTTAAACCTCATCTTGTGTGATCTCAAAATTGTGAGACCTTTGAGTAGACATGTTTCTCGTACAAATTTTTGGTCATGGTTGATTTTTCTAGCCTTATCTAAACAACCAACTTTGAAAGCATAACTTAACCTTACAGTGGAAACCTTAACTTTTGTTATTGCATTATGTTGTATTCCATGGGAAACTATGTGGTCATTCTTGAACTCATGGAATTCTCCCTGTTATTCCTCTACTTGGTGGTTATTCTTGAGATTCCTTTGACCTCTTCATGTTATAATGTTATGTGTTGTATCTTGGTTGATCACGTAAAGTTACTCTTTAGAATTAAATGTTCGTAACCTTACATGAAGAAATTTTAGAACTCATCCCTTACAATCTCCCTTCTTCTTGTTGAATTGAATTGGGCCAAACTTGGGTTCTGTAGACCCACACTTGTTTGAAGAAAAATAATTAAATAAATGGAGTGATCCTTTTTCTATTGCATTGTTTCCTACCTCTTTCTCTCGTGACTTCCAGGAGGAATTCAAGTCTAAGGGGAGGGGGATGTAGTGCCCACTTCCCTTTGACACCTTTTTATCATTGATCTCGATATTGTCAACTATACTTATGGATATTATTGTATCTTTTGAGTTGGCATGATGTTAGATGTTAGAGATCATGGACTACGTTGATTTTGATTCATATATGATGCATGTGGATTATTAGTGGAATTTTATACTAATGTTGATATGTTGATTGATATGGTTATGTGTGTGTGTGTGTGTGTGTGTGTTTTGTGATATTTCGTCATATTGAGTAGACCTAGATAATTGAATTAATCTTATGATCATATGGTTATTGAGGAAATTGTAAATGATATCGTTACTTGCTTAGATGATGTTTTGATTCATATATAGATGATTTAGGAGTTATATTTTATATTTATTTTAGATGTTTTGATGTGGCCAGGAGGTTGAAGAGGGTGTTATGTGTTTTACAGTAAACATGTCACAATAAACATCGGGAGTTTGGAGACCAACCACATTGGGATGCTAGATGAATTTAACAAGGGTCACCATGGCAACATGTATTTTTTTATGTGTGTACATATTTGAAATGTTGTTAGGGTGTTCCCATGGGGGAGAATGACCTCAAATTGTGACCAAGGGGTTAGGTGTATTCTTGTATTTAGTTTCCTTTGTTTAATTTTAGTATGTGGTTCCTAGTGATGTATTTTCCCCTTTATTATTTATTTAATTTTTGTCTAGATTAGTGAGTAATCATGTTGCTAAATTAATTATAAAAGGTTCAAAAGAATGTATTTATTAGACTTGACGGCTCTTGGATTATGTTTTGTAAGTGATATGTAAGTAACCTTGAGTGTGGAACACTCCACCTCCCCTTTGAAATTCGGATTTGTCCTAGGGTGCTGATTTTGTAGGCTTGTGAGACAAGTTAAACTTATCCCACACCTCTTAAATTTCTACACCAACCATACCTATGGGTTGGGGGGTAAAAATTAGGCATCATTATATATTTTGGGAAGACAAATTGTATGTTTTATTACACATTCTTACATGTAATTAATTTTAGTTCTTAAGGGGTGTGGGCTTGGATTGTGTGTGTAAGTAATATGTCATTTCTTCACCCACTTATTAATTTTGCTTTGGAGTTTGAAATTTGACTTGTGAGGTGGAGTTTAGGATGAGTGATGTGGCATCCTACAGGGATCCACCTCACCCTCATCTCTTCCTTTTCTATTGATTCAAATTCATTTTTGTGCTCTTGTAATTTTGGAGAGTGGGAGGTTTTGGAATGCTTGTGGATTATTGGAGCTTTTGGTGATTGTTCGGACTTGAAGAAGCTTTTTTGGAACCCTTGGATCAAGCTCTACCATGGAGAGGTAAGATCTTGACTCTTGTAAAATATTTCTTTTCTATATTATGTATATGTGAATGTTTTTGAGTGTTTTGGTAAGTTTGTTGGTTGGTTGGGTAGATTTCCTAAGTGTGGTGTAGGAGGAGACTATGGGGATATTTCTTGTGGGGAGTAATAAGAGAATGTAGGGGGCATAAGATTTATTTCCATGTTGTGGAGGGAGTTTGGGATGGGTGTTCCACCTTGGAAAAGAAATTTCTTGCATTTCTTACTTGGTATAATTTATAAGGAGCCATAAGAGTTGTAGGGAGGCATAAAAAAATGTGGGAGGCATAAGAGTATGTAGGGGTTTTGAGATGATTTATTGGCAGTTTTTAGGTGGAAACCCATTTCCCATTGGGAGGTATAAGAAGCTTCCCCATAGATCTTACTCCTTTGGCTTTTGCATGTTGAAGCCTTGTGTATTTTGTTATTTTTATTCTTGTGATTGTAGCTTGTTTGTTGCCATGATTTGAATCCACCTTTCATTGTGATGTGTTGGGGCTTAGGGCCAATGAAGAGGATGGATTCTACTCTTCATTGGAATTCTTGGTTGGGTGGAGAGCATTGCATCTCCCTCTTTTTGTTGTGACCAAATGAAGTATGGTGGATCTCTCTTGTTTCGGTTCTTGGAGCTGTGTATGAAGACAAAATTCAAAGTTCTATTCAGTTCCCTTATTGTAAAATTTCCCACTTCAAGTGGATGACCTTGTAATAGTATTTTGTGTGAAAAGTTGTTCTGATTTTGGACATGAAATTTATATTTGACTGAGAAAAAAAAAGAGAAAGATATATTCTGTAAGATTTTTTTTAATGAATGTAAAAGGAGTTGTAAAAAGGAATTATTTCATTTAATTGAAGTTGATTTCCTTTCAACAAATGGTGTTACACTTGTTTAAAATTTGTTGCTTGAAATGTTTTTGAAAAATATTTTTTGAAGGCTGAAAAGTTTGTGTTAAGTTATATTATATTTCTCTATGTTATTTGAAAGGCACATTTTGAAAAGTAGACCTACCTTCTGCTTTTCTTCGCATTTTTGTAGGAAAATTAAAGTTTTTAAAGCTAGAATCGAATAAACTCAAAAATAAATTAAATTCCCTTCTATTGAGTAAATGAAATAGATTAATCTCATGTTTTAAATACGTAGATTTTTATTTAGATTACTATAAACCTCCAAAGAGACATTAGAAATATGCACAAATTACCCTACAATGATGAGAGACAAGATGAAACATTAAAATGAGTTAAGAATGAACAAAAACAACCCAAAAAAATTATATTGCCATTATTATTCAGAAAGAGATAAGAAAATGCCTTTGCAGAGAAAGGAGAAAAAAATCCGATTTGAAATCTAAACCACTAATAATTAATCCTTGCAATTAAATGCGAATTTTGTCAAGTTTGTTTCCCCATGTCCACGGTTGGCTTGTTGGAGAAGGAAGAATGGCCGATCAAGTTAGAATTAGGTAGATGAAGTAGTTAGATCACATATTAATGGCGTGAAGACATTTTCCTATTTTTCACCCACCTAAGTCCACTAAAAATAATATTTTATGCTTGCTTTCCACAGAGGAGTTTGAGCCCTTTCCAAAAAGTCCTTACTTGCTAAAATATGAGCTTCCAATAAAAATTTATGGCCATCTGAAGTTTTTTGCATCGAGTCTGTTAAAAAAAAACTAACTATCGAAAAAAATATTTACAAAGCAGATCCGCAGCTGAAATATACAAGTTGCACTTTTTGCCAAAAAACACAAAAAGACGAAGCCTCCCACCGCTCCGCAAGCCAAAATATTATCTTTCGGTGAAAAATAAGTCCATGTTCGAAAATTCACTTTTCCTAAAATTCCTCTATGGTCCCATGCAACCCCGCAACTTTGGTTTTGGAAAAACACTTCGTAGGTTCACAGGGCGCATCTTCAAACTTCACTTTTTGAAAAAATGGCAAAACTTCCTAAGTTTCCTCAACTGTCCACCTCCCCACTTGAAACTTTTGGGACTGACATGTGGCTTCTCTGGGTATCAACAGAGGCACGGCATGTTTTAAACCTTTACGCTTTTTCTATAAAAAACCAAAATTTCAAAATTTCCCGACGGTTTGTCTCCCCACTTGAAAATTTTGGGATCGACACATGGCTTCTCCGAGGATCAAGCGGAGGTGTGGCTCGTTTTTAAACCTTAACGTTTCTTTCTTAAAAAAATTCAATACCCGAATTGCCTCCCGGTGACCCACCTTCTCACCTTGACTTGGAAACTTGGACACATGTCCTTTGTGGGCTTTAGGCATTAGTTTATTCTTTTGGCGCGAATATGCTACAAGTGTAAATTTCACTTTTGCCAAAAGTGCAAAGCGCCAAAATATCCCCCAGTCTGCGGTCCGAAATCTTCCCGGATGAAAAGTTTTCTCCAGCCCGCAGCCGTTTTGGGGAAAAAAAAATCCTCCCAAGGCCCGCTAAACCCAGTAACTTTAAAAATATGAGGAGTTAGGAGGACTTCTTTATATCATTGGAAAGGGGAAGAAATTTCATATCTGATGGAAATTTTTTCATGAAACCTTAGGTGCATGAAATATGAAAAAAATAGATTGAAGCACAAAGATGAGTATGAGAGCGGGTGAGTGGGAAGTTACCCCTTTTAGTTTAAATGATTTATTTCAAAATCTTGGGTTGACTTTTTAAGGGGTCACCTTATGGGGTAAATGAATGTTTTCCTAACCCCATGCAGATGAGAACCTTATGTCTTTTAGACCTTGTGGAATTAAATACCTTGGGTATTTAATTTATTTTGGCCACTTTAACCCTCTAAATTTGATTACGGAATATTTAACTAGTGTTAATTTAATTTTTATTAAATTAACATTTTTGTTTGACTTTTGTGACATTCATAAAGTTATGTTTCAAACAAATAAAAAATAAACATCTAGAATTAAAAAATAATCACCATTTTTAGAAACAATATTAATTGCTCCTTAACCCATTATAGAGATTTTGTTGCCATTTCCCAATTCAACCACAAATTTTATTGCATCATCCAATGTTGCAAGCTTATTTTTGTTTCATATCATGTGATTGCTAGTCTCACCTAATGTGATTGGTATTTACAGTAGAGTCTATTGAATAATCCAAACATATTCCGTTATAGGGTAAATGTTGTATCATCGGAAGAATATAAAGACACAATATAAAACATAGAATAACTGTTATATCATGACCAGAATATAAAGACCCAAAGGACTGTTTTTCCATAATTGAGATTCTCAACAAACATAATATATAACACTTTTTTATTAATATTGACAAATAGTACAGCGTATAAAAATTTATATCATACTCTTAAAAGATGCAACCGTTAAATAGCTATCTCCTACTCTATTGATTTCCATACAAGATCCAAATTTCTAACGCCCTAAACCTTGTTTAGGCCAATTTATCTTTGGATGTGTAGGCTTCGTTGATAATAAAAAGAAGGGTGGGAGTGACAAAGAGATTGCCAAATCTCTTAAACCGTTTGACACTAGAATTATATACAAACAGATAGGCCGGCTCTACATTTTAAGCATCATTCTTTATCTTTGCGACACTCTTTAGAGTGGGAATTAGAAGACTAACAACATGAAATCTCTTGACATGTTGTACGAACTTAAGCCATGTACTATTCCTTCAGTTTCGCAGCGCACAGACTATCACCTCTATTTTACACATCGTTCAAGACTCGATTCGAGCCTCCCAAAGTTCTATACGATTCTCTGCCTGGGCGGCCTGCGATTGAAACCAAAAATTTAGACAATGCATAATACTAAATGTTTTAAAGGATTCAACACTATTTCGTGCAGTTGCACATTTCTATGCTCAACGCAGCCTATAGACATGATTACCTTTCGATTCCATTTGGTGAAAATTGTCAGTAGAAAGAGAAAAACGGTCTGCAGTGCAGTTCCACCGAGAATCCCAAACCAAACACCCTGATCCCACAAATAAAATCAGAATGTTGAGAATGAACTTCAAGATATTTGTATTCAGATTCAGAATGATCTTGTAAGAATGGCCATTAAATGGGAAAAGAGCAGCACCTTTACTCCAGAATGGTACTTGTAGCCCAGCACAAATCCCAGGGGGAAACCAATGGCATAATAGCATCCCAAGTTTACATAGGCTACCGTAACTTGGGAACCGACACCGACTGCTACTCCTGCAACAAATTATCAAATCAGAAGATGTATCAACTAGATTCTTTCGGAAAGACTGTAATTGGTAATTGAGAAGAGATACCTGAAAGAATTGGTTGTACACTATTTAGGACCATTGTTACCGCAAGCATGTCTAACAGCCTCGACACTTCCCGCAGGACTTTGTTACTGCTGGTGAAGATAATCGCAAACTTGTTTCTCACACCAAGAATGATACCCATAAATGTTATGCCCAGCAACAGTCCCGTCATAACCACTATCATCGTTGAGAATTTTGCAGCTTTCGGATTACCAGCTCCTAGTTCATTCGATACTCGGACGCTGTATTGAATTTTTGGAAACATGATCATCGACATATCGTATGCGGACACTTAGGAACATAGATGTAGTGAACAGGAGCTACAGATGGTGATAAATAGAAGACAGTTACATCTATTCAAATACTGTGAGTTGTGACAGCTATAAATAATATTAAGGAAAGAAGTAGATATTAGAAGAACTCTATCTTTCATCCACTTCCCAACTTAAAATGAAAACCATAGATTTGTTTTCATTTATGTCTTCTCCTACTGCTCTCATAAAGCAGTCGAGGGTTGGCAAATGTAGATGCCAAGAAACAAAGAAACACAGAAATAGAGCAAAGTATAACTCAGAAAAAACACACAAATATCTTTATATTAAATTCAGAAACTAATTAATACAAAAATATCTTTGAGCTTCTGCTCTGTTCCCACATTGATGCAGTGCCCACACATGAAGGAACAAAACACAAGACACAATAACCAGGATTCAAAAAAATAAAATTCATGTTCCCACAATCATGTTCCGTACACTCTTTGTAGGACATGTATTCAACAAATTTAAATTATTGTTCCAACAGCTTCAGCCCAATACTCATGTGGCAATCCTCTTGCTTTGATCATACTTCTACCCATCTCTTGAATAGTTTAATTTTTTCCCTCAAGTACAATGTATTGCTCCAGTGTGTACCTTGTTGTAGATTGTTTCTTGCACCTTGCAAAACTTCAAAAACTGATTTGATATGTACTCTCCCCCTCTATCTGTTCTCAAATGACCAACATACTTCTCAACCATAGCCTTAAATTTCTTGAATACTTCAAATTCCTCTTATTTGTTTTTTGAAATATAGCCACGTGCTTTTACTAGTGATTTATATTGAATCTAATAAAATACTCACTCATGAACAAGGAGGGATTTTGCATGGAACAACAAAAGTCTGAATGAATCAGATCAAGAGATAAGTTATCTTTCCAAGATTTTCCTGAGCGAAAGGAATTTCAATGTTACTTCCCCAAAACGCATCCTCACATACTTTGTCTGGTTGTCAATTGGGGCAGCTCGATTATAAAGAATATTCAATCCTTCGAAACTTAAATTCCCACACCCAAGGTGTCAAAGAGTAGAGTAATCGATTGATGTTGATTTAAACACTACTTCTCCCTCACTTTGCATCATCAAATGAAATATTATATTTTGTGTCATTTCAACAATAGCAAGCTGCCTATTTCTTCCACTTCTATCATAGATTATGCATACTCGATTTTAAAATCTCACGTTCGATTTTTTTACTAGCTACACAATGTTTAAAAGAATATACCTCAATCATAGCACATTAAAAACATCTAGAATTTTCCTCTTATCTCATTTTTGGTGAGAATGGAAATGATGACTTTGCCCATTACTAGAACCTTGTCATTTCTTCCCATCTTTATGTTATATTTAAATTCTTCACGTATATTTTTGAACATTCCTTCCAACAAATCAGTCGTTAAGATTAAGTACAATTTGTATAATACCTACCTTGGCAATACTCTGAACAGTCTTCTAACTACATGTAATTCTCCATATAGAGATGTGATATCTATATGGGTGTAATTACCTTTCGAAATATACAATTAGTAATTATTTATATTAATTTGGTGCGTTTGTGCTTCACTTGTCATGAAAGGATGGTAGCTCGAGAAGCTAGACTCTTGAATCTGATTGTGAGAGTTTCTAACCTATTTGGGAGATTCTCCCGATGTCTTCCTTTTGGAGGAAATATAGGAGAGCTTGGAGTACTCTTGGATAATATATTTGTATAGTGCCCTTGAAATTACCACATGAGTAAATTAGTACATGTGACTTTCTTACACAAGAGTACATGGGTATAATTTCACGTTATAACCGACCTATAAGAAAGTACAATCCCAAAGAAAAATATCAATTAGAAAAAAATACTATTGGGTGGATTGGGATAGAAATTACTGATTTCATAACAACTTGTTAGACAAAGAATAAACTATTCATAATTGAATACAATAGTTTGTTGTATTCAATTATGAATTTAGTGGGTATATGTGTAAAATTATTAATAATTTATATATATTTTAAATACAAAATTTACCACATTTTTCGTCCATACTTAAACATTTTCTATAAACATCAAGTTTTTCTATATTTTAGATCCACAATTCCTTACGAAAATTCCTGCCATGCATTTTGGAGATTTCTAAAGAGAAAAATAGTAGCCCAGCTTCCGTGGGATCTCTGACTTATTTAAACCAAGATGAACTGCCTAGATGAAACCCTTGAGGAAGAAATAATTTTAACATGCCTGATTGCTGCATTGAACCCAAAGAAGATCATCATTTCCCAGCTACTGACACTCATACTGTTAAGAGAAAAGCATCACGAAGTTACTACACTTTATGACAAAAATCTATTTTCATCTAAAAATTTGAAAGTAGATTTCTTGACGTAACGTACGAGGGTGTCCATACTTCTTACCATATAGACATTGCATTGAGTGCAATCTCCGCATTCTTCAAATGTCCAGTAAGGAGAATTAATACCATTGGATACCAAATTTCCAAGCTGAACCAGTTATACAATGCACATGGATCAGAAAAGGAAGCTCAAACTTCTGAAATTATGAATTACTATAAAAAAACACTAAATCGAAACAACAACGAAACAAGATATGGAGCCTTGATTTTAGAGCAGATATGATTTTCTTACACCACTTTTCCGTCAAAGATAAAAACGTTAAAAAAACAAAAAAACAAAACTGCTACTAACCATAACATAACACCTGAAGCCATTGAAAGTCGAATAAATGGCATCATGTCATGGTAGGCTGACCAAGAGAATCCCTTCCAACACTCTTGACAATAATACACCACATAGAAAAACTGAATCGAAACCATAACCCACCAGGACACATTAAGACTCACTGCTGCTCCAGCCAATCCCCACCCTAATTTGATTACACATAGCCAGCTCAAGAAAGTATTGAGAAGTACTCCTACTAAGGAAACCCAAGCCATGACCATAACTTTGCTCTGTGCCTGGAGAAATTTTTGCATTGGAAAATTACAGCCAAAAGCAAAGAGTGTTGGAAGTATCCAAATGGCAAATTTTCCAGATAATTCTGCTATATTGACTTGCTGTCCAATCAGCTGAAGGATTGGAGTGGAGAATATGTAGATAAGTGTCATAAACAATGCAGTTACATTTGATATGAGTAAGGAACGCTGCAAGTATACCCCCAACATGTGAGTCTGCCCTGCTCCGAAGGCTTGACCACAAAGCGTCTCCAGAGCACTGCTCATTCCTAGCTGCAGCGAAAAAGAGGACGTAAATCATTATTGTTCTCTGTTAACAATTTAATATTTCTCTTCTATCTACCAAGCCGTCAATTAAGTGGTTGAGACACGGCGTTCTCAAAGTGAAACCCATCAGGGGGTTTATAAACCCCATATGTATGGGGAATCGGTGAGCAGGTAGATTGGAAAGAAGAAAGCATAGCTGTTTTGGGGATACATGTATCAGAGCTATGCTAGCTACATAATGGCATCTAAACTGCCTTTAAAGCTTACACAATAATTAGTGCAAAATTGTTGACAAATTTTGTTTTAGGAACGAGCTTTGAAGCTAAAAAATTCATTAGTGCAAAACTGTGACATACTTTGTTTGCGGAAAATATTAAAAAGTACCTATTCTCATGCTAAAATTACTAACATAAATTCTCACCATGATTCCAAATGTAAGCCCTGCAATAACCGAGTTTACTATGGAAAAAGATGCTAGTTCCGCTGTACCCAAGTGACCCACAAAGCTCTGTGTGATTAATGAAACTGTATATTGACATACAGTGCTGAAAATAACAGGTGTGGCAATAGTCCAAAGCTTTTTCGATTCGACAAAACTTTCCTTACGAAACCGCTTAAATGTTGTGATTTTAGGTGCGTCAGAAGAAACAACTGGCCTTTCCACAATCTCATAAACATTCTCACTACTGACGGCATTGATACCAGCAGATGGAGGAGAACTATTAGTCATTTCTGTTCAATACTTTATTAATTTCACGGTTGGCCCCCAACTGTATTATTTATTGTAGATACTTGCGGATGGCCAGGTGATGCAGAGCCTCAGCTGCTGTTCTGCAATTAAATGAAAGAAACAGCCTGTTAATACTTAATCAAAGCGAATTCAGGCCTGGAATTTGATGGTCTGTAGACCGTTTTTTGGTATTTTAACCGTAAATTACAATTTAATAAAAAACAAACCCGTCAATTTAGCCAGGTAATTTTTTAATAAAACTGTATTTCAGCAAGTTTATATTATTTAAAAACCGTAAAATTTCATAATAGTCAAATATAATATATAAGGTATATTACTATATATATATGAAATCCGATTGGATTTTATTCATTTTACAAATATTCTATAAATCATATTGATAATGATTTTTAATAATTCACATGTTGTCTTTGCTTTTTTCTAAAAACATATAAGTTTCTAATTTCAATGATATTGTGACTGTATTTATTTTCATTTTGTCATTACCAATTGCAATCTACAAGTTTCAATTTAACTTTTATGCAAGTTTCAATTCAAATTTTTATTGTTGTAGGAAAATTTAAGGAATCTTGTTACAGACATCCAAGAAGAAGCTTGAGATACAGACATCAATACAGGTACATGATTATTATTTTGAATAACGTAAATTTAAAATTAAGATTTCAATTAAGATTTTTTGACAATTTAAAATTTTACTAAAAACGTAAATTGAAAGGTAACTATATCACGAAACCGTCATGAAATTTCCTTTTGACAGGCAGGGGTGACCGTCAAATTCCAGGCCTGAAAGCGATGCTCTTATAAAACAAAATAGTGATAGTTAAAAATAGTGATAGTCAATCATTAAGTGACACTCCTGTAAAATAGTATAAAGTGGAGATATCACATATCAATTGTGGTGGTCATGCCGTTAGTGGAGGGACAGGTTCGTGATAAGAGGGGACTAAACAAAAATGCAATTGGAGTCTCCTTCACCACAACTTGGAGATTGGGAAGCTTTCCATTTATCTTAATGCCTAACGGAATGTCATTAAAAAAATCAAACCCTACAGTCAAACCATACAGTCAAATCTCCTTACAGTCAAATCGGTTACATGATCTGATTTAGATGGGAATATTATATCTACCGTTCTATGATACCTAAATTCAATGGGAATGATTCTCATTGAATATTCCCCCTGAATCTGCTGGAGTTGAACACGCATATTATGATGTTATCAAGTGAGAATGGAGACCTTAGAGAAATGTGTAAGCACTCTCGAAGAAACAAAGGAAAAAAAAGCAACCTGCTACATTGACAGATTTGATGTTGTTCTATATAATTTGTTTAAGTAGTGTGGTGAAACCTAGGGCAGAAAATATTGACAATATGAGTAAGCTTTTCAAGAATTCTGCCCTTGGAAAGCCAAAAGCACCTAAGGCTTTTGATTTATTTACTATCCACCGATATGTCCAGATTGAGAAGACAATTACCAAGCTGCTAAAACGAGTCACAAAAGGGAAAAATATGTCTGTACAGTTAGATAGAGTAGGTGTCAGGTAGGAAATGGTTTTCCATTGTCGCACGGGGCCCGATGAAGAATCTATTTTTCAAATTTACGGGATGTTTGCAGGGAAACTTTCAGTGGCTAATATTCATAATTTGACTATTTCTATAGATTCTAAAAGTCCCATTTGGCTATTTGGACACCATATGCACATCCAAGGTTCGCCAAAAATAATCACAAATGTCACTATTTACCGCTTGCATAGCCAAATGAATTCTAGTATCAATATGTTTTTGCTTAGTGAGTCATCTTTAAATCGACGGGGAAGGATTTTAAAACATATTTGAATCACCATAATCACAATGGGAACTTGGATCACAATTGCCAACAATTTAGTAGGAAAATTTGAAATTTGTTTGAATTCGCGACTTCTATATATATATATATATATATACATATGTATGTATGTATGTATGTATGTATGTGTTTGTGTTAATATTATTAAATATATTAAATACACCAACTCAAGTAACTATCTATCAATTAAATTATTATCTAAGCTTGAAATTAGAATATGGATTTTATTTTATGTGATATTCTTTAATTAGAGAATTCCTCGGGACAATTTAGGCCATAAAATTCAATTGTTTGCATATTGGTTTGAATTGGTTCAGCTAATAGCCATCTAGATCATTGAAAATGGAGGCCTTTATAATTTTTCCTTTGGGAATTATCCCACATTTCCCAAAGAGTGAAAAGCGTATGTGCATATATGAAAAAGTTTGTATTAGTATATTGGAGGAAAGGACTCACCAAACATCTTTTGGAAAATTGTCATAAATTTTCAAAGTAAAGAAATACTAAGGAAGAAAACTCTGAGTCAATAATGCAATGCACGGGAGATCAAAAATGTGATATAATTTTGATAGGATTTCTGATAAAGTCTTGAGATTTCATGGGTCTCCCATCATAGTATGAAATGATGACATGTAGCAAGTGAGTCAACAATGAAGGTCTAATCTTGGGAAAGTTTGGAATAATGTATCCAAATTTCATAACTCGAGAATTTTGTCTTGGTTAAGTAAAGAATGCAAATAATGAACTTGATGCCATTAATAGATTGAACAAATGAAATATAAAATGAAGAGGAAAATTAAAGTTTGCAAAAAAAAAAAATTAAAATATAAAATTTAGGTAAGGTTCACCTTTACATCGTGACATTTTAAAATAATTTTTTCACTTTTTCTATTATCACGATAACCATTTTTGTCGATTCACCACCCTAACGAATCTTGCTTCGTGATATTTGCCACCCTTTATATAAGTTTTTTTATGGGTTCCTTAAAATTTTAACTTGATGTTTGATGCATACCAGAAAGAGTGTGAAATAATTTAGGGAGCAACCCATAAACTTGGACCGAAAGGGTTGAAGGATTGAGGAGGGAAGTTTTGAAAAAAAATAATGACTAGGCTAATCATGAAAAAGAAGCATTCTCGAACCATTCAAGCACGAGGCTTATCTTAATAGAATGCAATTCTCGCTATTCAAAAAAAAATTGTTATAAGATAAAAGAAATTCCTTCCACTCTTCTTTGAGCACCATTATTCCACATCATCCATCCGAATTGTGGCATAAATGAAGAATATTTTCAGTCGGAGTTCTCACTCCAATTTTTGAAAATCAATGGTTCCTAAGTGCTATCGTTTAGGTGTTCTAGGTAATTTTGGAGGGGAATAAGGGTATATTCAACATGAAAGAGGTTGTATAAGAATGGGGGCCTGACTTCATTATAATGGTCAGTGGTTGGAAATTTTGTTGATAAGGTTTTTCTTTAGCTCCAGATTCTCATGTACTTTGAATTTTGCAATCCTCCATTTTTTTGAGAATACACTAAGGTGATTGCACTATACAACCATTAGCATGTTTGGATTCCATATTTTTGTGTCCCCATATTAAAACTCATGTGAAAGGAAATTTGTGTTTTGGTTTAATCCTATTTTCTTATATGTATATGTGTGTATGATTAAGGAAATACAACATTAATACAATCTGATAGCAATTATAGGAAATTTAATACAAATTTTAACTCAAGCAATGGAGTCAAGCCCACAATATATTATTTCAATTTGAACAAAAATATATTACAAACACATCCATATATATAGGAAACAACGTTCCTAAATAATAGCTATAGCAACAATCTAACCTAAGTCATATGTTACAGACAACCTCACCCGTATATGTTATAAGTTATTTTTTTATCAACTATATAACAAATTACTAACATATTTACTAACACAAAATTACATTATAATAATTACTAACATAATTATTATTTATCAATGGAGCACTAACATATTGATTTCCTAACATTCCCCCGTTAGTGTGAACATGGGAAAAACATCAATTCAGTACTTGCACCTACTTTCGTGACAGTGTGATTTTCTATTGGTTTATCACAAACCAAGAAAAAGATAGTTTTCTATCGGATAACCAGAAAACCGAGAGTTGTCTAATTTTCTATTGGATTATCACAAACCAAGACACGAGATATAATTTTCCATCGGTTGACCAAAAACTGAGACAAAATAGGTTTTCAAATGGTTTACCCCAAACCATATCATGATGTGCAGTACTACTTCAGCTATCATCATGTCTTCACCTTCAGGAGATTACTTTGGAATCCATACATATCAATCAACTCAAATAGAAACATTGTGTCATTTCCCCCACATAATGTGAAGTTTGATAACACATTATTCTGAAAAAATCACACTAAAATAAACACACACTCACACATGTCACCATAATAGAAGCGGCCCCTGTCGTTGGAAAATAACGAGAGGATGTTTCTTGTCCTCCATCCTCTTGTGCCTTTGTCCTCCATTGTTAAGCTGCTAGCTTAGCTAGATTTGACTTGGAGCTCAATTGCAACTCAAAGATTGAATTCCATTGAAAATGCATTTGTGAGGTAAATTTTTTATTTTATTTTTACAAACTTTGACAACTCATAAAACAACCATACTTTAAACAAAACGAGAGAACACAATTATTTTTACAATTTTAGAACTTGACTCACAAAGACTCTAATTGACACTCTACAATACAAAATGACAAACGACTCTTAGACAATTTGACAATTTCGACAACACAAAATCCAAAAGATTGAATTTAATAAATAAATTCATTAACATAAAAGACTAAGGATTTTGGTTTCAACAAAGAATGATAACTTGACTCTATTTTTGAAGTAAAAATAATATGACTGTACTTTTTAATCAAAATGATAACACACTTTGACAAGAATAATTATTACTTGACCGATCTGGGGGCTGAGTGTTGGTTGATTTATAGTCTAGAGGAGGAGAAATATATGACTAGATTATAATCGAGAATACTCACATGAATAGATGGATGAGTATGCATGTGCATGGTTGATTAAATGCATACAACACCTTAGCCTCACCCTTTGGTGTATTCCACATGTCATATGTTAGTAAATATTTACTAACATATTTACCAACACAAAATTACGTAATAATAATTACTAACATAATTATTATTTATCAATGGAGCACTAACATATTGATTTCCTAAAACAATCTTGTGGTTATCGCATTGATAGAATACAAAAATTCAGCCTCTAGTTATTTCATTTCCTTTGTTCTTGCGTGAATATTATTTTTGTAGGGTAGGATTTGAAATCTTTTGGATCTATTATAAAATCATTCTTGTCATGTTACTTTGGATCTGTTTTTGTCATCCCTTGATGTTCTCTTGGGCATATGAAATAGAGGAAATGAATGTTTTAATAAGGTTCTTTCTCAAGTATTTTTGTTACAAATCATGAATTATGTATCCAAATTTTTTGAGAATTGGGCATCAATGAATGCAAATGTATCATTAAAGGTTGTGTTTGAAATTATTTTTATATGCACTTTGGGGAAATTCCTACCATGAGAGCACTTGTTAACATAACATTGTTTGCAAAACAAACCATCCTCCACTCTTTCTTCATAACTAAAGTATCTTATTTTGTTGGCACAATAAACACATAATATCTACATATATACATGTATTCATTTCAAATATTGCATGAAAATTTCCTATCATGAATGAATTTTCCTAAGATATGTGAAGCTTAGTGTTCTCAACCATCATCAAAATCTTTAACTTTCTTCTTACGCAGAGATGATGCATGTGAACCATATTTCATTTATCTTCAATGACTTATGTTTTATATACTTGTTTCATCCGAATTTGCGGTAGAGATAAAAAAAATTGGTTGGGGCATATGAGGAATAACTATTTTAGTTGAAGATATTTTTTTGTCCTGTGGTGGATAAGATAAAGACATACGTAAAGAGATCATTTATTGCTTGGAAGAATTCCTGAAAAGAACACAAGACCTCAATAAACAATTAAAACAATAATGAGTGGACTACCTAGCATGTGCTAGATCCAAGAAGCATGGTACTTCCTATAAAGTTTTTCCATCCACTATTTAATAACAATTTAATACAAGGAAAATCAATAACGAATAAAACCTTACTATTTTTAATATGATTTAGGCATCTCATATGAAAAAAAAAAGTAAAATCTAAAGAAAAGGTAGGTTATGGTCAAATCTAAAAGGTTGGTAGGCTGGTATGGGCTTGTGGGTTTGACAGAGGCTATAGGGGAGGTATGGGAGAGATTGGAGAAGGTTCTAGGTTGTTTTGAAGAAGTTTTGAGATCACTAGTTTTAGGTATTTCACTGGACATAGAGACCGAAGTCAGCGGGTCAACCGATGTCGGCTAGGATAGATGATTCATGATGGTTAGGTAACTAATGTTAGTAGGGGAAATTGGTGAGAAACTATTAAAATGGGTTTAAAAACCTCTCTGTGATTTCACAGAGAGTGAGGGTGGTGTAGGTAGGGTCATAAAATTACTTAGAAGGCTCAAGAATGATGAGAAGGTGGTTAGAGAGGGTGTAAAGGTTTGGTATGGTTGAACAATGGGTTAATGGAAAGAAGAAGATAAACGAATATGGGAAGAAATGAAATATAATAAAAGAAGTAAAGGATCTATACTTTAAGCAAGCACAATATGACTGAAATCACAAATACTTACTTGCATGTACAGATCCTATGAATGAAGGTGGATGGTAGTTGGTCTAGGAAGAGATCTTTAATTTAGTGCCATGGAAGTGCTCTCGGTGTGTTCCCATGAGTGTTGAAATGCTATGGAAGGATAAATCGATGCTTTCTTGGACCTATGGTTGAGTGTTTTATGTCGCCTGCAGATGTAGGAAGGTTTTGGATTCGTGGGTGAATGAAATAAAACTCGTCTAATGAATCACTCACCAACCAACCCTGGGTGAATAGTTTGAAAAAATTATTCAACCTAACCGATGGAGGCTAGGTGACCGATGCCGAACGAGGAATAACCAACATCGATTAAGGTAGATAAGTCTAGGTTTGCCAAAAAAATAGCTTGATATTGGCTATTTTTGCGTGATTGATATCTTTAATATGGGTCTCAAGTTACAAACTTTGCCAAGATATTTATAAGTCCTTCTTGGAGAATTAGTGGGAGTTAAAGTTAGGTCTAGAATAAGTCTTAGTTGGTTAGGATTGGTATAGACTTAGTCCTAGTTAATTAATAGGTTGTGAATGGGTCTTGAGTGAGGTGGATAAGTGAGTTGGATTTAGGTGAGGTGGAGAGGTGAAGTAATTAATTAATTTAATTATTGTAATTAAATTAATTAATATGTGTGCACAAGGGACATGAGTGGGTATAGTGTGAATTTATTTAATTGAAAGGGGTTAGGAAAATATGTCCCGATTTTCGGTGTCTACATTTTCCCCTTTTTGTCACATAGATTGTATTGGTAAGTGATGCTGACAAAAACAAAAGTGGTTTCCCAGGTATGAATTAAGGTGATCCCCCTCAAACCAGGAACTATTGAAGTTGTAGGCCAAAGTGGTGAGTGGTTTGATAATATGCTAGGTGGTAGAAAAAATAGGGTAAAAGATGGGTACAAGTGTTCATAGGGTTGTTTCAGTAGGATCTAAGCGGGGAATTCAAACACATGCACACGTATAAAATTTTATAAGGCACTAGGTTGAAGAGCATACAAACATATCCTTTGGCAAAAGGTCATTTTTATCAAACAAGGTTTATATGTACCGGGTATCCAAGGTATAGGATATGGTCCTAGAATAAAATCTAGGCTAGGTGTAGGAACAAACATTACGTGGGTTCTGAAGCACCAATAGGTTTGGTCACTCGAGATAAACATCACAACATTATCTAAGGCAAGGTTGGTAGGCCAAACAAGTCAAATAGTGTCATCACAAGGTATTGCAAGGAAATGAATTTAAATGGCCAATGGGAGGTTCTAGCCTAGGTGTTTAGGCAGGGCCATGGGTAAGGCCAAGGTATAGGCAAATAATATGTCCCTAAATACAATTAGGGAAATGAATAAGTATTGAAAGCTTCTGGGTGAACCTAATAGGTAATGCGAAGGGTAATGGGTGTAAGAGAAACATTTGTTTGGGTAAAAGGTACATTATTGAGGTTATATGGTTAACTTAGTTAATTGATGTCGATTAGGTTTAAGCGACATCTTTTGGTTTTCAAGGAATGAATTTAACGACATCTGTCATGTCGATTTGGGGCTAAAAACTAAAAATTCATGTTTTATGGATTCATTTGTTGATTTCCATTTGTATAAAATAACAAGCAAGAGGTAGGAAATTGGAAAATGAGAGTGCGAAGTATGTATGAGTTAGTAGTTTCTTTAATAGATGATTAGCCTTGAGTGGACGAGCTCACAAGATCGATTGGAGTGAATCTATTGATTGGTAGTGGAGATGTGGATTTTGGTCATGGCGAGTTGCTAGGAGAGGGAGTAGGAAGACCACTAGCAAAGAGACCGAGGTTCCACCGAGGAGATGGCACGAGTAGAGGTATGTGTCAATCCTCAAGCCTTGTTTTAATTATAAGTTTTGGGTAAAAAATTAAGGAATTTGGGTGGGAAGTTTTGTTTTTAAATATGGGTTAAAATGGGTGAAATTGGGAGGAGACTGGGAATTTTAGGTCAACTAGGTTTGGAAATAAATTTGGGTTTAATGTGGGTGGGGTGGGATAGGATTTAGGCAGGTTTTAGGAATTTATTCAAATAAGAGGTTATGGCATTTAGGTATTTTCACTGAAATAGTGACCGATGTCATTCAAGATTAGGCCGAGCGTCGGTTAGGTTACGGCATCAATTTGTTAAAGGGTGGCCATTGACACTAGTCAAGGTGACCAATGGCGGTGATGGTAAAAAGTGATCGAGTTAGATAAGATTTAGTTGGGAACGTTAGGAAGGTGGGGCGGTGGCGGGTGAAAAATAAGGTAGGATAAACAGGAAAAATTGGGTGTATGTGAGGCACGATTGTGTAATTTTTTTGTGGGTAGATTGGTGAAATGATCTAGGATAGTGGGTAAGAGTGTGAAGATAGGAACATATGTTATATAATAGGTTTTAGATTTAATAGGTAAATGATAGGTGTGAAAACTAGTGGAAGGGTAAATATAATTTATGTTTGAGGTATGATTTGGAAAAAATGGATAAACTGTAGGTAAATCCGGGGTAGGTATGTGGTCAATTTGGGTTTGAGAAATAGGTTGTTGAGAGGGTATTAAATTAACATTGTTGGTTTTGATGATGCGGGCAAGAGATCGGTTTAGCATGTGAGACTAGGTACAACCATTAATTGTACGCAGATGTAACCCATTCGACGGATGATGAGCGGGAGCACATACAAGATTTTGGGCTAGGTTTGATTAGGCACTATAGGAGTATAACTATCGATCATAGCTTGATGGTCAGCCTCATTGACAGATGGGACTCTGCGACCAATACCTTTCATCCACCTATTGGAAAGATGATCATCACATTAGAGGATGTATATAGGATCATGCGGATGACTATTGTTAGGGAGCCAATGTATCATATTTTGATTGAGGCTTCAATAGAGGTAATAGTAGTTTTGGTGAGGTGATGTGTGCATTGAGTTATCACAGCGTGAGTCTTAGCTATAGGGATATGTATATGGCATATTTGTAGAATAATAAACTATCGGTCTTGATGATGGTTGCAGTTTTTTGTTTTCCCTTCCTAATTAAGAGGGTGGGAGATTTCCCTGAGCATTGATGATGGTGTTACGAGGACATGATCATTGAGTGAGTTTATTTTACCTAGGCACCAAATTTTCTAATTTAGCTTTATATGGAGCTATGGGCTTATGTGAGATATATGTGGTTCGGTATGTTTTGCACTTATCTATTACATTGTTGTATCTATGATCATATTGTATGTTTACATCTAACTAGGATACAATGACAGAAATTTTTTTGAGGTGTTTACAAGGTTGGATTGAGGATATGGGTGGCGATCAAGGCATATATGAGGGTGGCTATGGCCACATATGATGTTACATACTACATGAGGTTGTTGGATGGCCTATTGGCGGTGGATATTTTATGGCGGCCATATGTGAGTTTACTTATTATGGAGGCATGGATGAGGAGTTAGAGGGGTTGTAGTTACTTAAGATGGATATAGGGGCGCATGCCGTGAGCATGAGATGATACCACCTTGGACATGGTGAGATGGTAGTTCAAGCTACAACAGGACGTGCCTCCACCTTTTTTGCAATACCGTAGATATGAGTAGGAGAGACCTATATCTCCACCACATCTAAATAATCCCACAGGTTGTAGGAGAAGGTGGTAGACAAGAATATTGATGCCGCATAAACTACAGATGCATACAGGAAGTGATGGGTAGTGAAAAATTACGGGAAGAACCTCCTGGACCAGAAAACAAAATGTAGCCATAGTTATAGTGTGGAGAGGATCAATTGTAGGATCAAGTAGTAGTGTTAGAGATATAGTTGACGAATTCACATGAATAGAATGGGGATAGGTTGTAAGATTATAGGAACACACTTCCACACTTTAGGCATACGTGGCCACTTTGTAGGTGTAACTAGCGGCTCCAGAGTCCCGGGTTTAGTGTCCGGCATAGGCACGAGTATAGGCTGAGTAGAGGACATGGTGCACCATGGGCTATGTCCTCTCCTCAAAGTTATAGTGATGGCCACATACATGAATGTTGTGTCGGAGGCCGAGGTATTACTAGGAAAACTTACTGGAGGGTGGTACATAGGTTATGTCATATGCGAGCATAGATATCAATAGCAGCTAATGAAAGGACCTTGACACGGAATCAAATTTCAAGTAGCACAGGGGTTTATCAGCCTCATAGACAGGGTCAAGGTGAGGTTACCAGATCTCATAGGCCAATGTCATATGAGGGTATTGGACCTAGAGGTTAAGGTGTGGGTCCCTCATGAGCTTGATACATGATGATATGTATTTATTTTGATATTTTGATATTTTTGGAAACACTATATTTATGGTTATGTATACATGTATTGAATAATATACTTTCCAGTTATATAGTTGATGATGCATTATGATGAGATGATGTATTTGGTTTTATTTCCATGGTATTGTTATCATGAAAACTAGGTGAGTTAGGTATGGATGAGTCGTATATCGCATGATGAGGTCGAGGTATAAACATGGTGGAGTTTAGGTTGTTGAGGTATAGTGGAGTCAGGTATAGGTATGATGAGGTTAGGTATATGTATGGTAAAGTTAGGTATAAGCATTGTGTAGTTTAGGTTGTTGAGGCATGGTTGAGTCAAATAATTTCCAATTTATTTTTGTTATGAAAATTATGTGTGGTAAACATGGTTTGGTTTAATTATGAAAGTTATTGGTGTTATGCAAATGTTTTGAATTTTAGGCATGAAATAATGTAAATGTTATGGATTTTAGATGTTAGACATTATGTGATTGAAAGGTGAGGGTGATTTAATTTTCAAATTATTGATTCTATGGAACTAAAATAAATGATGTGTATGCTTTGTTAAATCATTAAGCTTGGGAAAATAGTGGATGGGCTAACCTCAAAGGTCCCCATGCCCTAAGAGTGTTTCCTACATAGCCATTGCAAAAGGGGCCTCAGGCCGATGTAGTTCTCCCTTAAACCAGGGAAGAATAAGATGGGGTTGGTGAAATGAATAGGTGAGTTGGGTAATTAGGTTGGTAAGGTAGGACAATGATGAAATGTCGAATAGGTAATAGGTAAGGTGATGAGGCTTGGCTTTAGGTATAGATGAAAATTTCAGTGTAGATGGTGTTGATGTCGATAGGCTTGTCTTGTTGAAAATATCAACCCCTAAAAATTCGAGAAGGAGAAATAGATGATTTTCGTAGAAGTGACAAGAACCCTAAATGTTAACTTGTAGAATTATTTGAACATAAGACCATAGATGCATTTCAGGTATGAAAATTCTATAGGTGAAAGAAGTTACGTGATCAAAAAATTTAAAATACATGTTACGTCCCTTGAGTGGTTTTAGGAGATTATAAAAGTAGGTAAGGTGGAGAGGTTTGTTTAGCATAACCCTGTTGTGGGACAGTATTCCTCCTCTGTAAGATACCCAAAACCAAGCTAGGCCAATCCATGACAAAAAGTGCTATTTTCTTGACTTCTCTTTTTCTTTTCGATCGTATAGACGATTGATGCAGGAAGTTTATAATGGGATATTTTAGGTTTTATTGATGTCTTCGTGAAGACGATCGATGAAGGAAGCTTGAGGATAATTTATTTAGGCCAGATTTTTATAGTTTTCCTTCAAGGGAGAAGTTTATTTATAACAACGAGAAAGAAACATAGATGTCCATTTGTTTAGGAATTCATCTATTTGCAGGAAGTTTGACTCAAGGAGTTGTATGTTCGTTATCCCATATTTATTTTTGGTCTTTTTCTTTCTCTCTATTTTTTTTTGGACTTGAAGTCATAGAAAAGTCTAGAAAGGAGTGTAGGCCTCTCTTATGAGGGAAAAACCAAAGCATGAAATTTTTTTCTATGAAAGAGGGGTTTGTAAGTGACGAATGACCATGAAATTCCATCTTTAAAAGGGATGAAAATTTTCCTCGAGAATCATGCCATGAGTAGATCCATGGTAATCATATTTAAGACAAGGTCGAAATGATGAGAGATAATCACACAATTCTAGTTTAATCATCAGTCCTTAAATAAGGTAGACACGGGAAAAGGTTTTCTCAAGGGATGAGTGTATAAGTTACATAAAGTGATGTAGTACTCTATTCAATAGTAGAACATTTGAAGATACAGGCATTATGAGGCTCAGGTTTGGGTTTACCTTCTAGTGAATATAAATGATAGATGTTTGATCCATAGGTGTGGGTAACAATGTAGGGTCTAAGCTAATTAGGAGTGAGTTTTCCCATTTACTTTTATCGCTTTGGTTGCATGTTGATTTTCATTTAGGACAAGATCACTGACCTCGAAGGTTTGTTCATGGACACATTTTTGATAGGCATGTTTGATATGTTTTTGTAGATTTGAAGGTGATCAAGAGCATTTAAGTGACGTTCATATAAAAGCTCAAGTTATGCCAAACACTCTTTGTGAAAATCATCATTGTTGAGCATGTATTTGAGTGAGACGCGAAGAGATGGAATTTGGACGTCGAGTGGAAAAGACTGAATTTATACCATAGACCAAAGAAAATGTGTAGCCATGGTGGAAATACAAATACTAGTGCGGGAAGCCCTTAAGGGAAAAGGAATTTGTGTGTTCCAATCCTTACCAAGTATCGTTGACTTCTTTCATAAGAATCTTGTTAAGATATTTGTTAGTTAATTTTTCCTAGACATTTGTTTGTGGGTAGTAAGGTGAAGAAAAATGAGTTTAATGCCAAAGGTATCACACAAGTTTTACGAGTTTTTTTTTTTTAAATTTCTGTTATCACCGAATCACAAAGACACCCCGTGCATGTATTTGAACTCACAAGCAGTGTGATTGGATAACATGGGTACTATCTCCAAGTTGTGGGACTTGCTTTACTTGAGCAGACTCCGAGAGAAAGCTGGTTCTTACTCTAAACTACCCGCCACAATCTACTCTAATGCAGGATAAGCTAACTGTTCTAATCTAAATTTCCAAGGGACCAGGGAGAGAGAATACATAAAATGAAAGCCTACACTAAAGCGGTGATACACCAGAAAAGGAGGGTGTGAGAGTAATCTCCAAATGTGTGAAATACAGAGGGAAAGTGCACACTAGAAGAGGTGATGACAGTTCACCATAATCTAGCAAAATGCATTCACAACAATATTCCAAGCATACACAATGTTAGTGAATTCCTGCAAGAACATAATAATAGACACAATATTCTTGTAGAAAGATAAAAGGGGCAAGAAGAATGCAAGAAAACACAGCAGGGGAAGATACATCCACAAACTTTGTATTTTATTGCTTCCTGGTATGCATGATTCGAGACTATTACAAGATAAGGGCACGGATCACCATGCGAGGAGTCCACTACAAGGGCCTGCAACACATTGGCTTCACAAAGCAATTTTGTGAGCTTTGCTACCCAAAACTCTCCCCTTTACTGATGAGCCCAACACTCCAATTTATAGAAAAATGAGAAGGAGAAGAGAAGTGAAAATGGAAATCCCGAAATCTGTCTTTAACCACACTGTAGAAGCATTAAATTGAGTGAAATGATTGTATATTACTTGAAAAAGGCTCCCCATCTTTGTCCCATGTGCTGCGAAGAGAAAGAATGATGACCATGCCTCTTAATTGCACTCCCAAGCTACCAAATAAAACAACTTTGTTCGAATCTGGCCACGTTTTCTTTAAAAACTCAATCAATTTCTGATCAAATATGGAATTTCTTGATTTTTGTGCATCGGTCTCGGAACCATGATTCTAACGGTACCAATTTTGTGCAATTTCATTAAGAAATACAAAAGTTATGGCCTTCGAGTGCGGGCAGCTATTTTGGAGTGCAGCGGGCGTTTTCATCGTCATTTGTGACGGGAATGAACATTAACCTATTTGGAGCCAAATATGTTTCTATTAATTAAATATACCTATCCTCATTAAAAATAAGAAATCTAGTTTACGTGGCGTAGAGGACGTCGTGCTCGTTCCAGAAAGTCCAATTTTGTGAAAATCGGAGCTCGGAGTCAAAAGTTATGGCTGTTTGAAGTTTCTCAGGTCAAACATTGACTTTTCCTCTTCTGTCTTCACCCATTTCGTGCTTTTGCATCCCACACGTCCCTCGCGTACTTTTGTCCCAGCTGTCCCGAGATGATCCTTCACCCATTTCACACTTTCGCGTCCCACGCGTCCCTCGCGTACTTTTGTCCCGGCTGTCCCGGACGAACCTTCACCCATTTCACACTTTCACGTCCCACGCGTCCCTCGTGTACTTTTGTCCTGGCTGTCTCGGACGAACCTTCACCCATTTCGCGCTTTCATGTCCCACGTGTCCCTTGCGTATTACTTTTGTCCCGGCTGTCCCAGACACCAAGACTTAGCCATTTTTCATGATTTTTCCTGGCCCGAGCCTGTCTTCTGCAACCTTTCCACATTTTTTCAGAGCTTGCTCTTTCTTTCTTGGCTAGGGGAGTTAGAAAAAATCTGAGGGGACCCCAGCAACCTGATGCTTTGCCTTGAATCAATATAATTGCTTGGGACTAAAGAATTTGATGCATGTTATCAAAATTTACCTTGGGGGTGAATTTTGGATAACAATTTCCATTGTCGATGATGAGGTGATGAGGAACACCAAAGTGACAAATTATGTAATGGTTGATGAAGTCACAAATTTTCTTGGCTTTTATAGAAATGATAGGTGAGGCATCAACCATTTAGTATAGTATTCAATTGTGGTGATGATCCATTGGCGACGTTGAAAGGAATGAGGGTTAATAATTCCTACAAGATCCCAACCCCATTGTGAAAGGTCAAAGCTAACTAACAACTTGTAAGGAATGGTTAGGGGTATGATGAAAGTTAGAATATTTCTAAAATTTCACACAACATTTGACATAGTTACACCAATCCTAATTTAGGATGGGCTAATAATGCTCGAGGTGAAGGATGTGTTTAGCAATAACGAGACTTTGAAATGACCTCCATAAATTCCATCATGGATTTCCTTCACTGTGTATGGGATTTCATAACTATTGAGGCATCAAAGTATGATATCTTTTGTCAAAGATGCATTTATAAAGGATACCTCCCATGATGAGGTAACAAGAGACGTTTTGAAGAAAATCTCATCGACCATTTCGAGTGAGGTCTTAGGGTATGATTGAAAGGGATAGGTAATTAGTGTATTGCTTATACAAAATATCACATGAGTTGGATTCAATACATCCCACAAAATTTACTTCATTGGTAATATAAGAAGGGGATTGCAATTGTTGTACTATGACAAAGTTTTGTGAATCTAAGGCTGAAGCAGGCATCTATGAGGCAAGGAAAGCCATGGTATTGAGTAGTTTACTAGAGGAGTGAGATGTAGTTTTAAGGTGGTAGTGATCAAATGTAGTCAAAAGCAGTCGGCATGATTCTTGTAATTTTGTAGGACCTCGTTATGACATTAATAAACACCATTGACTTGGTTCACCATTAGTTGTGAGTCATCGAATATATTAATAGATGTAACATCTAAAGAAGTGGAAGTTTGGAGACTAATACAAGAACCTCACATTTGGCCATGTTATTGGTAGTGCGATCAAGTCAACTTTGAACTACAAAGTCATGGGTTCACAATAAAGAGGAATGAGAAGGACTCATGCACCACCCCCATGTCAACATTTGGAATCGTCGAAGAATAAGGTCATTTGGTAAATAATATTTTCCTCAGGTGAATCATCAAGGGAGAGGGTAGCGATAGATTCATCTAGGAACTCAAAGTTGGAAGATTGATGTCTAGGAAGTGGCGTATCGTGATTTGGTCCTAAATAACTTTTCCTTTGATAGAATTTTGATGAATAAATTCTAGGTCTAAGTAAGCGAAGCGTGATCCATTGAGATGTGTGTTTGTGTTGAAAAGTCTTAGCATACATGTAATGAAAAGGGTCATTATTAGTTATGAAAAAGGTTTTGTGGTTGAGTAGGTAGTGGTGAAGTTTAGTGGCCACAAAAACTAAAGAAAGACAAATATTTTCCATGTGTGTATATCTAGTCTCATAGTCTAAATTCGTACATCTTATGTATTAAAAGGCTTGCTCCTTATGTTGCTCATTGCAATGAGAAAGCATGGCACCCAAGGAATGGTTAGTGGCAGAGATGTAGATGTAGAAAGGTTTGCCATATTTAGGTGTAATGAACACGAGGTGCTTGAAGAAGATACTATTTCAATGCTTAAAAAACTTTGTGACACACTTAATTCTAATTAAAGGATATATCATTTTTAAGAAGATGATGAAAAGGATGACACCAATTTGTGATTGGCAAAAAATATTGAATAGATTATAATTTTCCTTGATGACTATGCAACTAGTGAAGATTAGTAGGTGGTGGCATCTTGAGTATTGCCTTGATTTTATCAGGGTTGACTTCAATTCAAGAAGAGAAACAATAAAACCAATGAGATTTCTAGAGAGAAACACAAAGAAACACTTCTTCGGTTGAAGGTGAATGCATTATTTTATGAGATAGTCAAAGATGGTTTTAAGGACATGGAGATGTTTAGCATGACTTTTGGATTCACCCAAAAGTTTGTCCACATAATATTCCAATATTTTATGCATAATGTCATGGAAGTTATAGGTAATCACATGTTGATAAGTGGCACCGACATTATTCAAACTAAAGGGCATGACTCAATACAAAGATGTCCCCCAAGAGATGAAGAGGGTGGTTTTATGTTGATCTTATGGTGTAATCAATATCTTGTTATAACACGAGAACTGTCCATGAGAGATAAAATCTCATGGCCTATTATTAGATCAAAATTCGGTCAATGTTTTTAAAGAAAAATCTTATTTGGGACAAGATAAGTTAAGGTTATGGAAATATATGTATATGAGAATCCCCTGTCGCTAGGGTGATAAGAACAATGTTAAAAATACATTGGAGATAATCAATGGGTAGAATAGAACAAACATAAAGGAGGCACTTTGGAGTTCCATTTTTATGATAAGGGAAATACGTGGATGTATTTTTAAGCTTCGTTTCACGAGTTTAACGTAAATAAGGGTGATAATATTGTGGACCATGATATTTGGGTCAATACTAGGGCATATAAGCATACGACCAAGAAAAAGAGTTACTATGTTAACTAAGGAGAGAAGGTTAAGCTTCCATATCAATATGATCTAAATATTTTCCAATCTTTAGAATGCGGGGATCATCTGAGTTGTAATTTTTATCTTTATGGTTGATTAATTCAACGTGATTTATGTCTCAAAAGTTAATTACTGATGAATGTAACAATTCTCTTCACCTAGATAGGTAAGTAGAGAATCATCACCTTGACATTGAACAAATTTTATATATGGTTTATTATCATCTAACATGTCAAGATAAAGGAGTGGAATGGAAGAAGGATCCTCACACCCATGATGATAGGTCAGAGGTCCCAAGGAAATTGTGTTTACGAGAAAGAAAAAAACATTAGGAGGAATGGATTCTTGATGCATGGACTTCAGAGGGGAAGGTGGGGTGATAGGTGAAGATGGTGTAGAAGATAGTATACTAGGTGATGAAGGTAGGGAAGGATGAGTTTCTTCTACAAGGTGAACACAATTCTTATTTGAACTTGGTGGTGTAGTGAAGCCGATACCACTATGATATTTATGTTTGTGGGTTGTGTAGGGTATAACTGTGTGACAACCTTGTTCATAAAGACAAAATTGAAAACCATTCCAAGCACAATGATGGAGAAATGTATGGATGAAGTGGTTTTTAGTGAGGTGTTTGAAATCAAATAAAAAGGGGTGTGTTATGGCTGGTTATTTGAGTGAATAAGAAGCGATATATAGTTACCCATATACCATGTTTGTGCAGAGAGCTGAGGAGAACCATAGGAAATTACTCCTATACATTTTTCATAATATGGATTTTGGTGTAGGATACTTTAATCTTGAGGAGTAAGGAAATTATTGATGTTATAGATGTGGTACTCCCTCGAGGAAAGACATTGAAAAACATCTAACAAGGGATCAGATTTTGGGACTTGGGATGATGAGATGGATGAACTACTCAAATCTTAGGAAGATGAAGGTGGTTTAGATTTGGAATCAACAAAAGTGGAGGAATGGATGGGTCACTTGTTGTATATGGTGTGGAAGAACTTGTAGGTGTGGTAATGCAATAAGGTGACATGAAAATGGAAGAAGGAATGCCAACAAAATAAGTGGTATTAGCGGTAGTAGGTGGTGGTGGATGCTTGATTTGGACTCACGACTTCATTTAGGTAGTATAACATGTTATACATAATGAAAGGAAGGATCTGCATGAATGGTATATGGTTTCCCTTCATACTCTAATTTTAGGTAGCGGTGAAGTGTTAAATGTACACATCCCATGGCATGAATCCAATGTTTTCCAAGTAACATGTTATATTAGAATTCACCTTAAATAACTTAGAAGATATTGTGAAGAATGAGAGGACCCAAATGGACATGGAGGAGTATGGTACCAAGGGTGGAAGTGATGGTATCATTAAATGAGCACATTAATTGGGTTATTAGGCATGCAATTGACAAGTATACACATTTTATTGTATATACGTGAGGAAATGATATTTATACTCACACAAGTGTCAATCATAACTCGTTGGACACGAGTATCATTGATGTGAAAAGAGATGAAGAGATTTATATTGGGATGAAATCGAATGGAAAGGAGAAATATTTGAGTCGGAGAAAATGAGAGTGGAAATTTGATGGGTGGTAGTGAGGAGAGAAGTTTTAGGTGAAGTGGTAAGTGCAACTATGTGGTGAGGAGTGAATATGGCATTGACAAGTGAAGGGTCATTGGGTAATACCTCGATGGTTTGCAGGATCTCAAGGAGAGCTGGTGGTGAGATTCAGAGGTTTGGATGAGATCATATAATGACATTTTTAGAGGTGATTGCACCAATTTCTTAATGATTGTATGATGGGAAACTTTGTCTGAAGTGGGGTATATGGGTCCAAAGATGGTGATTTTAGGTGCAGGTGTAGATGGAATGTTGGGTAATGAGTGTTGTGGGTGGGCTACCTATCTTCTCTTTCCCTTTGTCTTTCCGAGCTCGAGTAGTGACTTTAACCATGTTAATCTAAGGTAAATAAGATGGTGTGTCCTGAAAGGTGAAGCAATATATGGGGCAAGAAAATGTGGGACATTGGTCTTGTAAAAGGAGTATGGAACAATTAATTTTTTGAGTTTGGGCTAGTTCTCTAATGCGGACCATGTTGATCTAAAATTTCAGAGGAGGGTAAAAGAGATGTGGAAGTGGAGATGGAGGTTCCTAACTAAGTATGGGGTTAGGATGTATGGTGATAGGTTAAGGTGGAATAGGGTCCTCATCTAAAATTTTGTCAACATCAATTTTTTTATCCGAGAGGACATAGGTGAAGAATAATAGTATTAAGAGACTTATAGTTGTCTACATCATGCCCTGACACACGATGATAAGCAAAAAAATTAGTGTCATCAAACCCTTCTGGATTTGGTTTGAGGGGGTCATTAGGTCTAAGTTGTGGCAATGTGATAACAAAGGTTTCTAAAAGGCTATCTAGGATGTTGGAGTAAGACCCTGCCAATGGATCATAATGTGAAGTGAGTGTGGGTATTGTTGGATGATTGGGTAAAACTAGTGGAGAAGACGTCACCAGAGGTGGAATTGGAGGTTGAGTAAGTTTGACTACCAAGTTTTTAGATAGTACAATTCTAGGTTTAGGATACACATTTTTAGTTAAAGGTGTATTTGGTGAACTAGTTATCGAGGTGGTGTATGTTTATCTAATTTTTTTGAAGGTACTAGGGCTTTGGGTTTGGGTTGTACTTTCCTTGTTAAATGTGTAGGAGTAGTGCGTGATGTAGAAAGGTATGAAAATGGTGGAAGGGGATGGGTTAACCAAGGTGACAATGGAGGTGTAGTGAAGATGGTAGTGGGAGACATTGTTGAAAGGAATGGTTGAGGAGAAGGAAATTGCATGGGTAATGATGAGGGTAGAGAAGTTTTTTTGTTAGGGATGGTAGAAAGGATGAAGGAAATATGATGGTGTAGGTTGGGTAGGAAATTTTTGTGGAATATAAGTCTGTGACGAGGAGGTATGTTGTTGTATTTTTGTTTTCCTTGGGTTAAAGGTTTCTAAAAAAGGTTGATGGTTATGGGTCTCGAGATAAATTCAAGTGGTGAATTTGACCATGACATATTGGTTGAAGATAGTTTATGTGGCCTAAAAGGTTGGGTTTTCTCTTAGGTGAGGGAACAATATTTGTGACAATTTACAAGGAGTGTGGAGATGAGTTTATATATGGATGAAGGTATGGATACATGTAGGGTTTTTTGCATAAGAATTTGCTTGGTTGATGATAATGGTTTAGATGTGGGTAACGGTGATGAAGAATAGGTGATTACAATTGGCATAGGAAGGATAGTTTTGGTTGTCTTAGACACCTTTGGATAAATCGTGGAAGTATCGGAAGATGATATTATCCTTTGAGTGGAGAAAGAGAGCCGAAGGTGTCCGAAATACATGGAATTATCGACATAATCTAAGTGCATAGCCAATCATGAGAAATTATTTGGCTCAAATAGTGATGAACATGTTGTGATACCCATCAAAAAAATTCTTAGTTAAGGTACAGAAAAGTCTCTTCCTCTTCCTGAATAGCGAAAAGTGAAGCGAGTAGATCAACAAGATATGGGAATGTCCTACAAGAAGTTTCACTTATAGGTAGGAAGGGTATGAATGGATCCTCTATGGGTGGAGGAGATGAGAAAAAAAGTTCCATGGGTTCTTCCGGGTAACATAGTCGAATGGGATATGTTCCCTTTCATTTGAGAAGTAGGAAAAATGAACTCCATATTTGTTGGGAGAAAAGTTGAAAGAAATTCATTGGTAGGTGAAATTGTTGATGTTATCCACACCTCCATAATTAGAGGGGTAGACATAGTGGGTTCTGTGATGAGAAGAGGCATGGATGTAATAGTTCCTCTATAGATGAAGAACTAGGTGTAAAGGATCCTCCGTGGGTAGAGGATTAGATGGAACAGACTCCTCAGTGGGTAAAGGAGTTCATGTTAGAATCTATTCAATAGAGGGGATGATGAGCATATTAGTGAAAATAAGGGGGACCATGTCAAAAATGGAGTGAACCTCATGCACTTGCATGTTAGAGGATTCACTAGTTGGTTTTGACGTGTGATTGTGGTTGGAGAATGGCTTCCTGAAGATGTTTAGGTTTTTTTGCCAAAGTATGCTACGATTATATAAGACAAGCTCACCATTATCTAACATCTCATGGATGATGTTTTTAAACGTTATACAATTTCCACCATTTTTACCTCTTACATGGTGATAATTATAGTAATCATTTTCCTTATACCATGTAGGAAAAGGCGAGATGGATCAAAAATAGTATGTGGTTTGATTGGTGGAAGCTCAATGGCCCCAACTTTGAGAAGTTTTTCCAAGATGGAGGAGTAAGGCTCTCCTATGGGAGTATATTTTTGTTGTTCCCACTTGAATTGGAAAGTTTTCAACGAAAAAATATTAGTAGATGGTTTGGTTAGTTGAAGGATGAGATTAGTCGACCTTCAAGACCACCGCGTTGGTAGATCCCTTAACCTTGGAATGGTAGTGAGAATGATTGGTGTTTTCTTTAGAAGAAGAAGAAGAATTTTTTGGTTTGAAGGGAGTGCTCTTATTTTGTAACTAAATTTTCTTTTCTTTGATAGCATGAATTTCAAGTTTCCATTCCATTGTCAATGCCTCTTAAAATGTGCCATTTTTTTGACATGGAGAGTTGGCCGAGATGTGTCTAGCGTAAGCTCAAGTAAAAAACTCTATTAACTCGGTTTGGGGTAGTTGGAATATGAGTTGATTCATCAAGTTGCGCCAACGAGTGACAAATTCTATGATAAATTCTTCCTCATATTGGCATGTCGTGTACATGTCAGTTATTGTGACTTTCTTGACAATGTTAATATAAAAATGTTCTAGAAATTCCAGATCTACATGGTTATATGAGAAGATGGAGTTCTTGGGTAGCGTCTTATGCCAATATAAATTAGTTCATTTTAGAGGCATTGGGAATGTTTGCAAAAGTAAAGTGTTATCTTGAGTGATGATATAACACACGTGTTTAAAATATTGTAAATGTTTTTGTGGGTCTTCTTTACTATTAAATCGGTTGAATTTTAGCTTTTCCCAATGCATATGGTATGGATGAATCAACACATAAAATTGAATAGGATCATTATAAATATCATCGTAAGTCATAGAGTTTACATGAGCACAGAGACAAAGGCTTCTATTGTCTACATTTTATCCATCATCATTTTAATGAGATCATTTATAGGTTGTGATAACAGATCACCCGTACGGTTTGAGGAGGGAGGTAAGATGGACATGACATGGATGACACCCCAGTATGTGGTGGTTCCGAGTATGAAAAATGGGATGAGGGAATGTAGGTGATGAAAGATGTCATGGGTAAATACCCAGGATAAGTGGTAGACAAAATAGGTGGTTGTTGGTGATAGGTGTAGGTAGGTGGGGTGGATGTAAAAACTCTCATGGTGATCGGTGGGAGAGAATGTGGGATGGAAAGAACAAGGTTCTATAAGGGGTGTGAGCTACCAACACCAGAGGTAGATGAGATGTTAAAGGTACATAGGAAGTGGATAGTGGTATTGTAGATGTCATAGCGGTGATGGATGTCAAAGGCATGGTAGTTTTCATAGGTGCAACAACTAAAAATAATGTACGGTCAATGTAAAACCATATGTGATGAGGAAAAATGGGTAAGGATGTACTCGTAGAGGCGGATATCAAGGGAGTGCAGAATAGGGGGAAAGGATATATGAATGCTATAGATAAGTGACCATTAGGAGTCTCAAAGTGGATTAGTGGACCGAGATAATTTTGCAAGGCAACGGGTTTTGGATTGAGGAGTCTGAAAAAATCCTCGTCATCGGTGTGTATGATAATAGGCTAGTTCGGGTCCATAAGTGATAAAATAGAAGGTGGGGATGGACTAGGTGGAAGTGGCGTGTGGATAACATAAAACACGAGGGCGTTGTATTTTTACGAGTCAAAACCATATGACTAATGGTAAAATTATTAATCGAGCTTCGTTTGAGATAAAAACACGAAATGTGGACTATAATGAATCTAGTTAGTGGAAATTTCTCATTTTTGATTGTAAATCAAACACAGAGAACAACAATAGTTTTATGACCAATCTTGTTGAAGAGGGTAAATGATGTCGGTTTCTTTATCGATGTCAGTTCATGTGAAAAAAATGAGAGATTAGAAGATCTAGTAATGAAAGTTTAAAATGGGTCAACATGGACCTTGAACATGGATGCTGAATAAAATATAACAAGTCGTGAGAAGAACATAAAAGTGTCAAATAATATTTTGGTAGAAATAACCAAAATAACATAAAATTGACGTCTCTCATTTAATCGATGCTGGTGAGATGATATAAGCGATGTACAGCAATCGCTGAGCCGACCTGAGTTTCTATGAAATATGGGAAGAGAAGAATAACTGAAATTTTGGTTCTTTAGATCAAATAAAGGGTCCAACCTAGAGACCGAGAATGGCATGAGGAGTCCTAATTTACCCAAAATAAATTGGAATAAACTATTCATGATGGGAGTGACATAAAAGGATGTGAAATAATGAACAAACACAACTCACACATCAAAACACAATAAGATAAAATATAACAAACACTAAATCCTAAGTTGTAGAGTTTATGTTGTGGCTTATGTGATTTAGGGAGGACTCTAAGCAAAAGATAAATTTTCATTAACAAAGCTAGCATACTGAGAAACTAACACATATGGCTGGTTTCGGAGTAAATTTTTATGTGGAGTTCACAATATATATGTTACCATACATGGGGCCCTACTCTAATATGATTCTTGGCCAAAACACCAGCTAGAGTCCCATCCTCAATTCTCGATCATTACATTGTTGTGGCTACCTCAGTGAAAAGATGTTCTTTAAGAAATGTATAGTTTTTTTATTTGGTTTGGTATAAAGAGTGTGTCGAATGTGAGCTATGGTTTATTCCCACCAACCATTCGATTGTAATGACTTCAACATGTAGGTTGCAATGAAATTTAGATTAGCTAAAAATTCAACAAAATTAGAAATGAAAGTGCACAAGTTTTAAAACCAAAATCCAAAAATTATATTCAATGAGAATAAATTATGAAGAGGTTAAGGAATAATTTCAACTAAATGCAATGCAAATAAAGAAAGAATAGTTATTTTTAATCCCAAAAGAAAAATGTGACTAAGACAATCAAAAGAAAATAATGTTTCCGAGAGAAGAAGCTTAATGGGAACATGTTTGAATGATAATAGACAAAGAATATTTTTCGTAAAAATAATGAATAAATGCAACAAAACCAAACAAGGCTCATTTGGGCTTGCCGATATGTTTCACCTAATTTTTGGTAGAGATAAACTAAATAAGGTTGTTTGTGCGTGTTGTAGAAGATCAAGCCAACTTTGAAGAGCTCCTTTTTTTTTGAAGGATTACCTTAAAAGAACACAAGACCACAAAGAAACAATTAAAACAATAATGAGTGTGCTAGATCAAGGAAGTGTGGTGTTTTATAGAAAGGATGTAAATCCATTGTTTAATAACAATTTAATGCAAGGAAAATGATAAAAAAATAAAAACTTAGTGTTTTTAATATGATTAAGGCATCTCATATGAAAAAAATAAGTAAAATCTAAATAAAATTTAGGTTATGGTCAAATCTAGAAGGTTTGTAGGCTGGTATGGGATTACGGGTGCAGCGGAGGCTATAGGGGAGGTATGGGAGATTTAAAGAGGTTCTGGATGGTTTTGAAGAATTTGTGAGATCTCTAGTTTTTGGTATTTCACAGACACAAAGACCAACGTCACAGGTTAACCATTGTTGGCTAGGATAGGTGACCTGGCGATGATTAGGTAACCAAAGTTGGTAGGGGTAATTGGTGAGAAAATATTAAATTGGGTTTACAATCCTCTCTATGATTACATAGAGAGTGAGGGTGGTGTACGTACGGGTCGTAAATTTAATTAGAAGGCTCAAGAATGCTTAGAAGTTTATTAGAGAGGATGTAAAGGTCTGGTATGGTTGAACAATGGGTTGGTGGAAAGAAGGAGATAAATGAATACATGAAGAAATGAAATATAATAAAATAAGTAAAGGATTTATACTTTAAGAAAGAAAAATATGACTGAAATCACAAATACTTACTTACACGTACATATCATGTGAATGAAGGTGTATGCTAGTTGGTCTAAGAAGAGATCCTGAATTTAGTGTGTGGTGGCAATGCTCAGATGTTTTCTGTGAGTTTCCCTAATTCTCTGGAAGGAGAACTAGATGCATTCTTGGACCTATGGTTGAGTGTTTTGTGTCATCTAGATGCAAGAAGGTTTTGGATTCGTGCTTGAATGAAATAAGACTCCTCCGAATGAATCAATTGCAACCAACCTAGGTGAAGAGTTGGAAAAATGTATTTAACCTAATTGATGGTGGTTAGGTGACCGGTGTCGACCGAGGAATAACCAACATCGGTTAAGGTGGATAAGTCTAGGTTTTTCAAAAATAGCCTGATATTTTCTATTTTTGGCATGATTGATATCTTTAATCTGGGTCTCAAGTGATAGACTCCACCCAGATAAATATGAGTCCTTCTTAGAGAATTACATTGATTTATTGTTAGTGGAAGAGATGTATATGTAGAAAGGTTTTCCATAAATAGGTGGAGTGAGCATAGGTGGTTGAAGAATATATTATTTCAATGCTTCAAAAGCTTTGTGACACTCTTCATTCCAATTGAAGGATATATCATTTTTAATAAGATGATGAAAAGTATGAAACCGATTTGATAGTTGGGAAAAAAATGCTAAATAGATTGCGCAATTTTCCTTGACAACTATGCAACTCGTGAAGATTAGTAGGTGGTGGAATCTCAATTATTTCCTTGATTTTTGTAGGATTGACTTTAATGCTCCATAGAGAAACAATAAAACCAAGGATATTTCAAGAGATAACCATAGAGAGACACTTCTTTGGTTGAAGGAAAATGCATTATTTGATGAGATGGTCAAAGATAATTTTAAGGACATGAAGATGTTCAATACAAATTTTGGATTTACCCAAAAGGTCATCGACATAATATTCCAATATGTTATGCATAATGTCATGGAATATATAGGTCATTGCATGTTGATAAGTGGCAACTGATATTATTCAAACCAAAGCGGGATGAGCCGATATGAGGTCCCCCAAGGGTGATGAAGGCGATTTTATCTGATCATATGGTGCAAGTAATATCTTATTATAACCTGAGAACATGTCCATGAGAGATAGCATCTCATGGACTATTTTTAGATCAAAACTTTGGTCAATGTTGGGTAAAGGAAAATCTTATTTGGGGAAATCTATGTAAAGGTTACAAAAATCCATGCATATGCGGATTCCCCTTGTCATTATGGTGATAGGAATGATGTTAAAAATCCATTGAGGATAATCAATGGGTAGAATACAAAAAATAGAAAAAGGCACAGAGTTCTTCTTTTACAATAAGGGAAATATGTGGATGTATTTTTCAGCTTCTATTTCATAGGTTTAATGTCAAGAAAGGTGAAGATATTATGGACCGTGATAGTTGGATCAATACCATGCATAGTAGTGCATGACCAAGAAAAACGCTGCTATGTTTAGAGAGGAAATAAGTGTAAGCTTCCTTCGGTAGGATCTAAATATTGGAAAATATTTAGAATGCGGGTGGTCATCCTCGGAGAGTGAATTTTATTTCTATGGTTGATTCATTCATCTGGTTTATGTCTCATATGGTAATGACTATTTAATGCCACAATTCTCTTCACCTAGATAGGTAAGTAGAGAATCATCATCTTGACATTGAACAACGTTGATAGACGGTGTGTTATCATCTAACATGTTAGGATAAAGGAGAGGAATCGAAATAGTATCGTCACCATCATGATGCTAGGTCGAGGTCCTAAGGAAATGGTGTTTACAAAAAATAAACAAAAGTTAGGAGGAATGGATTATGGATCCATAGACTCCATCACGGGAAGGTGCTTGGTGATAGGAGAAGATAGTGTATAAGATAGTATACTAGGTGATGAAGGTAGGGAAGGTTGAGTTTCTTATACTGAGGAAAATACACGCATTCTTTGGACTAGGTGGTGTAGCGAAGCCGATACCACTACGATATTTATGTTTGTGGGTTGTGTAGGGTATAACTATGTGACGACCTTGTTCATAAAGACCAAAGCCAAAGCCCTTCCAAGCACAACAATGGAGAAAGGTATGGGTGAAGCGGTGGTTAGTGAGGTGTTTGAAATCATATGAAAAGGGGTGTGTTGTGGTTTTTATTTAATTTAATAAGAAGTGACAGCTAGTCCCCCAATACCATGTTTGTGCGAGAGATGAGGAGGACCATATGAAATTACTTATCCTATATGTTGGTCATAATATGGATGTTGGTGTAGGCTACCATACTCTTGAGGAGTAAGGAAAGTATTGATGTTATAGAGGTGATACTTCCCAAGGAAATATGTTGAAAAAAATCTAACAAGGGATCATAATTCGAGACTTGGGATCTTAAGATAGATGAACTACTCGAAGCTTGGGAAGATGAAGATGGTTTATCTTTGGAATCAACAACAATGGTAGGAATGGATGGGCCACTTGTGGTAGATGGTGTGGTATAAATTTTAGGTGTTGTAATGGTATCGGTGAGATGAAAATGGAAGAAATAATGATAGTAGAATAAGTGGTAGTAGCGTTAGTAGCTTGATGGTGGTGCATGCCTTATTTGGAATCATGACATTGTTTAGGCATTATAACATGTTATAGGTCTTGAAAGGGGAAGGATATTCTAGAATTGCATATGGGTTCCCTTCATACTTGAATTTAATGCAATAGTGAAGTGTTAAAGGTACACATCCCATGGCTCAAATCCAAGGTTGGCTGAGTAACATGTTATATTAGAATTCCCCCTCAAGAATGTAGAAGAGCTTGGGAAGAATGCGAGGACCCTAATAAACATGGAGGATGATGGAACTAAGGGTGGAAGTGATGGCATGATTAAATTAACACAATATAAATGGTTTATTAGGCATGCAATTGGAAGGTATACACATTTTCTCGTATGCACATGAGAGAAATGATATTGATACTCACACCACCGTCAATCATAACTCCTTGGACATGAGTATCGATTATGTTACAGAGATGAAGAGAAAATTAAAGTGGAAACTTCATGTGTGGTAGTCCGGAGAGAATTTTTAGGTGAGTGGTAATTGAAACTACGTGGTGAGGAGTGAATATGGAATTGGTAGGTAAAGGGTCATTGGGTAATATATTGATGGTTTGGAGGATCTCAAGGAGACCCTAGCGGTGAGATTCAGAGGTTGGGATGAGATAATATAATGACCTTTTTAGAGGTGACTGTGCCAATTGCTAAATCATTGCACAATGGGAAACTCTATCTGAAGTGGGGTATGTGGGTCCACAGATGGTGATTTTAGGTGTAGGTGTAGATGGAATGTTGGGTAACATTCTACTGAGATGGAATACCTCTATTCTCTTTCCCTTTTTCTTTACTGAGCTTGAGTGGTGACTTAAACCATGTTGATATGAGGTAAATAAGAGGGTGTGTCATGAAAGGTGTAGCTACATATGGGGAATTTTTTTGGGACATTGGTATTTTAAAAGGAGTATGGCATAATTAATTTTTGAGTCTAGGCTATTTCTCTAATGTCGACCATGTTGATCTCAAATTATAGACGAGGGTAAAAATAATGTGGTGTTGGTGCTTGATTTGATCTCGCCCAATTTGTTGGATGAATTCTTCAATCGTGTTGTTTGAAATATTTTCTATTTCCACTGAATGGATGCGTCAAGTTTAATCTTTTCTAGGGGTTTATTTTAAGTCCTTCTCTATGGTTGTGGATTGTTGTTGAGCCATGAATTATTTGTATTTTCTCTATCCTTGGTAAAAAAATTCTAAATTCTTGGCACGGTGATTGCTGAAGTTCTTTGCATTTTACTAGTCAACAGGCATGTTTTCCCAATCAAATTATATCCCGGCAGCATCTGAGATATGTGGTCATCTTTGATTGGATGAGGAATGATGTGTTTATTTTATAACCTTGTCACTTTTGGATATGTTTACAAAAAAAGGATGAATTGGTCCCATGGCTTTGTTGAGTTTTAATTGGTTGTTTGAAATTATGAAGTGGCGAGAAAAAATTTATTATTTTTGCCCCAAGGTGTACACATGTTGAAATTCATGTAGTTGTGGAAGGATGGGAATTTTTTGTGTTTTGAGGCTTTATGAAAAAAGGTAAAAATGTAAAAGAAATGCCTAAGGCTATGAGAGGACACATGGCCAATTCTAAGTTAAAACGGAATGGCGGATTGTCGGGTTAAGTTGAAGTATTTTGGCTTTATTTTGTAAAGTAGTAAAGTTTATAAGTGAGCAGTGATCTTTTGTTGACTTAGAGAAGGACATGGTAGTTTGAAAATTCAAAGGTAAGAAGTAGATCATTAGAGGACTTTGAATATTTTGAACTTTTTGTGAAAAGGAGTTAAAGTTTTGAAATGAACTATGATTATGGGGGATCAATTAATGACATGTTTGAGTTAGCATCAAAAATTCAAAGTGGGGAGGTGATTCGTTGGAGAATTTCTATGATTTTTTCCTTTTTTATAAAAAGGGTAAAATTGCAAAGTTAGCCCGACTCTGCTAGGGCCCACATCAAAACTTAAAAGCAAGAAGGCGGATCGCGGGAAATTTTGAAATTTTTGTAAATTATGTAAAAGTTGCAAAATGAGCCATGAATCTTTCGATGCCCAGGTTAAGCCATGTGTGGAGCCCATTTTTCAAAGGAGTAGGGGTGGGAGCAATGCCAAAAAAAAATGTGCATTTTCTTCAAAAGTCATAAAATGCAAAAACTTCCACCGAGGGCCTATTTCAGCTCAAATCCTTCCATGTGGATGGCTCTATTTCAAAGTTATGTAAAGGAAAAATTAATGGATGTTGTGCAATGCATTTTTTTGCTTCCATTAACTCTCTAAGACTTCTGGAGATGTGAATACGCATCATTTTTTATGATTTCTTATCATTTCTATTAGGAAAATGAAATTGAATGGTTGTGGAGCTTGAATTATAAGTTTGAGATATGTGAAAGTTGAATATTTGAAACAGAGTTGCTCAGCACCTACATGAAAAATGAATTCTTTAGATCGAAGCAAGAGAAAATAGTAGAGGTGAGGAGAGAGAAGCTAAGCAGGCGTGAACGGTGAAAAAATGTGATGCCAAAAGAAATAAGCAAGATCGAGTTAACAACCGGTGGAAATATTTGTAAAGATTTTCCTTTTGAACAATGGTAACTTTTGGGTGTAAATATTTTCAAAAGCGTCTCTTTGGAATCATGATCAAAATATGTAACGAAAAGGTTCCTAGAATATTATTTTCTTGGGGAAAGCTTGGATGTAAATTGAGTGCTATAAAAAGCAGGATTTAGTCATGTAAATGGTCAAGGGTTGATTTTTATGAGAAAATTCAAGAAATCCCATCTTAGGAGGAGAGACCATCAAGAAAGTTGTTAATCTCTTGTGTTTTAGATTTGATCGTGTCAAGTTGGTTATTGAGTTTACTACCATTGATGAGCTAATCGAGATTGTTGATCTTGGAAAATTTCCTCTACTTATGAATCTCATCAAATAGTTTTCATGTTCTTGTTGCAATATTATGTTATAATCTCTCTTAATCATACTGAGATCTTTCCCTGTGATAGTGTAGTGGCATTTGCATGATTTCATAATGAGAAGAGATTTCATCTGTAATGAAATAAACAATTTAAAATCACTTTACTCTCACTTGTTGACAAATATTGTTTGTAAGTTTATATGCAGTATCTTAGGCATGATGAACTAGGGATCTTTAATGTTTAATTAAGTATTTAACTTGAGTCCTTCTTGTTGAATTCTTAAGAGTGTGTGAAACCATGCGAGATCTGGGCATCCATTGATGCACACCTTTAGTTGAAGGAATATTTTTAATATTCTAAATTTTTTGTTGTTGATTTTTCCAATTATTATAAAGGTTCTCAAATATAGGGTAAATCAATTTTATCCCGCTTAGCCTCACACCAAAACTTTTTCAAAAACAAGAATCCTACGAACCACCCATGTTTTACTTGTGTATCCTGAATGAAAAATTACATTGCCAATATATGTGCGAAAAGCAATCAAGTTTCAATGTCTTTAGTAACTTTGATCCTTGTTTAGAAAATATCTCCATCTTCTAGAGTGACAACTCGTGAGAGTTATATTGTGGTGTTTTGATCATATTTTCTCAAGGTTTTCTTTGAAAAATTACGCAAAGAAGGATCTATTGATGTCCTTAACCAACAAAAGTTACAAAAATGGGTCCTCTAATCACTGGTGGAAAGGCACAACCTAAAGAAGTGAAGATAGATCAAATCCTTTTATATGGTACTTATCCATTTCTCGATTCCCAGAGTGATAAAGAGGTAGTTGAATGTCCTCCTTAGCTACAAAGGACATATATCATGATTTTTCTATCTCAAAGCTTCTTGTTAAATTTGTGATGTTGGTCGGCTCCCGAGGAGAATCAATTTGGATATCAACACCTTCATGGTGTTATTTCTAGGGAGTTTTTGAAAAAGTGAATACATATTTGGCCTTGTTATGTGTTTTTACACCATCTAAGTGCAAATACGTTGTTCAAAGCGTCATCATATATTTAGATTTGTAATAATTAGCAAATTTACATGTTCATTGTGCAATATTTCCAATTCCTAGTGGTTATTTCACTAAGTTTGTGTCATCGATGATAAATACGGGTAAAGAAGGTCGAGATCTGTGAATCTTTGTAGAATTTTAGTGTTGTGAGACATTTGTGAGTCATTTATAGTGCATTTGCACAACTAAGGTGAAAATCCTTATTAACGATTTCATGTTTTTACATTTCCTTAAACTTTGTCAGTGCCTTAAATTTGTTACTAATATTTGTAAAGTTGGAGGTAAGAATATATTTCTTCAGTTAAAGACTCTGCTAGAAATTTTTTCCATAATTTAGGAAGAAAAATTCGAAGGAAAAAGAATCTAGAAAGTTTTGGAGATCGAAGCATCAAGAAAAAGAGATACAAATTTTGGAAAGTGACCATCCTGTCATTGAAGATTGTCATACATCTTCAAGTGCTTCTAAATTAGGTAGTATTTTTGTCGATTTGAATTCTCCATTTGGAGAGGGGCCATCATTTGTGTTTGAAAAGTTTTCTTCTCGGTTTGTCCTGTGTTTTCCAAATTTGATAAGGTTTTCCATGAAATTGAGTCATTAGGGATATCCATTTTGAAAATTATACTCATTTTCCCCATAGACCCTTTGCTCCTCATCGATTTTTCCCATGAAAGATCACCTCGTTAAGGCAATATGGCCCGGCCCCTACCACAGACCTCCATTTTTGTGAATACCTTTGGTCCTATAAATTTAAGAGGTATGGATGTATATCCTAATGTTGTGCCACAAGATGTTAAAAATAGATTGCACGAATTTCAAGGGAATAATCTTATCCCGGTGATCACATCTAAATGTTTTTGTCAATATGATGGAAGACTTTGAAATTGAATTTGAAGAAGTGTATATAATTTTTTTATTAATACTCTTGAGGAGGATGCATGTGATTGGTATAAAGCTTTTCCGGACAATTTAATAGATTCATGGAATGAGATTAAAAATTCCTTTAGAATACAATATTCGGATAAAAAAGATCCTAGGTTTCTTTTATTGAAATTTGAAAATATAAAAAATCCAAATGAATATGTACATGATTTCAATACTAGATTCAACAAAACCTTGAGAATATTGCCTATAATCTTAAGGCCAAGTGATGAATCATGTCTTATAAAGTATTCTTATGCTTTTGAAAAAAGGTTGCTTATTATTTGATGGACAAAAACCCGATGTAACTTTAAGCCAAGCCTTTATCATGGATTTGTAGATTGAAAATAACATCAAGGTAGTTGGCAAGCCTCCTAAGAGGAGGTTGTTAAGTTGATCAATCCATAGAAGCCTCAATCAAACAAAGTTGTGGATTTGGAGTATGTTGTAAAGACTTTGAAAAGAGTTGTTAAAGAAACATCTTACAAGTTAGCGAGTAGAGAAGGGGATAGGATAGAGTTCCCAAAGTCAGGAACAAGCCAAAAAGGCCAAGAGAGATTTGGAAATCATCCCATAGGTGATCGAGAGATCATATGACATAGGTAAAGGTCCCATGGGGCGGGGAAATAGACAACCCCCACCTTGGGAAAATAGAATGGTGCACGATGCTTTGCAACCTACGATTTGTTCTTTGCTGGAAAAGCTAATGAAATTGAGTGGTGTGATTGATGTTTCTTGCCACATTCTCCATGTGATGAAGACAAATAAGTTGAGAAGTTAATGATGGCAGAGATAGATGAAGATGCATGCATGAGTGGAGTTCTCCACAAGCTCACAATAGGAGAGCAACTTGAATTGAATTAATTCTTGCTAGAAAAATCGAAAGTTTATGGGATTGCATTCCTTTGGTATTACCTCTTCCTCCCACTCATGCTTTTGAAATTGATATGATCTGATCTAATGATTCTCCTAGTCATGATTTGGAATACTTAAGGTCTTTGATGATTATAATTATGATGGAGGAATCCCTTTTGAGGAAGATAGGCGGTTGTTAATAAATTCGGTAGTTTCCTAAGAAAGAGGAAAACAATAGAAGGACTAAGGTTGTTAAAGAGGTAGGGCCACTGAAGCGAAAAAAATTCCAAATCTTACCAGTATCCCTAAGGAAACTCCTAAAAAGATGGGAAAAGGCTTTGTTTCCCAAAATAAAACTGTGCTCTAGCTAACATGCCCAAATTGTTAAGGCGCCATATTCTCGGATGAATTTGTCAAATGTCCCTTTTAATATTTCCTTACCCAAATATGTTCCTTGTGACATTGCCCAAATATTGAGGTAGATAAAAATTGTTGTTCCTATTGTTTAACTTCTTATAATTCTTGACCATAAGAAAAGGGCATGTGAATATTTGGGATTCAAGAAGAAAAGATTATCCTAGGCAAGAATGTGAAAAATGTAGAGGTTATTTCCTCTTATCACAAAGTTAGAAAAACCACAAGCATTGGAGGAGTGGGGAACCAGCTTGAAGGTATATTTCACGAACTTAACTTTGGTTAAATCTCAAGCTGAATATGAATCCATTTTTTACTAATCTTATTATTAAGGATGAGGTTGTTACATAATTTCATGTTTGATTCGGAGAGCCTTATGTAATGTTATGCCTCTTGAGGTCATGAATGAATTAAATATTAATCAACAAAATGGCTTGCACTCTGAAGTGTACTTACCATGGATTTAAGATAAGTTCCATTGGTTGGATGTGTCGAAAGGATTGGTAGTACCAGCCCAGCTGACTTATATAGGAAAATAATTAACCTAAATTTTGTTATTGTTGAAAGGCCACAACCATCCAAGATAAGTGGGGATGTTGTTATCAAAGAAAGTGGAGCTCTTAGTGTGCTGGAAGTGTGAAAATGGACATGTCTTGCTCTGACCATCCTAATAGTGAGGAAGTCTTGTGAATTTATATGGTGAGAAGAAAATGTTATATCTCATTGAGAGACACCATGACAGTTCTCATGAAGTATTGTACATAGACATTAATTTTGATAACTGTAATACGTAAC